>JAQHUG010000053.1:9320633-9336774 GCA_028555095.1 Dicrostonyx torquatus | reverse complement strand
AATGCACTAAGAGGTGGAAAGTCCTCCCTTACTCATGGATAGGAAGAATCAAAACAGTGAAAATAGTCATTGTACCAAAAGCAATCTATATATTCAAAGAAATTACAAGTCAAATCCCAGGGACATAGACACACACACACACACACACACACACACACACACCTTAAAATATGTATGGGTGCAAAAAAGACCAAGGATAACTAAAGCAGTCATTTGCAAAAGTCATATTGTGTAAGGTATTATTATCATACCTGATTTTAAGTTATATGCAGAGTCACAGTAATAAAAACAGCAGGCACCAGCACAAAACCCTGCACATAGATCAATAAAATAGGATAGAGGAACCAGATACATGTACAAATAATGACTATCTTTTTTTGTAAAGAATCCAAAAATATACATTAAAAAACAGACACCATCTTCAGTGAATGCTTCTAGAAAACTGGACATTAACATGTAGAAGAATGAAACTACAATCATATTATCTTGCCCTGCACAAAACTTAATTCTGTATATATTTTAAAGATCTTACAAAGTCCAGATTCCTTGGACTGTTAAAGGTAAAAGCAGGGAGTGTAAGATTTATGCTAGGTCCAAAGTGGGCTCCCAACCCTCCTAAATGACAACACCACTGGCAATGTCCAAAATGATGGTGTGGGTGCAGCTCAGGCTGGACTCTTACAGGTAAACAGAAGGATTGCTGCCTAAAACTAGCATTCCTCAGAAACCTTGACAAGTGGGTTTCTGTTTGTAATAAAGAGCCATCATTTCCCTATCTGTCCCATTCAGCTAACTATCTCCAGCATGGGTATCTAGTTCCCTTTTAACTCAAAACCTTCAGCAGTTCTAAGTGCCCTGTTAGTTCCCAGAATGTTCCAGCTAACTTGCCTACCTCCTGCTGCAACATAACCCCTTAAAACTGTCAAGAATCCCCCCCCCATTTCTATTATCTCTGAATTCCAAGAGATAGCTCTGGCAGTTTGAATAAAAAGTTTTATTTTCCACCCATTGAGGGATCTAGTTGTGAGTTCATGGTAGCCTTGATTGCAACATAAATATAGGTGATGATTTTCTAAAGAGGATTCCAGTTACATGGGAAGTAAGACCAATGTTTGACACATGAAGCCCTGTCAAACTAAAAAGCTTCTCTACAGCAAAGGAAACTGCTAAGGGAGCAAGTAGAATGGGAGACAATCTTTTCCAATGAGCGATATATCTGACATAGGATTAGGAACTAGAATATACAAGACATTCACAAAGCTAAACTCAAAGAAAACAGCCCAACTGAAAAACGGGATTTTGCACTAAACAGGGAGTTCTCAATAGAAGAATTACAAATGGTTTGCAAACATTCAAAAAGTATTCAATATTCTTTGCTATCAGGGAGAATGCAGACTAAAACTAGTCTGAGATTATATCTCAGTCAAAGGTACTAATGATAACAAATGTTGTCTTGGGTATCAGGAAAGGAGAACTTCATACGCTGACAGTGGGAATGCAAACTACTCCAGTCTCTTTGGAAATCAACCTGGAGGTTTTTCCAAAGGCCACATGATGCAGGTGTTATCGATTCTTGGCATATACCCAAATGACTATCTTAATACAGAGATATTTATATTAGCACATCCATGTCCACTGCCCCTCTATCCACAATAGACAGAAAATGAATCAGCCCAGATGCCCAGATGAATGGAGAATGGAAATTTTGCAAATATACACACTGGAAATTTTATTCAGCTATAAAGAAAAATGAAACAAAACATATACTGAATGAGGTAAACTACCCTCAGAAACAAAATTGCTCTTGTTCTCTCTTCTGTTCAGATCCTAGACCTGACTCTTTAATTGTGGGTGTTTAATTTGGGGTTCCCTCAAAGCCAGGACACTAGAATAGAGATGAAAGGTCTAGAGATGTCTTGCCTTAAAGGGAGTGGGCAGTAGCACGTAGAAGAGCACATAGATAATATGAAGGAGAGGAGACAGTAAATTGGATGAGGAAAGATTCAAACAGGAAGAGGACTAGGCAGACATGGATGTAGGGCGATGAGATAAGGTGTACTTAAAATGAAATGACAGGATCAGGTGTATTCAGGGTGGTATGGCAGGAAGGTGCTGTGAAGGCTGTCCAGGGAGAAAGGTCATAAACAGTCTAACTGGCAGCAGCAATGACAAGATATGCCCTCAGGTGACAGAGTGACATAAAGTCATGGGGATAACCAGCATAATTTATAAATTAAATTTAAAGCCTGCTCCACAAGAGGCAATTCATGGTTGGTACTACAACCCCTGGTTGGCGAGGCCATAGTCCCAAGGGCAGAACCTACTACTAGTATTTCGTGCCTTCTAGAGTCACTCTACTTGTCCTTAGGCCATAGATTAGTGGAGCTCTTGCCGCTGATCAGATACACTTCTTATTGTAGTAGACAGAGGTTACCACGAAGACCCACAACTGGCCAATATGCAGAGAATAATTGAGTGTACGTGCGCCAAAGCCATCTTGAGGTGGTAAAAAAATCATTAAGATTTTTTTTTGATTAGGATATATTATGTGAGAAAAAAAATCTATCTTAAATATAAGAGAAAAATAAAAAGATGGGAGATGGAAAGGACCACAATAGTTGGAAAGGGAAGGGGGAATCAGTGGGGAAGGGGAAATGGTCAGGAGTAGAAGAGGGTGCTTGGGGGAAGATATGATCAAAACACAGTGTATATATGTATGAAACTGTCAAAGAATAAGTAGTGTGATGGCTATTCTTAGTAATTAACTTGACTCACCTGGAATTAACTAAAATTCAAGCAGCTGGATACACCTGTGAGGGATTTTTATTAATTGAATTACTTGAAGTGGGAGAACCTATCCTAAATCTGTATCTTTTTGAGGTAGGAAAATCCACCTTAAGTCAGGGTCACACCTCTGGTGGCAGCCTATATAAAGGACATAGAAGATGAAAGCCCTTGCTCTTTGCCTACTTGCCCTCACTCTCTCTGGCAAGTTCATTTCTTCATTGGTATTAAGAACCTTCTTTGGGAGTCTGAAGACCACCTGAGACATCCATCCTTATGAACTGAACAACTGATTCTTGGCCTTTCCATTTGAAGACGGCCATTGTTGAAATAGAAGAAGTGTTTCCATCCATTCAGACGTTCTGGAATCTGTTGGATACTGGTTCAGAATTGAGACTGATTCCTGTAGACTTAAAGACGCATTGATACCCTCCAGTTAAAGTAGGGGCTTATGGAAGTCAGGTGATTAATATTGCTTTGGCTGAAGTCCAAATCACAGTAGGTCCAGTGATTCCCTAAAATCACCCTGTAGCTATTTCTCCAGTTCCAGAATGTGTAATTGGGTAAGATACAATTACCAGTTGGCAGAATTCCCACACCGATTCCCTGGTTTGTGGAATTAGGGATATTCTGGTTGAAAAGGCCAAATGAAAGCCACTGGACTTGCAGGGAAAATAGTGAATCAAAGATAACACCATATCTCAGGAGGAATTATGGAATTAAATTAGTGCACCCATCAAGGACTTGAAGTATGCAGGGGTGGTGGTTCCCATCACATCTCCCTTTAACTCTCTTATCTGGCCAGTGCAGAAGACAGATGGATTATGGAGAATAACAGTTGACAATCAAATCATTAATCAAGTAGTGACTCCAATTGCAGTTGCCATAACAAATCACATTTCTCATTTGTGTGTGTTACTCTGCCTCATCTATGAAGTGACTCAGAAAGATGCTAGCTTTGAGTGGGGCTTTAAACAAAAGAAGGCTCTTCAAAAGTTCCAGGCTGCTGTGCAGACTGCTCAACCCCTCGGACCATATGATCCAGTAGGCAGATGGTACTTGGGGTGTCAGTGGCAGATAGGGATGCCATCTGGAGCCTTTGGCAGGTCCCTAAATGTGAATCAGAGGAGATCCTTGGGGTTCTGGAACAAAGCCCTACTGTCATCTGATAGTAACTTTTCCCCATTTAAGAGACAGCTCTTAGGTCTTAGCAGAAACTGAATGTTTGACAATAGGCCACCAAGGTACCACGAGGCCATCACAAACTGTCCATCATAAGCTGGGGGACCTCTGACCTACCAAATCATAAAGCATGACATATACAATAACAGTCTATTATGAAATGGAAGTGGTATATATGTGATAAGGCCTGAGAAAGTCCCAAAGAGACAAGAAAGTTACATGAAGAAGTTGCCTAAATGTTTATGATTTCTACTCCTGTTACAATGCTGGCTGTCTGCTTCCAGGCAGGTACCTAGAGCCTTATGGATTGCTCCATATGATCAGTTGACTAAGAGAAATCTAGGGCATGGTTTACCAATGGTTCCGCACATTATACAGGCACCACTCAGAAGTAGACAGCTGTAGCATTATAACCCCTCTCTGGGACAAGCCTGAATGACACTATCAAAGGAAAATCTTCACAATGGGCAGAACACTGGGCAGTACACATGGTCTTACATTTTGTCTGGAAGAAGGAATGGTCAGATGTGTGATAATCCACTTATTGATTACCTGTAGACAATGAATCTGCTGGATGGTCAGGGACTTGGAAAGGTCACAATTGGAAAACTGATGGGAAAGACATCTGGGGAAGAAATATATGGATAGATCTCTCCAAATGAGTGAAGAATCTTGTGTTCTATGTAAATGCTCATCAAAAAGTGACTACAGCAGAGGAGTTCAATAGTCAAGTGAATAGAATAGCCCATTCTATGGACAATCAGCTTCTTTTCCTAGGATCCCTAGATCATTAGTCATTGACTAATGGACCCATGAACAAAGTGACTGTAGTGGCAGAGATGGACTTGCCAACATTCCACTCACCAAGCTGACCTGGCTACAGCTGCTGCTGAGTTTTAGATAGGCCAACAGCAGAGACCAACTCTGAGACTCTGGTACGGTAATATTCCCCAGGGTAACCACTCAGTGACTGGTGGCAGGTTGACTACATTGGAACCCTTCCTCTGTGGAAAGGACAATGCTTTGACCTTACCAGAGTAGATGCTTATTCTGGTTATGGATTTTCCTTTCCTGCATGTAATGCATCTGCCAAAACTATCATCTGTGGACATACAGAATGCCTTATCCACTGCCATAGTATTCCACACAATATTGTTTCTGACTAAGGAAGTATGACAGTGGACCCATGATCGCAGAATTCACTGGTATTATCATGTTCCCTATCATCCCAAAGTAGATGATATGACATACAATGGAATTGTCTTTTGAAGATACAGTTACAGAATCAATTAAGTGTCAGGAACCCGGGGGCAGGCAGAGTTCTCCAGAAGGTGGTATATGCTTTGAATCAGCATCCAATATATGGTATGGTTTCTTCAATAGTCAGGATCCATGAGCACAGAAATCAAGGGGCAGAAAAGGATCTACTCATGATCACCCCTAGTGACCCAGTAGAAAACTTTTTGCTTCCATTTATACAACCTTAAGTTCTTCTGGCCTAGAAGTTTTGGTTCTAGATCAGGGAGCACTCATTCCAGGAGACACAACAAATAATGAACTGGAAGCTTAGACTTTTCCATGACTACTCTGGGCTTCTGATGCCTTTAAACCAACAGGCTAATAGGGGAATAACAGTATTAGAATGGGTGATTGATCCAGGTTATCAAGGAGAAATTGTATTGCTTCTCCACAATGGAGGTAAGAAAGATTATGTGTGGAGTGCACTATCTTGTCTTGACAGAGGTCATCATTTAGTGTTCATTTTTGTTTACACTTCTATTAAAATACTAAGAATGTAAATTACTATATATTTGGGGCTATTACTCTTATTCATTACCATATTCAGAATGACTCTAGATTATTCTTGTTTTTAGAATATTTGCTTCTTTTTTGCCTACATTGTGTCTTTATAGGTACTTTTTATTTCTTTATAGCTATTTTTATTTCTACTATTAATTGTCTCCTTATTTTTCAAGTGAGTTTTCACTATTGTAGATTGATATGGCAGATAAACATTCTCGTTAGACTTTTTCTAAAATAATAATAAATAAGTATTTAATAGGAAGTTGCGGTCTTCTCAGGGAGAACTGTAATATACAGAAATGAACACTAAATGATGACCTGTGTCAAGACAAGGAAGTGCATTTTGTATCTTCTTGAGTGGAGGATTAAGCACTATCTCTGTAGTTACTTTTCTGTAATGTGTTTAAAATGAGGCTGTCTTCCAAGGGTCTCCTGAAAATTCACTCATGGTTATATTACTCTCTGCAGTATCAGTGTAAAAGTTCTCCTTCTTAGTCTTTCCGAAACTCTTGTATCTCTGGGAAAATAACTATTTGAAGACCTATCAGAAAGCCTAATACTTGGCATTCTATAAATTCTCTTCCAAGAAGCATCTTTAGCCCATTTACCCATGTACACATTAGCTTAGTTAAGTGTTCACTGTGACAATACTCTAAGTACATGGTTGGTAAATGAAGACCAGGAAGGAAGATGACAACGAGGCTGATGGAGGGGTTTGTGCTCTTGATTCCTTTGTCTTGGCTGTAACATCATTCTATATGGGTTTAATGAATTAAAGTGATGAGATGCCACAATGAAAAAAAGTATAACATATATTTAAGTACTGTGATAAGTATTCAAAAATAAAAATGAGAAGTACAGATGGGAAAAAGAGATGTGATATTCAGTGAGGCTTAGGATAGGCAGCTGATGGCTTAAAAGAAATCCAGAAACCAGATATTAATGAACCAGAAAAGTAGAAGCTTGGCAAAGTGGTAAGTATTTGGGTTCTTAGTCAGAAATGATGGAGATGAAACTGTACATCTTCAGGACTAATGAGATGGGCCAATCACAATAGTGCTTGCTGTCCAAGGATGAGGACCTATTTTCAATCCCCAGCATCTAAAACACCCATGCAGAAGCTTGGTGGGGCAGTGCACACCTGGAAACCACAGTTTTAGGGAAGTAAAGACATAGTCATCTCGAGTTCACTGGTCAGATGATCTTGCCAAACTGTTGTGTTCTGGCTCCAGTGAGTGATGCTATCTCAAAAACATGATAAAGAATAATTGAGACCGGGCAGTGGTGGCGCATGCCTTTAATCCCAGCACTCGGGAGGCAGAGGCAGGCGGATCTCTGTGAGTCTGAGACCAGCCTGGTCTACAAGAGCTAGTTCCATAGCAGGCTCCAAAGCTACAGAGAAACCCTGTCTCGAAAAACCAAAAAAAAAAAAAAAGAATAATTGAGGAAGACACCCACCTCAAACTCTGACCTTTACATGCATGCTAATATGCATGCACATCCATCTACATACATGTATGTATATGTACACAGACACCAACAAAAACTACATCTTATATGTATTAATTCCCAACCATAAAGCTAAAAAATTGAACCTCTTAAACTTGGGTTTAGTTGCAAGTAAATTGGGAATAACTTTTACCTTACAAGGCCAAGCAAGCACTTTATGTAAACAGATACACAGAACACAATAACGACAGCAATGTTATTTGCAATCCATCTTTATCTTTTGTGACCTAGGTTAGGAGGAGAAGAGAGAGAAGAGGGAAATTAAGTGAAATAGGGATGGGGGTGTTGGCTGAGGAAAAGTTTCCTCTGAATTCAAGGATATATTGAGAAGTACACTAATGAAGACGTATTAAAAAAAACTTCAAAAAGCCACTGGTTGCTATGGTTACAGCAGTCATCACATCAACTTAGCACCCTAAATGTAGCCTGCCTTCCACATTTCCTTGAGGGTAAGAAAACAGATGGTTTTTTTTTTTTTGTAGTCTACTGCTAAAAGCAAGATGTGCTACTAAGTAGATCAAGTGAGCTCCTTCATCAAATTACTAGTCCTTTGTCCACCTCCAAGGAAATGTATTTATAGTGAAAATCAGAACGGTGTACAGGGTTCAAAGAACTATAAAATTCTTATTATGTTTTTCTTGACACACTTCATGGAATTTAATCTTGAGCCATCAACCCACCCTTACTTGGCCTCTCTGTCCTTGGTTTAAAATGAAAGTGTTCAATAAGGTGAAATAATTTGTCTTCCAGCTCAATGTTTATAACTACGAGGACTAGTAAAAATGAGGCCATGGAGGATATCTAGTTGAAGCATGTTCAAGAATGTCTGAACCTGGGGCTGGAGATATGGCTCAGCAGGTAAGAGAAGTGGTTACTCTTCCAGAGGACCAGGGTTCAGTTCCCAGAATCCACACAGTAGCCCCCAAGCACCTGTAACTCCAGTCTCAAAAGATTTCACACCCTATTCTGACTCCCCACAGATACCAGGCATACACACACACAGTACATAGACACACATTCAGGCAAAAACCCCACACCCATAAAATAAATATATTAAAATAAAAAATAATGTCAGAACAACAGTTTCAGGCTTCTTTACTATAGCTTGCGGAGAGCCAGAAAAGCCCGCAAAGGATCACTGCATTTAATAGCTCAAATTCGAGAGAAGAAAGAGTGATCACTAAACATAGCTATTACTTAAATTGCTGCAAAATGTGCCTGATGAGAGAGGCAATAATCCTAAAACCAGTCATTTAAGTGGAGATTAATGAGGGAAGCCATAAAGGTTAATGGATGTTCAGTGTAATATACATTGTTCTTGTATAATTAGGTTGCCTGGAAGAACTAAGGACATTCTAAAGAGGCCTGGTGTCCTGCGTACTAGCAATCTGGACTATTGAAACAAGGCACCCAGGCACTTGAGATTTCTCTCCAAGAAATCTCACGATGGGCAAAGAGAAAGGCTGAATCCTGGTGCCTTCCAGAGAGAGGGATGTTGCATCCTGAAGAAGATGTTGTTACCAAGAACTTTTCAGATTGCCGCTCAGTGGGAGACAGATTGGGTCAATGTTGAGCAGAACCAAGGCTGCTCAGTTATGCATATCTCTCTTCCTTCAGTTCACGATCTACCCTCATGTCAGAACCCTGAAGACAGACTTGGCAAAGGGAGGGGAGGAGGAGGGGTGATGTCACTGGATCTTTTTTATCCCTTTCCCCAGCGTGACCAGCTCGAATCTGCTTTTACTGCTTTTTACTACTACCCGTTTGCTTAGTTGGTTTACTAGGAATAACTGGCCTGACATGGCTTCCTGGGGCTATCCAGTCACAGGCTTCAACAACTCCAGTAATACCTGATTCTGCTAAAATCCTCAAAGGCATCTGCCGTGGTCTTACAGAGATCTTAAAATATAAAATTCAAACTTCATATCATGACACACACAGGTCCCTAAAAGTTTGCCTTAGTATTATTATCATTATGAATTTCTTACTTTGCTCTCACATTTTCCAAGCTCTGATTTCAATTGTATCAAATACCCTATCAATCTTTAAAGATTTGTTCATCCATCACACTCACATTTAATGAGAACACCCCCAAACACTTGGCTAGTTATGGGGACACTAGTGATCAAGATAAATGCTATCTCCCAAGGTTCTTACAGCTGATTCTGAACAAGTATCTTGACCTTTCAAAATGTCACACAATTAATTAGGGGACAACACAGAATAAAAACACAGGCCTTTATCATCTTAAAGCATCTTAGGGATTTCGTGGGGGGGGTTAAATAATACAACATTGATTTAAAAAAAATACTACCTAAGTCTTTCCAATGTATCTAATTTCCAAGGGAGGGTGACAAATATGCTGAGAAAATGTAGGGTGGATTGCAGCAGTGAAAACATCCACAGAGGCTCTGGGATGGGAGGATGGGCAAGGGCCAGGCCATGCATTTCCAGGGCAACCTCATCTAACACAGTTTAAATGACATCGACAACACTAGCTGCATTCTAGATGGCCTCTCTTCTGAAGCATCTAATGTACTTGGATTCTCTGGGTTCTGGTGGTGTTTACTTGTTTTCCTGTTTTGTGAGGCAGGGTCTCTAAGCAGGGAAGGATGACCTTGAACTTGCCATCCTCCCACCTTCATTTCTCAGTACCAGGATGACAGGTATGTGCCACCACACACAGTTATAAGACGCTGGAAATGAAATTTCGGGCGTCGTGCTTAGAAAGCAAACACCCAGTCAACTGAACTTTATCTCTGCTTCAATTTTCTCTGTTGTCAGGATGAGTTCCAATTTTCATGGCTTATACAAATAAGCAGGAGGGAAGGGTTTTTGCTAACCTGCAGCCCCCGCCTGTGATATTGCCTACTAGTCCACCCTTTGAGCAATGAGACAAACAGCCAAGTCACCAACCTTTCACCACATATTTATACTTAAAAGGAAATTGGAATCTGATTATTTTGAAAATTGTATCATTGAATATATCATCTCAGGGTTTAGAAGAAAATTCATTAATAGCAAAATTTAAAAAAATAGCATCATTCTGTACTTGTGACAGATCTAGTACAGCTGAAGGTAAAATGAAGAATGCAACCTCAGAAATAAGAAAATCCACTTAAGAAAACTTCAGTACTCGAGAAATTTAATAGTAGATGATAAAATGTATTTATTTATATTCAATTGGAAGGTCAGTGGGAGCATTCAGAACTCTGAAGAGCTGGTCCCAGCAACAAGATATTCCTTTTACTTTTTTACTTTTCAAGTCAAGGTCAACTCTTCTACATAATATTTGGCAAATGTTGAGTTAGAAAATGAATGTTAAGAAAAAGTGATATATGTATGAAGGCAATCCAATGGCAAAAAAATGGTCCAACTTTAGAATTAGTGAATCAAAACAATAATCTAACCTGAGCAATTTTCTAATTCCTCATCTGTAATTCTGTCAGACACATGGCCTTATAAAAGTGAGCTGAAAAAACACACGTTTTAAAAACAAAATTGATGCTTCACTGAAGTGTGTAACAAGAAAATGGTTACATAAATGGATAGCATATTTAGATATTATGTATTATGTGGCCAACAATGTCGTTCAGCAGGTAAAAGCCCTTGCAGGGCAAGCCTGGGAATCTGAATTCAACCTGTGGAAACCCATGGAAATGTACAAAGGGACCAACCCCACACACTGGTCCTCTGCCTTCCGTAAGTGTGTGCCATGGTAAGTGTAATCACACATACACTGTGCATACACGCGTGCGCGCACACACACAGACACACACATACACACAGAGTTTAAAATTTTAAATGATGAAGATCATGCACTGAAACAAATTAACATGGGACAAAATCAGTGCAAAAATAAAAACTCCGTGTAATCACAATTATTTTAATGTATTCAGAGCAGAAACAGAAAAATAATACCCAAAACATTTACCTAATTGGTAGCATTGTTGATTACTTTATTTCTATTGTGTTTTTACTGCTTTTAAAATTTTCAATTTTAATTTTTTTTCATATTAATTGATATCATTTTGTAATTGAAAAATACATATCACAAAAATAATTTTAGTATGGAGAATTATCTCTTGATTTTCAGGCATCCCATGTACTGTAACCATTTGCATTCCATGGAAGCTTCTAAAGTCATGGACTGTTTGAGGTCAAATTATGTTGCATCAATGTACATCTCAGATTTGACCTGTGAAACAAAACCACTTTAAATAATGAAATCCAGCATCACCCATGGAGAAGCTGGTATGGGGCACAGGTTACATGTAAATATTTTGTAAAATAAAAGTCTTACAATTTGGAGTCATTTGTAAAAGCTGCCTTGCTTTTATACCTGCAAATGTTTCCTATGCTGTATTAGGTAATCAAACAGCACCTTTGTAGGAACCCAGGGTTTACGTTCTACAGCTTTTTTTTTTTTAGTTTAATCTAATAATAAGGGCAACAACTGGTCTTAAATATCACCAGAAGCCAAAGAGAAGTTGGCAGATTTATTGCTTACCGTGGTAGCACAGTGGATATCTTTCCACACTGAGGCTTCCCTGGAGAGATCAGAGACTTCAAATAAGTTATCAAGAATCACTTCCCCAATCATGTCGTGCCTGGAAAATCTGTCAAAATCATATATGCTGAAGTGTAGTTTCCGGTTGCTTAGCTGATCATAGGCCACTGGAAACTGAAATATCTCATCAAACAGGGGGTTTAGCGTCTTCCTGTGGACGCGCGTCTGGAATTTCTTTTTCCTGTCTGGAAGAAGATAGATCTTCACGTAAGGATCAGAAGTGCCTGTAAAATCTTTAGCGGGGAGCTCTAAAGCTTTGATGATATTAACGACTAGGAGTTCGTTTTCATAATCGTACTGGAGCGTGAAGTTAAGTTTCCCACAGGTTTTGACATCGTCTTTTCTGTTGCCCTCGGAGTCAACCGATTTCTGCTTATAGAGCTCTGGTTTGATCCTCCCAATGCTGGTCCTTGTCTCTCCTCTTTGTAAAACAGGTTCGGTGCCCATGCTAAAGTCAACACTGGAGACGTTCATTTGCCTTGGTAGGTGTCTCCTGAAGGAATTGTGGCTGTAAACATACAGATACACATACACAAAATCGCTTTGGTTAGTCACTTCTGACGGTGGTTATAAGGTGTACACACCCTCGCCATCAGCCAGGACCAGGAAAGAATGTTACTGTCCGCATGCACGATTACTTAACCTACATCTGCTTCAACACTGTTCCACCGTCACGTGATGCAAAGGCTTGCTGTGAAAAGCCAGAATGACAGCAGTCAGAAAAAAGTCTAAAATGTGATAAACAATTGAAATACACACACAGTTGCACATTTTAGACGAGGTTGTGGTTTTTTTTTCACTCATACACTCCTCATTAAACACCATTGTGAAGAAACAGGATTCTCAATGGCGTTCTACTCAGCAAACATTACATGTCTTTACCCACTGCTCACATCCAGACTGAAGAAAGCTGTTCACTTGGTCTTCTTTACATCTGGATATTTGAATTTTATGTTTTAGTAACTCCGCTACTAAAATAAAACCCTATGAAAACATATGCTTACACACCCAATTATTTTTCATATTTACGGTAACTAGCTGAATACTAGTTTTTAAAATCAATAGAACTGTGACAACCCAAGTGAGTGTATTTCCCTTTTTTAATATGGAGTGGACCTCAAAACTTTAAGGACAAACAAGAGTGAATAATTTTATTGTAAAAATAAGTCTGAAAAAATTCCAAACTAGTCCTTCTGAATGTGAGTGACAGATGTGTGGCTGGGGCAGACGGTGGGCCACTGGCAGGGGGACCAGAATTTATTCCTAGTGCTTGAACTGGCTTTTTGGAGCACATTCTCTTTGGAGGGAAACCTTGTTTAGCCTAGATATAGGGGGGAGGGCCTTGGTCCTGCCTCAAAGCAATGTGCTAGACTTGGTTGACTCACCATGGGAAGCTTTACCATCTTTGAGGAGTGGATAGGGTGTGGAGTGCAGAAAGGTGAGGGGAGCAGGAGGAAGAGAGGGAGTGGGAACTGAGATTGGTAAGTAAAATGAGAAAAGACTTCTTTTTCATTGTTTATTGCTCTATAGACCAGGCTGGCCTCAAACTCACAGAGATCTGCCTGCCTCTGTCTCCTGAATGTTGGGATTAAAGGTGTGTTCCACCACCATCCGGTGAGAAAAGATGGTTTAAAAATTAAATAAAAATTCCAGCTATTAAATATCCTACTCTCATGAGTGTCATGTCTGTGTAACTGGAATTGAGATCCATTTCCCTTAGACACCCTCTGTGATTTCCATCTAGCGTGAGCTATGCCAGTCCATGAGCCTCCCGCAGGCTTCATTCCAGGTCTTTGTTTTTTTTCTCTCTTCAATCTATCTAGCAAAAAATTACAGGTTTGGACAATAATTCCCATCTGAGTCAGTTCCTCAGAGAAGTCCCAGCTACATAAGATTCTCTCCCATGTCTCTAAATCCCTAGGATTTCAGAACAGATGTCCTAACAACCCTCCCCTATACTCAAGCAAATTCATTATTTTCTCCTTTTTGCTGTTGCAGCAATTTCCTCTCTTATAATCACTAATAGCACTAAATAATGTGTTGTACTAAGCAACCATAAAAATACTGAAAAATACTCATATATGCTTGTTACAACTTTTTCGGTTAAACATTATATGTAACATACTTAAATATACTAAATTTCAAAGCTTACTTGGTTAAAATATCTTAAAGTATAATTTTAGAGTTTTTTCTTCATTTCTTTAAATAGCTATCTGAAACTAAAATGGCTAAAGGATGCTGAATTTGTAAGACAAAGTACAATGATGATGCCATGATGAAAAAAATTCTATTTAGTATATTATTAAAGTATACTTTGTAATATGTCTATATATTCAATATATATTGAAAACAGTAATATAAATATGTAACAATTTGCTACTGTATAATAATAATGACCACATTAAAATTTGACCATAATTTAGAAAGTTATTATTATTACTTTTGTTTTTTTTGAGGAAAAATTATTTTCATACAAAGAAATAAACTAGAAATCTTAGGTCAGATAAAAATTAACTATTAAAAAACTATAGTTAATTTAAAACTCAGTACTTCAGTTTCTGTAATTGAGCATATAAACATATATATGAAAGTCTTTACTAAGACTTGACTGCAAACCTTGAAGTAATCTGTGTCCTTAGACCTATCCCATTATAATTCATTAGACACTCCATGTAATGAATATGGACCTTAAACTTATCACAAAATAAAAGAACAGAAACCTGGATTATATTCAGAGTAAGGCTAGAGAGAATTTATAAAACAGCAGGAAAAATGTTCCCATAGGTTCCATTTTTGTTATGAACCATAAAAGTGGCCCACTACAATCCAATTTGCAAATAAACTCTCAGGTGTTAATCAGTATGTAATGGGGCAGCCCTTAGCTTCTTGAGAAGGTTCATTAAACAACAATGATTCTATTAAAATCACTTTCACTTGTCCAACAATTTTGATTTGTACGAACAGAACCTGAAAGGAGTTAATTATGGAATGTCATAAACTTATTTTGCATTTTCAAAGACTTTCAAAGATAATAATTTAATCCTCTGTCCTCTCAAAACTAAGTTCTTCTTTGTGCCTCTGAGTGTGGTGTGCATGGCTGTAAAGCTACTAATGGGACTCACTTCTACAGGGCACCTTTCAATGGAGTAAAAACTGTAGCATCCCTTTTGTTCAAGTAGCAGTGTCCTAATTACAGGGTAAAGGACACACATTCTGTGTCACTTCAGCTAGTAGGCTAAGAAAAGTGCTCATTGCTACAGTGCTGAACTATTGCCTTTGACAACACACAGCTGTTCTCACTTCCCCCTTTGCTCTTTTGGAATGACAGTGAGCAGCAAATGTTCAAACAATGAAAATGTGAACCAATGCACCTCTGACCCTTCCAACTTCCAGAGGCCCATGCAAGCACTCTGGGAGAAGCGCTGGACTGTGAGGGACTGCAGCTGGTCCTCAGGTGTCTAATATAGAAAGGCTAACTGCATAAAACACCGAGGATAGGAATGGTTTTGTATACTTTCTTGTTTGTTAGAAACCTGCCCTAGTCTTCTCATATGGTTGCTGATGCTTTCTCGACATTCCTTTTTCCACTGCATCTTGGTCTGGAATACTCCATAGCTCTTGTTCCCCACTACCACATTTATGCAGTTCAGAAATAAAAGACCTCACTGATTTGTTAGGTAAGCATGGTGACTGCCTGTTATTAGCCGTGTCTTGCTACTCAAGTCATCCCCTTGAAATTTTAGTCTCCTGGTTACATATCCCTTTGGACACTTATTCTGATTGCCACCATACACTTGTTTCTTCCCAAAGTTTGATCTCTCAGTTCAATGATCTACTCCCCTACAGTGATGTCTTATATCTTAGTCACTACTAAGAGTCTGTTTTACTATTAACTGGAAACTATTCCACAGCTCCAATTTGAGTATACTTCTGATCAATGTTTCCTACTTTCCATGATCTTTTGAAATTGAAGAACTATCATCAACTAAAGAGAGGTAATGGTGCTGAATCAGAGAGGAGCATTTTAAAATCTTATGAAGGAGAATAAAACTCAGCAACAAGGGAAGATCTAGTATGAGATTAGGCATTGGTTGTTGTCTTAGGGAGAGTTTCCACTACTGTGGTAAAATACCGCAACCAAAAACAACATGGAGAGGAAAGGGTTTGTTTCATCTTGTACTTCTCAGGAACAGTCTATTACTGATGGAATCCAGGGCAGAAATTCAAGGCAGGAACCTGGAGGCAAGAATGGAAGCAGAAGCCCTTGAGTAGTGTTGCTTATTGTCTTGCTTC
>JAQHUG010000053.1:9302920-9313922 GCA_028555095.1 Dicrostonyx torquatus | reverse complement strand
TCAAACCGGAATCTCTGAATGTGGCTACCAATGGGGGCTGACTGAGAAACCAATGATAATGGCACATTATTATGGGGCCTCTCTCTTCTGCATGTATTGGCTTTTTGTGTACCTAGTCTATATGGATGTACACCTTCTTAGGCTGGGATGGAGGAGGGAGGGCCTTGGGCGTCCCACAGGGCAGTGTAAGCTGCCCCCTCTTAGGGAAGCAGGGGGAGGGAGGAAGGGTGGTGGGGGAGCGAGAGGGCCTGGGACAAGGGGAGTAAATGTAAATTTCTCTTTTAACAATAAATACAAAAAATGCAAAAAAAAAAGAATTAGACAGTCTCCTCCACAGACACTTGCCTTTTTGTTTGTTTTTGCTCTTTCTATTCACAATACCTAGGAAATTGAAACACTCTAAATGTCCTTCAGCACACAAATGGATAATGAAAATGTGGTCCGTGGACATTAAGAAGTACTATTCAGCTACACAGAGAATGAAACCATGGAGTTTGCTGGTAGGTGAATGGGACTAGAAAACATCATATCGAGGGAGTTAACCTAGTCCCAGGAAGACAAACACGACATGTTCTTCTGAGGCTCCTGACTCCTGATCTTCTGATGTGAGTACACATTCTGAGGTAACCACAAAACCCAGGTAAATAAAAAGGATAAAAAGGGACAATTTCCAGGGTGGATGAGCAATAGGGAGGGGAACTACTGGAGTACCAATGATCTGAAGGGGGAAAGGGGAAAATCGGTGGAACTCTAGTTAGGGAGGATGAAGGAGATAAATACAGAAGATTGAGGATGGCAAAACAGAGTAAGGATTCTGAAAAAGTCATAAACAATAATACAGTCACTACACACATAAAAAACTACTTATAAATGTAAGTAAGTCAGTTTATCATACTTTAAATTAAATTTTCCTCTCCTGGCTGACAGTTTCCTTCCAAGAACCAAAGATTATCTAACAGAAACCTCAACACGAGTCATGAGAAGCCCTCTTTTGAGTCAGGATAGTCCAAATGACTCCTTAAATAGCTATATGCTATTGTCATTGCCTTTGACTGTTCCCCTTCAATGAAAGTTCTTATTGGTGAAGAATTCATGCGCTTTAGACACAGGACCCGGAAGCCTTGAGATGGATAAGTTCTGAAAGTCCACACCCCGAGGACTAGCTTTTATGGTACCAGAAGTTGTCACACAAGCTTCCAAAGGAGGGAAACAATTAGTAGACCTACCCAGCTATGGTGCTTATAAACCATATCAAAGAATAGCATGATAACTCTAAAGGTGTATTAGTGCCATCTTGGAGGTAATCAATAGCTATCCAAGACTTAAGACCTACTCAACCAGTGGGAAACCATGCATGGTACTGAAAACTTAGTCAACTGTGCAGGACTAGGGAAGTCATAAATCTTAGAGATCCTACAACTACAATAATAAGTTTGCAAAATCATTAAACTAATTTGTAAATATTTGTCCTTATACCCACAGATAGAAATAGTTCTTACCCTCAGCCCTCATCAAGGGAATTCTCCTTGCAGTAAAGGGAGACCATAGAAAATCATAACCAAACAAAATGTATTGATGTAGAGGCCAAAGGTACATCTATAAAACACTCTTGAACCTAAGGTTCAGGGAACACTGTGGAAGAATGGAGGGAAAAAAGTAAGATTAAGGAGTTTGCTGTGAAACTGTGTCTCCTAGAAATGTCAGAAGCTACACCCATAAATTCTCCCTAACATGACTGCGCAAACATGAGCTGAACAAGAATAACAACAGAGATGCCAACATGGATGAGGGAAGCCCAGAGGGCCTGAACACTACCCAAAGAGCAGACAACTAATGAGTGTTGAGAGCAAGTGAAATAGTCTTTCCCAGGGAAAAGCACACCAATTGCTTGTTCTACTACAAACAATCAGCCCTGACAACATGAAACTTTACATAGACTGAGCAGATAGTGTTTATAGGTATACATATGCATATGTAAGTATACATATCCATATATAACAACAAGTAACGAAAAAGAGTCCTTGAATTTAAAAGAGAGCAGGTAGAGATATATAGGAAGGCTTGGAGGGAGGAAGGGGCAAATGATGCAATTACATTAAAAACTCAAAAGTAAATAATAATCTTTTAAAAATTATCAATAACACGATTAATATAACAAATATTAGACTCACTTTATATTGTTTCTAGAACCTTCAAAAGTATTCTGGCTGAAAATATTTTGGCCTTAAATTTCTGTACTAAGTCCTCCAGTTTAGGCTTTGCCTTATAAAGTAACCTCTTTTGACTACCATGAGCCCAGCTCTTGGGTGAGCTGAGCTAGGTTCTAATAACAGTCATACACCTGAGCTGAACTCACCTCCTCTGCCGCCTTTCTGCTCTCTCTGTCCTTTAGTACAAAGTCCCTGGTCTATTGGAATTACATATTTTCTTTCCTGTGTGCTATTCTTCATTATTGTAACAGACTGTGGTGTTCATAATGTTAAAAATTACTATTCATCTTCCTATATTTTCAATTAAAAGCATTATGGGGCCATACAAATGACTATATAAATGATTTATGCTGGTGTCCTTGTGACAAGTACCATAAAATGTTCTAGGACTTAACAAATTATAAAGAAGCATCCAGTCAACATAAAATTAGTGCTTCTACAGAAAAATATTATTTATTAGCACCAGAAAAAGGAAATAGATTTTTTTCTGGTTGTTTTCTTAGGTACAGCCTTGATTGAAGGAGGTACCCCATTTGAGAGAAGCAGTAGCGGCACACACCAATTACACCCCCTTTACAAGACAGCTTATGCACTAAATCATGACCACCTGCCTCATAAACTTTCAGCTCAAAGAGGTTGACCTTAGTCTCTTCTATTTTCTGGGCAAAAATTGCTTTTTGATCTCCAAGCTACATCTTTTTCAAGTGCTCCCTTTTGTTACTATTATATCTTGTTTTCTATTCTTTACAATGACCTGGAATGAGTAATTTCAGTTTTTTGTTCTCTTTTGAAAGAAATTTAATTTATATAAAAAACCTTACAGTAAATAAAATTACACAGTACTCACAGTTTTACATAATTTTTCACTTTCCGTTTAACAAGGTACATTGAATTATTCTTTGTAAAATTGTACACGATCATTTTATGAGTTGTTTTATAATCAGTCATAGTTAATTCCATCAGAACATGTAGTCAGCATTTGTCTTATACACATTTCCTTGCTTTTGTTCATGTTTGATTAGGTCTCTTCTGTTTTCTCATCATTTCGATGGGTCCTTAGAAACCATGAACAGTGATGAACCCATGACTATTCATTTAATCTTTACACCATTAATGAATGAGCAGAAAATTGGTTTTTATACTCATCTGTGAACACAGCACCATTAACCTCCTTCTAATTTGAGCACAGTGCCGCCTTACCACCTGATACCTAGCAGAATAAACTGAAATGAAGTAATGATCAATCAATCAAAAACATCCTTTGACAATTGCTGTGCACCTGCCTATACTGTGCTGGAAGATAGGGGGTATAAAAGTAGGTTACACGTCTTTGTAGCTTGAGAATTTAGCCTTTAGTTCTACTAGCTCAAAAATAAGACACCATACCAGATTATAACTTTAATTTTAAATAGCAGAAATAATAGCATATGTCTTGGAATAAAAGTAGACTCATATATTTTCAGTAAGGATTTTAGAGTAAATAAAATATCATCATTTAGATGGAAAACAACATGATCCATTTCGATGGACAAGAAAAGGAGATGGAATTCATTCACTGGCTTTCAAATTCACTACATCATGCAGAGTTTCTGTCGCACATTCTTTACTATGAAAAGCAGAGTAGAAGTGAATATGTATCAGGAAAATGCACAGAGCTATTCACGTAGAAACATTCAGAATTTAGGTAAAGTCTGATTGTAAAATCTTGTAGTTTCAAGTTTCTGAAAGCTTGAACGAGAGATGATCACTAACATATCACCTAAGTAAGTCTGATACAGGACTCATGTTTCTTTTTAAATTGACTACATTTGTTTCAAAAGACATGTCGTCCCTTACAGTCTTTCCCATACACAGCTGTGGAGTTAGTTATCCTGAAACGTAACTCTTGGAAACAAGAGACTTCTACTGAACATATATTGGCAACGACAGCCTCTGAACATCTCAGCCATGATTTTAAGGCCCCATATACTATGATGCCAGTTGACTTTGTTTTGTCACCAAATCGCTCTTAGCCGTACGTTGTGTTCTATGACTTCATGTATTTCCATCAGCAATGCACTCTTACGTCTCCATGGGAAATTTATGGATTCCTATTTGCCTCTCATCTTAGTGACACTTCTTTATGGCTCAGTTGGGAATATTCCCTCTGTGCTCTGAAAGTCACCTTCTCCACCGCACAGGTGACATTTATAACCTACTTACATTGAAGTCGGTTTCACACGAGGTAAATCTCTTTAGAGAGTCTCCGAGTCTTGGAGTGGATAGAGGACACAGCACATTTATTTCATCCAGAAGTAAACATGTGTTTGGTGTGAGCGTAGGGCCAATCAGGAGGGGCATATGAGAACTTTAGCGACAAAGAAACACACAAGTGAAGCTGAGTAGTTTGTCAAACAGCTGGAGGAGTCAAACGTTCAGGGATTTGAAGATGTGGATGAGAAATTGGAAAACTTTCCAGCATTTGAAAATGGAGATGAGAAATTTTTCCAGTGTCCAGCAATGCTGTTAATTTCTAGACTTCTCAGAATGTTACTTCGAAAGAGAAAGGGATAACTGAACCTAGAAAAAACATGATGTCATCTCTTGTCTGAACTAATAAGATGCGGAAGTGAAAAAATTAAATCTAAGTTTGTTTTGGACACATGTGCATGCATATGCATGCAGCTTTGATTTTGCCATGTCAGGCAGAATTGGCATTTGAGCTGGACAATTTGATTTATTAAAAAGTAATCTCCATGTCATGTCCGGGGTGACGGCATAATGAGCTCTGCAATCTCCCCTTCTTCGTATAGAGAGATCGTACAACATGAGGAAGAGATCGATGAAGATGAGGGATGTTGAGAAGTAGGAGTGACAAAATTTTCTCCAAGGCATTCATCCTCATGCCAAGCAGATCTGGAATCCTGACCCTAACCCCTCAAAGGAGCCACACCCCATTTCAGACCTTTAATTAAGTGGAACAAGCAGGAAGATATTTCTCAACTCCAAACTGCTTGTCTTCAGCCAACTTTGCAACTCCATTTTCTTTGCATAAAACCAAGATTATGTTTAAAAATCGAAACGTTCCATCAATCTCGATAAATTTGAATTACTAGTCCTGGAAGTTTTCCTTATGTCAGGCAAAATATTTAATCTCCCTGGGCAGTGGCTAGTCCACAAATAATGGAGATGATTACTAATAATTTCTGCAGAATAGTGAAGGCATAGCAAGGAAGGGGTTTCCTTTCTTCTTCCACAATCTTCCATACAGGTTGTGGACAAGGGCAAGGGCACTTCAAACAGCAACATTCTGGCCAAATTGTTGATTTATGCAGTTTCTTTTCACTTAGAGAATACCAGATGTGTACAAACTATCTTTATGTTTTATAAGACTGAGTGAGGAAAATTTTTCTGACCTAATTGCTGTTTTTTGCAAATATTTACTGAAAAACCAAAGTTAAATTCTGTGTATTAACTGCAAGAGGCTCTGCCATAGCTAAAGCTTGGCTTTCATTCTCCGTTTACTAGGGATAATCAGATGGCCTCTGTATAATCAAAAGATAGTAATTTGGAGATAAAATCTCACCTTTGTGATGCTTCCCCAAAGAGAATACCTGCATCATCTTCATCACCTGAATTTATTTATGTGAGGTGTATACTTATCAACTGCAGTTGACTAATTCTGAACATCATGCTAATCACTTATTCATAATTGTTAGAACAGTAGTTCCTCTTATCCTTATGTTCTCTGGCCTTTGTCAACTGTTGTCTTGGTTACCAGTGGTCAACTGAGGGCTGGAAATACTAAATGTAACATTCCAGAAGTAAACAATTTATAAATTTGTGAATTTATGAATGAATGAATACTGTTCTGACTGGTGAGACAAAGTATCATTCACTTTGCTCTGTGTCCCAGGGGATGCAGCTCACTCTACTGTTCATCACATCCATGCAGTTAGTGTAGCCTCTTCTCAGTCACTAACATGTCATCTTGGTGGCCAGATACACTGCTGTATCTATGTACTACCACACATTCACTCAAGTCACTCTGATGTAGAAGTTCAATGCTATGCCACAATACCTGAATTGTTTATTTCCCTTTATTACATCATGGAGGAAATGTCGTTGCATACCTCAACAAGAAGAAAGCTATTCCACATACATAGAATATAAGTACAGTACTTTGAGACAAAGGGACCAGATTCATACAGTTTTAATTATCACTTATTATACTTCATTATTAACCACTGTTGTTGCTACTTCTTTACTATAGGTGTGTAGACACAGGAAAATATAGCATTCATAGAGTTCGGCTTTCAGGACCCACTGGGGTCTCAGAACACATCCTTGGTGGACGGGGGATCTGCTCCTTTTAAAAATTGCTGCGTATTTTTCAGGAATAATAGCATAATAATCAAGGAGGCATATGGGATCATTTCACACATCTGAACAGTTTTAAATGACCATAAACACCACTGGTTAAAAATGTTCTCAAAATAACTAGTTAGCATCTGTGGCTGGATTATAAATTTTAACCAGGAGGCTAGCCTGAGGGACAGTTCTGCCTGCTTTCTTTGTCTGAAGTTCCTTATCTCACTGGTAACAGTTTCTCACTCCCTTCTCGGGAATAAATTTCAGAAAGAAGTGTTTGCAGCACGGTATGCCAATGACATTTAGGCTTCTGTAGAATTACCTAGTATGAAAGTTTCATCTACATGGGCTCAGATAAAAATCACATTGTTGGCCAGGCGGTGGTGGCACACGCCTTTAATCCCAGCACTCGGAAGGCAGAGGCAGGCGGATCTCTGTGAGTTCGAGACCAGCCTGGTCTACAAGAACTAGTTCCAGGATTGGTTCCAAAACTGCAGAGAAACCCTGTCTCGAAAAACCAAAATAAATAAATAAATAAATAAATAAGTAAATAAGTAAATAAAAAAGTAAAAAAAAAAAAAAGAAAAGAAAAAGAAAAAAACCCACATTGTTATTTTAGGGTTTAGGTGCTGACTACTGCAGACAAAAAACTACCCTCTGTTTGTTTATATTGAGAGTGACTTGGTAGTAGTGTGTGTATGTGTGTGTGTGTGTGTGTGTGTGTATACTCATGCTTCTGTAATATGCATTTTCAATGACTGTTTGTACATTACTTATTAGTTAAGAGAACTAAACTGAAAACTTACAAGTGGCAGCTATGGCCTATGACATTTCAAGGGCAAGAGTCAAATAACTAGTGTGTTATCATCTCACTGATAGATCAAATGCTACCAAGTCCTTGTAATATACCACTCCATTTCAACTTCTTTGCCCTTGATTTTCTCTCTGCGTTCCCATCTGTGTCCTACCCTTTGTCTCTTGACTGCCTTTCCTTCTTTCCTGTTTCTCCGGTCAGTCCGTCCGTCCGTCTGTCCCTCCCTCCCTCCTTTCCTCCCTTCCTCCTTCCCTCCCTCCCTCCCTCCTTTCCTTCCTCCCTCCCTCCCTTTCTTGCTACTGACTCTTTCTGTTTCTTTTCTGCTTTCTCTCTGTGCTCGTGGCTTTGCTCTTTTGAAACCACTCATGGGACAGTATGTGACAGGACCCTTCCTTACCGGGATGAAGATGTAGGCTCAGTGGTTTGTCTCTGCACACGGGCATGTTTAATCAAATGTTCCTTTAGAGCGGTCTGAACTTCTGCTGGGATGTCAGGGGAAGTGTGGCTGATTTTTATTGCAGGCTCAATAGCTTTGGGCGCTGGCTTTTCGTTTTCTTCTACTTCTTTTTTCTCTTCAGTCTCAAAAACTTCAGTTGGAGCACTTGAAATGCTTTGTGGCAGGGCACTGACATTGGGAGTCACAAGCTTGCTCTTCCAGCATGGCCAGCACAACTTCCAGAAGACGAAAAGGGAGACAACCAACAAGGCTAGGCCACAGAAGCTTACAACAACTGCTAATAGGCTGACTGAAATGTCTGGAAAAAAAATCACAACCGAGAGAAATATCAATTGGCATTATAAATTAGAAGCAGAAATGGCGATACAAATGGGAAATTATCAACTGGATTCAGGAAACACATGACATACGCATGCCATACTCAAGCATACCACAAGAGATTCAAGATTTTGCAAGTGAAAAGTGGCCAACTTACCTCCTGCCACAAAGCCAGAAAGTTAAACTCCGAAGCTGTATATATAGAAACTATTTACTTCCCCTTTCATCAAATGATCTCTTTCCCCTGTCTATGCAGAGAACAGCATTAAGTACTGGGCCCATCTTTCTATACTCTAAGTAAGAAAAACACCATGCTATGAGTACATAATAAGGCTTTCAAACTCAGCAAGTGTTTTCTAATAATTTTGCATGTATGCACTTTTAAGTTAGTATGCATACAATTTTAAGCCCCAAGTTAATAAATGAATTGGGCTATCATCTAAATGTCTGTGCTCTCCTAAAACTCTTAGGTTTAAATCTGAAATCCCAAGGCAGGCGATGCCATTGGGATGTGATGGTTAACTTCAGTTTCCTTGCCTGAATTTAGATTATAAAGCGCACCCCTGGACGTGACTATGGGCATTTCTAGACAGGGCTAACTAGACGGGGTGGGTGATGAACGACCTAGAATGGTAATGCCTAGAGACATAAAGAAACAAATAGGAAATAAAGAAAAGTCAGGTGAGATTTGACATTCTTATTATGCTTCTTGCCTCAACATGATGAACTGAAACACAAAGTAAACCATTCCTTTCCTCAACTTGTTCTCCCAGACATAAACACCATGGCAATGGGTGCTAACACATAGAAGATACAGCCTCTGGGGAGGGGACTAGGTCATGAGGGGAGAGCCTTCACGAATGGGATTATAGAGCCCTTTAAAATAGGTCCAAGGGAGAATTTTTTTTGTCCTTTACTACATGAGGCTACAGAAAGTAGTTGCCAGTTATGATCTAAGAATAAAGCTCAACTACAATGTGTTTCCTCCAAAATACGTGGATTAGAACGTTAGTTCTTTAATGCTACTGTTGGGAGACAGGACCTTGGGGGAGGTGTGCAAGTGATAAGGATGGAGCATTTAGGCATGGCTCCACTCTAACACTGGAGTTTTACCTCTCTGGGGACTAGACTAGTAGGTTAGAGAGAGTGCTTGTAAAAGAGCAAGCCTGCTCCCTGCTTTGTATTGTTAAGTGTCTGTTATGAGCCCAAGTGGCAGCAAGCCCTCACTAAGTGAAGGTAGACTTACCAGCCTCCAGGATGATGAGTCAAAATGAATCTCTTACTTCCACAACTTATCCAATCTTAGGTATTCTCCAGTGGTAAGCAAAAACAAAGGCAGACTCCCATGAGCTACTGAATCTGCCAGTGTAACTTAATCTTGAACTTCCCAGTCTGCAGACTCTGAGAAACATATTTCTGTTCTTTATAGGCTGCCCAGTTAACACTGTTTTGCAATAGCAATCTGAATAGGTTAAAATATTGTTATTCAGGAATTTAAAAATATACACACTAAAATAATTATAGTATGAATATATGCTTATCATGTAAAATGATAGAAATGCAGTTTAAAGGTTGAGGATGAATAAAGAGAGAAGTGGAGAAAAGCAGCAAGGTTCCCTTGGAAGAGTTCTAAGCAGTTTATGTACATAGTCTACTTTCCAGGAGGAAGCACAGCTCCTTACTTCTTTGGTGTGGTCTGCACACCTTCACAGTGATACCCCTCCAGAGTACTGCTGACAATAAAGGGGATGGAAGTTCGCAGCGATGACCCGTGGTCACAGTATCCAACCTTGCATGGAATGATGTAAGTGGTTCTTTACTTCTGTAGCCATCATGTCTCATACCAACAGCCCGATTTAATCATGATGAAGAAGAATTAAGACAAGTTCTGAGAAGTAGACATTCCAAATACACCCAGCCAGTACTCCTATAGATCATCAAGGCCATCAGCAAAAGTTCTGGGAAATGTCCTAGTCAAGGGGCAGCTAAGCAGACCTAACCAACTAATGTTGTAGATCATCTTGGATAAGGTCCTGGAATATCTGGAGGCCGTTAGCTAAAGGTGAAGGCAAGCCCAAAGAAAAAGGTATGGGCTTTAGTTAATCTGCCAATAACAGTGTATGAATAATAACAAATGTGCCATTTCAACGTAAGGCATAAGTATTAGGAGAAACTGAACATGGATATGACGGGAGTCTGTACTATATTTTTCCATAATTCTGAAACTGTTAGAAACCAAATACAAATTCACCTTCGCATTACCCATTTCTGTCTTTCTAAAGTGACCTAAACTAGCCACATGGCATTATAGCATTATTTAAAATTTTAATGTCAAATAGATTCTCAATAAAAGACAATTTTTCTAGATTTGATTAACCGTATACTTTTCTGTTACCAAATTTGTTTACCTTCAATATCAAATATAAATCCAATTTCCTCTGTTTGTTTTAAGCAAAAATGTTAGGAATATATCACAAACTGATTGTGTCTGTCTTTTATCCCTTTCTAAATTTATCTCTTGATGTAAAGACAGTCAATACTTCAAAATATGACTTTATTTGAGAAAAGCAACTTTTAGCAATTTTGGTAAAATCAAGTAATATGAACCAGCCTTACCCATTGACACATTTAAAGAGGAGGAGAGGTGAGGGCACGGATATATCCATATAGAAAAATCACATAAAGACATGGGATTGTGATGGTCATCCTGGCTGTCTTAGTCAGGGTTTCTCTTGTAGCGACAAAACACCATGGCCAAAAAACCCAAGTTGGGCAGGAAAGGGTTTATTCACCTAATCCTTATCACTGTTCATCAGCAAAGGAAGTCAGGATAGGAACTTAAGCAAGGAGGAG
>JAQHUG010000053.1:9265759-9301121 GCA_028555095.1 Dicrostonyx torquatus | reverse complement strand
AAATTACCACATGATTAATCACATTAATTGAAACCTATAGAACAAAGACAAAACAGCAAAAAAAATTAGTTATAATTACATAACAATATTTTAATATAAATTATTTCCTACATAATTCTTCCTTCAATTTACCTTTCCCCCAGTAATGGATTATAATTTCATGTTGATATAATTTTCTATAATAATTAATCATAACAGATATATAGCTTAAGCCCAGCTTGGGAGCGTAACACAGCTATGTTGAGCATCTTCGTATCTTTCTTCTTGAATGAATATTTGTGGTAATTTTCTAAAACAAAGGTCTAAGAAAGGAATTATTGGCATGGATTTCATATAGGTTTAGTTTTACTGGATATTTTCATAGTTTCAAAATGAGTCCCACACTTGCAAAAGAGATGCCATATAGGTTACAAATTTCTACAATTTTAGAGAAATATTGTCTCTTAATTTTTACTAATCGTCTAAAGCCATTTTCCAATTTTCTTACTACTGCCTAATTGTGATAATAGAATGCCTCTGACATGCAGTGATAGGCATTGAAATTTCTCTGTGCTGCTACAGCAGCTACCGAATGCTTTCTATTTGTAGCCTATTGATAAGGAAGGCTTTCCTTCATATTTTAGAGTTTATTCTTTACCGTTGTATTATACATTATCACCATAACGTGAGGAAAAGAGAAAAATGTGTGAGATTAAACTGCTTTCTCTCTATTAACTATGTTTTACAAGATGAATAAAGATGATGACATGTCTGTTAGGCTTTCAAAGTATTCCTCACGGTTTTTACCTTGGAAACATTACCACAAAATCAGTCGAGCTGCAAAGTACGGCCACATAAGAGGTGCCGTAGTCATGTGGGTCAGTCCGTAGTTCAGTTATAGACTGATGTCATTCCAAGAGTGGTTAGTAACTAAAGAGTAATTGTTCAACTTGCAAATTCTGGCCCAGCACAAAGGCCCTTGATATCAAACTTCTTAGTTTTAGAACTATGAAGCAAGTCTTTATTTACCAACTATGTAATCTGTGTTGTTACTGGAGTAACATAAAAACAGATCCAACTCTGTGGTCTTAATTTACCTTAATTAATGATACCTTAACTTATAAGGTACCACTTACCTTATATTATTCTGTACACTTTAAAACTAAAGTTCTCAGCAGTTATTCTAACAAAATTGGGGCCAAGAACCAAGATGGAGACCCACAGGATTATGTAGGATTTCAGCGGTCACTGGCAATATCTCTCCTTTTCTTTGAGTGGAAAATCCTGTAGTAGCACTGTTCCAGAGAGAAGGCTTTGACATTCAAAGTACTAAATTAGTTCAGAGCCCTGTGTGAACCTGAGTATGTTTCCCAGTTTTCTTCTACCATTTTTTTTCTTTCTAAAATATCACATCAGTTTGGGAGCCATCAAACACTTCTGATAGCGATAGGTTATACTATCAGCACAGACAAGACAGCAGAAAGCAGCAAGTCCCGTTTTTGCAGCTGAGATGTTTGCTCACTCCACTCTCTTGGTCTCATGTCCCTCTTGATGAACCCAGACTTTTCTGGAATTCTGACAGTGCCTCTGGGCTTCCGCCTCCGGCTTTGGGTCCAACTTCACTGTCTGTTCTTTATTCTGATCAGTGTTACTTGGTTGTGATTTTTAGAGGCCTCCTGTAGTTTCAATGCATTTTTCCTCCTGTTTTTATCAAGGGGCATCCTTGTGTTCATCCTCTCATAGTAAGGCCAATGATGCCACTCCCATGGGTTCCTTTCTGTCTCTTCTACTCCACGGCCTTCTCATGCACACACACTGGATAGTATTATCATTATGAATTAACCTTTCATGCCATTCTTTTAACCCAAATTGTTAAAATACAATGTATTTGAAAATATTGTCATTTGGATATTAAATATCATTATATATACTACCTAGAATATTTTCCAGAAATCAAGGACAATACTAATATCTGTGACCACATATACATAAGTGGGATTATTATAGGCCATATTAATGTACGGCCTTAATTAATGCCAAGTCAGTTAAGTTACTAGTGTCAGATTGCTACAATTCACAAACTATCAATTTTCAGAGTTTTGAGGGTTTCATATACGGAAGAGGGACTTTGATTGCTGGTGTTCTCACTGTGACAATGACACCTCCAAATGAAGGGAGATTTCTGGATCACAGTTGCAAAAGGCTCAGTCCATGGCCACTTAGCCCCACGTGCTTGAGCGAAACATCATGCTGATAAAAGCGCGAAAGTTCTTTTTTTACTTTTTTTTGAGATAGGGTTTCTCTTTTGCTTTGGAGCCTGTCCTGGAACTCTCCCTGTAGTCCAGGCTGGCCTCGAAATCATAGAGATCCGCCTGCCTCTGCCTCCCAAGTGCTGGGATTAAAGGCATGAGCCACCACCGCCTGGCGTGTTTAAGTTCTTTATAGTACACAGGAAGTAGAAAATACAAAAGGGATCAGAGCTAAGATAGAGATGGCCTCCAAACCAGGAGTGGTCTCTCGTGCTTCTAAAGCACTCAGCAAACTAAGGAGGGACATCACAGGAGTTTGAGATAAACTTAGGCTACAGAGTAAGTTCATGGAAGTTGAGCTACACAGTGAGATGTTGGCTCAAAAAAACTGCACACACACACACACACACACACACACAGACACACCCGTTTCCCAAAGACACACTCAGTGCTCAGTGTTCTGCTTTCTCCAGCTGGGCTATACCTGCTGTAGTTTCTACCACATTCTGAAACAGTATCATTAGCTGGAGATTTGGTATCGAATACATGACTTTGTGCAGAGCATTTCAGATTTAAACCTTTACATTTAAAGAGCTCCTCCATTGTCTGTTGATTTCTGGCTAACTAGATAGCTAGAGGGTTATTTGGAGGGAATGTGCAGAGAGTCTTCTACAAGGAAGATAGAACGACAGACCCATTCAGATACTGGTGTCAATATCTATCCTACCACTGTGAAACTTGGAGGAAATTATTTAGCACTGTATTTTGTATAAATATTCAAAATGAGAGCAAAGGCTTGATGCTCAGGTCCTTATGATTTAATATTTTACAACAAAATTAATTCAACAAAGTAAAAATCCCATTGAAGGGTTAAGCAAGGATATAGAAATTTTTCAATGATATTTTTGTAATTGTGGTTCAATATGATTAATATGGCTTAAGAAACAAATGAAATGAGCTGGAGATGGCTCCAAGGATAAGAACCCTGGATTCCATTCTCAGTCACCACATGGAAGCTCACAGGTGTCCTAACTCCAGTTCCAGGGAATCCTATGTCCTGGTGTCCCCTTTGGGCAGCAGGCATGCATAAGACGCACAGACATACACCACTCAGATGCATAAAATTAATCTAAAAAAATTTTAATAAAAAGAAATAAGTGATAGTGAGGGATTGCATTCTGTGGGCAGAGGTAATTACTTCAAGAAACTGTACTCAGAGAGAGAGTAGAAGGGAGGACAGCAACTAGAGTGGCATAAGGAGTTGACACAGGTTTTTCTCTTTAGTTGAAATGTTTCTTTTTAGTTTAAGTTCAGCATGTTTAAAATTGACAAAAAGAATTGGTAAATAGTACCAGAGGTGCTGGCAGAGAGCTAAAGCCAAAGTGTCATGGAAGGTCTGAGGCAAAGATGAAAGAGCTGGCCCACTTCGTCTTTCAAGAAAGACACGATGGTCCTGAAAGTTGCTGGGAGAATAGGACTCTGGACAGGAGAGGTAAAAAGTTCTTGTTACTGTTTCTCCAGTCAATTGTCAATCAATTTGGGATAAACTATGAGAATTTTAGAGAGTAAAAGAAATAGAAATGGAGTCTCTAGGTAAAGGAGGGAGAAAACTCCATAGGAAAGCACGGAATGGTTGTACACGCACCTGCCTGCCTGCTTCAGAAATCTGGAAGCCATGATTGCTTTGGTGTAAGAGTCAGCTGCAGCTGTCCACGTCTCTCTGGATTTTACTTGTTTGCTGTTCGCTCTCCAGGAGAATGTGATAAAACCCCAAGGGCATAAATGCTTACATTTATGAAACGACACAGTATGGGTCTGTCCTCAGTAAGGGGATTCGTGCAGAAGCCTGGCTCATGGCTTGAGAATTTGAATGTTTGAATCTGTAAATCTGTGGTAGTGTTGTTCACTCCAGTTTACACAAGATACATTACAGCAGAGAGGGAAGGAGGACAAGAGGCCCAGCGTCTATGCCTGCGTGGCAGTCTGAACACCTTGCCTTCGAATCAAGCCACCCATTAAAACAGGCAAGGGCGAGGAGTAGGCCTCCCGGTGCTGAAAATTTCAGTCTCCAGACAATCTAAAAGATTTCATTATACAACTGTCATTGCATTATATCTTGACGAGATTGACAGTAAATAAAGTTTACAGAAATTAGATTAGGCTTCCAGACAATCAAATGAAACTATTGGAATTGTGGTTTGCATGCATACATTTGCATAAGCACTGTCCTATTGCTATGTACAGACATGTCTCTGCGACTGCGCATGCTCTAACTTCACTCTTTAGCGTGTTTTAACACAGCGAAATAAAGCCTCAGAGTTCTGAAAAAAAGATGTCAGACCACTCTAAGGAGGCATGTGTCTGCAGAAGAATCCAGATAAATGGAGTCTTTGATGAAGACCAAGTGATTTGATCTTCACATTTCGAAGTGCGGGATTCACTATGGCTTGTGAATATATCAGATCTGTTGACCTTTGGTCTACACAGTTGGTGGTAATCGCTTAGAAAAGCATACACTGAATGTCACACCCTCAACGGCCTCTGCTGCATTTTTATTGTTTCTGCCTGAGCCTTTCCCGATTGTTTTAGGTTTTTAGCATTTGTTGAGAACTTCATGTTCTCATCTACATCAAACCTGTCTCTTCCTTCCTCCCAAGCTCCCACTATGTCTCCTCTCCCTCTCAAATTTATGACTTCCTAGTTTAGCTCTTTTTTTTTTTAAAATTACACTTATTTAGTTTTTCAAAATGTGTCACAGTGTAATTTTAAAGTTAACGAGCAACTGTAGTTTTGTCCGGGGGTGTTTTAAGTATTTTGTTCGTTAGTGGTTCTTTGATTCCTCATTGCATGACCGCAGACTCTAGACCACAAACCACACCTTTGTTTATGGCACCACACCACAGAGAGAGGGAGCAGAGAGTAAGACTCAAACCAGTGTATTTGATTAAATAAAAGGTCTTTGGGGGATTATTGATGAAGTTCACTTATTTACACTATTCGTTGGGTATTCCCGTTATAATAGTTCAGCCATAGCTCTGGTTTCTGTAACAAAGGACCCAGTTGATACTGACTTAGAAGGAGGATGTTTCTCTCGTTAAGGAAGAGAGAGTGAAAACGTAAGCAGCCAAGGGCAGACTCAGCAACACCAAGGAATTTTTTGCTTCCTTGTTGAGTTTTTCTTTCCCAAGGTTACATGGAAAGCTACCAAGCCCACATCCCAGGTGTCTGAATGAAAATATCCAGGGGAAGGGAGGATGAGGGGATAGCGCATCATGGATTTGGAAGATACAGCCTTTCTATTGGACACTTCAGACTACAGCTCACATTCTGATGTCCCCATCTTCATAAGTTAGTCAGTGATCACAACACAAACTGAACTAGTCACCAAGAGTTCTCTAACTATGACGGAAAGGGGATCTGAACACTGGCAAGCAATTACTGTTCATTTCTGCATTAGGCATGTAATACAATCAGCATGCCCTTGCGCACTGCCTCTAAGGAGTTCCATTCTAATTTCATTTCCCCTTGCCCTTCCTTTGAGTTACAGTAAATGAAAAATGTTTGCATTAATACCTTACTTAACTGATGATAAAATGTGTGTTTTAAAATATCTCCTGCGGCTGAGGTCACAATAGATTAGTAGTTCTCAGGCTGTGGGCTGAAACCCCTTTGGGGGTCACATATCAGACATCCTGCATATCAGATATTTACATTATGATTCATAACAGTAACAGTATTACAGCTATGAGGTAGCAATGAAATGATTTTATGGCTGTGTGTCACCACAACACGAGGAACTGTATTAGAGGGTCTCACCATTAGGAAGGTTGAGAACCACTGCAACATGCATGAATAGTTATGGCTTAATAAAGTTTCTAACAGCCAGGAAGCAACTGTGGTGTAGTTACGTCTGCATTAAAGCAAACGCACCCACATACAAATCCATGTAAGAATTTTACAGCATGAAGAAATGTACTTCAGCAAATGGTAATACTTCATCCTTACACACTATGTTCTTAGTGGGAGTTGCTAAAAAAGGCGATGAATAAAATGTATTTGGCCACGTTGTGTATGTTCAACATTTTGCACAGAAAGCTATACAGAACAATAACTAATGAATTTTATATTAATATGAATTCTTTTTAGAAAGAAATGATGTGCTAATTCTCTCCGTGACACAGTCTGAAAATGGCTAAAGAACAAGTACAATATTGATTCTGAATTAAAAACCGACTCCTAAGAATTGGACTCAGAATTTTAGCTTTGAGGCCTGAGATGTAGCTCAGTAGTAAGAGTGTTTGTCCAGTACACAGACCCTGGGTTCAATTCCCCACTCTCTAAAGGAAAATGTAAAGAAGGTAAGGTTTTCCGGGTAGTGGTGGCACAGCTTGTCATCCTAGCACTTGGGCAGCAGAGGCAGGGGGATCGCTGTGATTCAAGACCAGCCTGGGTTACAGAGTGAGTTCTAGGACAGCCAGAGCTATTACATAGTAACACCTTGTCTGGAAAAAACAAAAGTAAACAAACGAAAAGTTAAGTTTTAAAATTACTTCAATCAACTTATCACTTTTGGACTCTTTTCTTCTTACACGTTTAGGAAATGCAATTTAAAAAAATCTGCTTAAGTTTAAAGGACATCTTTCTATATGTATGATATTAACATTTCGTATGATGAGAAAACACTGAACTACCACACCTAAGGCTCAGGAAATACTGCTGAAGAGCCAGAATATAGGGAGTTTGCTGTGAGACTGGGTCTCTTTGGAACATCAGAAGCTACACCCATGAAATCTCCATGATTTCCTACACATGAGCTGAACAAGAATGAGAACAATTGACACGCCAAAGTGGATTGGGAAAAGCCCTGGAGGCCTCCTCCCTACAGAAACAACTACAGGCAACTAAGACTGCTAGGAGCAGCAGAGGTGGTCTTCTCCAGGGAATAGCACACCAACTGGTTATCAAAACCAAATGGTCAGCCTGAAAGCATACATGCATATAACCTATAGATCGAGCAGGTTCTGTTTAGGAATATACATATGTTCTGTACCTATATGCACGTAATAAGAATGAAAAAAGAGGCTACGTGTTTGAAAAATCATGAGGAGAGGTATGTGGTAAGGTTTGGAGCAGTTCTCAACCTGTGGGTTGCGACCCCGTTGAAGCCAAATGACCTTTTTACAAGGGTCACCACCAGAAAACACAGATATAAATTACAGTTATGAAGTAGCAATGAAATAATCTTATGACTGGGGGGTCACCACAACACAAGGAATAGTATTAAAGGGTCGCAGGATTAGGGAGGTTGAGAGCAACCACGTTAGAGAGAAGAAATGGAAGGGGGAAATGATGTAATTATATTATAGGATCTAAAATAATTTTTTTAAATAAATCAAAGTAAATTGAAAGTAAATTGAAGTAAAATGAAAGCATTGACACCTAATCTATCGACAACATTCCCTTAGATTTCTTGGTGCTGTATAAAATAATGGTGCACTGCATTTCACACAGGAAGAATTCAAAACACACGAATAAAAGCACAAGGCTAAAATTGTCTTTCAGATGTATCATCAACTTCTACTGCAATAGATTAGAAATTACAATAAAATTTAGAATATTTAGCCTATCTTTTCTATAATTCTCTGAGTTCTGAAACAGGACTAAGGGAAGACCAAGGAGAGGGGGACAGTTAAGAACTGGCAGTATTGTTTCTTATTCAACAAAAACATAACAAATGGTCCTTTCTTCCTTCTATCCTAGATGACTGCATCCTTCTGACTACAATACTTCATAGCACAACTTCACAGAGGAGAAGGAGAGACTGTGGAGAGAGATGAGAATTAACTACTTCACAGAACCGAGTGGAAATGGTTCTCCAGCTCTTCCGTTCTCTTACATAAATTGGGGTGATATCTCCAGACCAGTACACATCCTTCAGAGCACTTTAAATCATCCTTAGGTTTCCTGCAGTACCTAACACTATGCAAAGGCTCTGGAGATAGCTGCTACACTGCTCATTCAAAGGATAATGGCAAGGAAAGGAATCTGCGCAAGCTAGACGCAGTTGTTTCTCTAACTGTTTTCCATCCACTGGTGTGGAGCACGTGGACTTATGGGGCTGACTTTGTATTGAGCATACAGGTAATAGAATGTGTGCATGTAGCTTTCTATGATAGTCTACTAGACCCATACTCCTCTCAGTTCGTACAGCTCAGGGGGTCCTTATGTTTGATTTGATGCTATAAAGCAAAGGAAATCTATTGTTAGTAATAAGAAACTATACCTTCACATAGGGGTTAAATTTCTAAACTTGGTCAGTAGAATTGACACTGTACAAGTGAGAAAACAGAAAAGTATAATTTACTGGCCTTTATTAAATTACTTGTTATCAGAGAGTCCCGTCTCTATGTTTCAGGACCTTTGAGAAGAGGAATTTAGCTCCTTGGCGCTGTCACTCTGCTTTCATGGTTTCACGATAATAAATTTTAGTGATAAAATAGACTGTTGGTTCCTAAATTTGCCAGGAAAATATACAAATCAGAGTTTTTACTGATTTTCTAAAAAATTGTTATGAATTAGAAAAAATAATTTTTTTCTAACATCTTTCTTCATTTTACATTTACCTATGAGCACATAAAAAGTGTCATATGTAAAACTATGAATTCAACATTAGCTACATTTAATACAGTAAACTCTTTTACATTGGGTTAGAGAACTTGCTCAGCAGAGAACCCAGGTTTGGTTCCTAGCACCCACATTGCAGTTGTCAGTCATTTGTAACTCTGGTTCCAGGGGCTCTGACATGCTGGCCTGTGGGTCCTCCCACATATGGGGCACAGACATATACGCAGGGAAAACACCAATACACATGAAATAATAATAATATCATTAATGATGGTAATCTTTTACATGATTTTATTGTTAATATGAATCAATTCTATTTAGTCTAGAATATAAGCAAATAGTTGCACACACCTATGTGTACATGAATGCATATGTTCAAGGATGACAAATAAATAACCTATGTTCTATTTGGGGGTAAGAAATCTAACATAAAAAAGTTTCTGGCTTTGAGTTAATTTTAAGTGGAAAATTTTGTTGGTGCCTTCTCATACATTATAGAGAACAGTATAAATGAAATAGTTAAATAGTTATAATTCCGGTATTTGCTGTAACAGCCAGGATTTTAAAAGGTTCTGTTTTTGCTTTTGTTTTTGAAGACAGGGTTTCTCTGAAGTTTTAGAGCCTGTCCTGGAACTAGCTCTTGTAGACCAGGCTTACATCAAACTCATAGAAATCCGCCTGCCTCTGCTTCCCTAGTGCTGGGATTAAAGATGTGTGCCACCCCTCCCCAGCAGGCCTAGGTTCTTAAATATATTCATCAGTAACTAGTTGTGATTTATGATTAAAGTGTAAACTCTTTGTTTTTTGCTTCTGTTTTCATATCTTCAGAACAATGACTCCTGGTTAAGTTGGAATAGTTAGCGAAAGTTTTAATGATGGGTTTTTATTGCATCAAGTACTTGCTACTTAAGCCAAGTCACAAGCTTTCCTTCATTCCTGGGGTCATTAAGGAGCCATTTCGTTCATTCAACAAATTATCTATCCAGACTCTAGTCTGCGCCCCGGATCTTTCCAGTACGGGGGATGTTACAGGAAACAAAGCTCTGTCTTTGAAGACATGGGATCCCAGTGATTTAAAGTGCACATTAATCTTATCGATGTAAATCTAGAGAGTCTTATTATGCTTTCAAAATGCAGACAGTTGCCACCGAGTGGCTCTGATCCACAACTTTTTATTTTATAATGGTACAAGAGATAAGGTAGAGATCATATTTTGAATTTGGACTGCTGGCCTTTTCTTAGGCTAGCAATAGTGGTATAATCTTCTTGTGATGTTTGGCTGTAGGGTGAAGTAATGATTTGAGTTTATCTAGTATAGGTTAAGATAAAGTGGTTGCACTTCCAGCTCAGTGGACTGGGTTTATTACGTGCACTTCAGATTTTTTTTTTTTATCAACTTCTAACTGGGACACCTCCTCATTATAACTCAAAGGTTATTTCTTTTATACAGACTTCCCACTTTGCTAGAATTTGAATGAACTCCATACATTTACTATACTATAGTTTACTCACTCAGCAAATATTTATTGAGTCCTTAGAATGCACTCAGATTTTTCAGGGCATTTATTTATGGTCTTAACGTGCACATTAACTGTATCAATGTCGATTAGAAAGATTTTTTTTGTTAAATATCTGCTCATTGATGTGCCTCTAAAGAATAGAACAAACTTGGAATAATTTATCCAATTTTTTAAAGAATTGTATTCGCATATTGAAATTGCACACAAAAAAATCTGGAACACTGACGCATTAACTACTCATTAAAATATTTATATTAAGGTTAGCTATCCACAGCTATGGTGTGAGTGTGGTTGTGAAATTAAACTTCAATGATCTTGATTAGCTGTGGATTAGCAGCTCTGACTTTCAGGCAGTTCAAGCTTCTTAAACTCAATAAACATCTCAATAGCAATCAAAGACTATCCAGAAATGAGCCTAAAACCACTTTAAAATGATTGTGCATACTATTATGGTATATTTTAGAAATAATACCCAAGACAAAGCTATTTTTTGCATTTTCCATAAGCTTTCTCAATTATATCTTGTGTACGAAGTAGGGTGACATATCCATTTTGGGGAAGAAGACATCAATCAATCAGTGGTTTTCTTTGTTGTTGACTTTAAACTTCTCCCATATCTAATTTTTTAAAAGTTACACATGATGGACTTCTTAGTACTACTGATGTTGATTCATAGAGTGACTTTTATAAAGCATTTTAAACGGGCAGTTTAATTAACATTAGCTGCAGCAATCTAAATCTTAAACAGTTTACCAATACCTGGGCTTGGTCAGCTGGACTGTGGGCCCTCAGGGGCCGCATCTCTGTCTTAGTGATATACTCGAAATCTAGCTCCCTTACTGTGGTGACTTTATCCGGGATTACGTGACCCTTTCTCTTGCTATCACTATGTGAAGGAATGAACAGTGATGCAATTTCAAATCTCAAAGTTGTTACTGTAATGTAAGTCTAATACCATGTTATGGTTCCTTTAATAGTAAGCCAGTAACTGTTTCAATAGCAGTCACTGATGTTCTGTCTACAATCCAGTCGGCATCAACTATTGGAAGTGCTCTTATGTAGGAATCATAATAAAGGGAACACACTGTAAGAAAACCCACAGAACAACGTGCATCTGAGTGCCTAGTTGATGTGATTAAACCTTTAGCAAACAATCACCGAATCTGCTTCAGTGACCCATTAATATTGGAATGCTACTTTAAAATCAGAGCAGTTTGTTTTTAACTGTTTTGCAATGTACAAATGGAAAAAGCAGAGGACTCATGTCGTATGCAATTTATGGACTACTCCTTTCTAGTGAGAGCTATTCTGTATGCTCACATATTAGACACAACATCCCACTTTTATAGTACATGTTTTTCTTAAAGAGAGAAATATAGTCATATCATTGTTAAGAGTCGTTTTTCTTCATCTTCGTTCCCGAGAGAATGTCTTATGGAATTAGGACTAGAGTGATGCCCTATAGTGATTAGGAAAACCTCAGAACTCTTTCTCCAGCTTATATAACGTGTTTTACCCTGAATTTATACAATCACACATGTTGAACAGTTTAGAACCCAGTCCTGTTTTAGTTTCCAATCGTCAAGCAATTTCCACATTGCTGGCCAATGAGCGCCAGGAAACCACTTCTTGGTGTGTGGTCACAAGGGCCAAGAAAGAATAAGAATTAAGAGCTGTAGCCTCAGCAACAAATGTTAGTGACAAAGACACAGGTCCTTAGAATTAAGTATTCTCGCTTCCTGAGCTCTCAGCCTTGGCATAATGGTCGCTTAAAGACATTTCAGAAGAGCTTACTCACTTTCTTTCTAGAGATCTCTACAGTACCAGCACTTCGGTTTTTATTACACCCTTAGCGCATCAGGCACACCACACACACACACACACACACACACACACACACACACACACACACACACACTGTCTAAATGGCCCCTTCCACAGATCAGTTTCATTTACTCTCAATACTCTAACACCCACTAAACAACAGAAATGACATTGGGTTGTGTTTATACATTCAAAAACTGGTTGCTCCCATCACACTGACAGCAGCAATAATGTTTCATTCTGCTTCATGAATCCCTGGCTCTGACAGGCTCAGACAACCCCCCTCTTTGCTTCTGTTGCCATCGGCAGAGCATTCGAAAACCTTAGAGACGGTTCATGTAAACAGCCCTAAGTCCCAGCTAAATCAAACCATTCCCACCCCACCACCTTTCCCTTCCTTTGTCTAGTGCCCAGGGTGGATCTTGGAGCAGTAACTGTGTTCTCTCATCTTCGTACCTCTCTCCTGAGCCTGACTTTGGGTTACCTGTTGCCCTAGCTATCCTCCCCCTCAAGCCTGAAACCCATGCCCAGGGACCAAAAGGACCGGAGAAAACAAAGCCGCGAATGCCACAAAGACTCTACAGAAGGAAACAGTGCATCTCCGAATGCGATCAAGTGACCCTGGGGTCATTTGATAATATCTCCTCCTCTCTCCCCATCCCCCTCATCCCTCTCGCCCCCCCACCACCATCATTTGCTTCCATGGTTCTGGAGACCAGTAAGTAGCGTGGAAAGGATTTTAGAATCTTTTCTCTTTGACAAGTAACCTGAGCAGCAGGTATCAATAATCCCTACTCTTTAGCCATCGCTGCCAAGAAGTACTAGAAAATTACATGTGCGTTATGAAAGGCCTTGGAAGCTTTAGAGAGCTCGACAGGTTGCATCTGAAAGTTACGGCTTAGGGACCCTTTCTGCATTTTAGGGCCGACTCAGTCCTACGTCCTCTATGAGCAGGTTCCTTGAGGCCAAGTGCAGATTCTCCCGCCAGGCTCGGTGGTCCCATTTGCGACCTGCAGGGCAAGCCAGGGCACCGAGTCCCTGGGGTGCCAGAGCAGCAGGTGGGAGAGCGCGAGATCTGCCTAGGAGCAGAGACCCAGCAGGTGCTGGCGACAAACTAAGCCAGCAAGTCGCCCTAGCCGGGCGAGACAGGCGTCAGCCAGGAAGGTTGCCCCGAAGATACCTCTTGTCGGGGCAGCTCAGGTCGATCCCCTTACCTGTGCCACCTCCTCCCTGGCTGGCCCTATCGGCGGGAAAGATGCCCGAGCACTTGTCCCACTCCACCTGGCCCGCGAAGCACAGCTCAGTGATGATGTGCAGTGCCTTCTGGCACAGGCTGCTCACGCCATCCTCTTTGCGGAAACTCATCTTGGCTTCTGCTTGTTGCTTCTCGGATTTTTCTTGACCCGAGGCTGAGCCCTAGGAGTTGCGAGTTGGCTCCATGACGGACTAGGGCGCAGGAGGGCGGCGCGCACAGATGGACGCTGTTGCCAGGTCTGCGCTTCTCCTCTGAGCGCTCGGAGGCGCGCGGAGCCCAGCCGGCGGGGAGCGAGGGGCGGTGGCGCGCGGAGCGGCGCCTCCCGGGTGCTAGGCGGCGCGGCCAATCGCAGGCTGGCGCGGGAAGCGGGGGCAGCGGTGACCCGACCCTCCAGCGGTTCCCCCACACCCACCTGAAGCCCCGTTACCCTCTTCCCATCTTCCCCTTGCAATTCAACTTTCCCTGGTCTCTCCCAGAGTCTGCATCTCTTAAAAAAAAAAAAAGTCATTCCCCATTCCAGAACTGATGAAAATATTAAAAAAATAAATACAAGAGTAATCAGAGGACAGGTCCGTGCAAAGCAGAGGGACACCTGTTTAAAATTTGTTTTCAAACGACTTGGGACAATGATGATTAAGGGATAGGGAGCATTCTAGGTGAGAGCATGTAATCAACAGCAGTTTGGTTCTACCTGGTGTTGAAAACATGACATCTTTAATTCATTGCATTCGGCCCTCTCAGGTAGATAATAGACCGAAACAGGGTTTTATTTGTTAAAATCTTAACTGGTGGCGGACAGGCGCGACTTGATCCCCCTTTCTCTTTTCCTAGCGACTTAAACAGGGCAAAGACAAGATTTCCGTGACAAAAGGAGGAGTGTGGGGGATTAGAGTAAGTGCAGTCTGCTACAGGCAGGAGCTTATTTGTAAAGACATTGTTTTGAAGTCTTTTTCTCAGCCTGTCTAGAACAAAAGGCATTAATTGGGGCATCATGACTCCCCCTGTCTGAATTTCTCTAATCCAAATGGGTGTAAACCACCAATGAAGCTGAAGATACAAAATAAAATTAGAAAACAGTTGCCACAGGATTTGATAAATGCAACTACTTAGTTTGAAATCCATTTTCACGGCGGCCAGTCAAGGTAGACGGTCTTCACCTTTCCTGGGTCCGCCCATTCCAGTTCAGGAGTCTTATTCCCAGCTGTGGAGCAGCCCAGCTGCTGTTGCCCCGCCTCCCTCTTGGCAGAGCTTTACCACAGTGTTAGATCCTCACCGCACCCCTTTGGCTCAGCCTCCAAACTCCGGAGGTTCTCCCTGGAAACCTTCTAGTTATACTAGCCTGGGAATCAGGTAGGCAATCTTCACTTTCTTCCTGTCCTCCAAATCTAATTACCTGGAACCATCGCCAGACCTGAAGCAGGCCACCTGCTGGGCCTCACTTTCCTCTCCAAACCTTATCTCCAGGGGACTGTTTAGATCTGCTGCAGACCCTGCTTTCCTCCCTCCACCTAAGGAACCCTCTCTGCTCCACCACTCCTTCTAGCCTGTCCCCAGGAGGGAAGCCAGAGGCAAGAGAGGCGATGGGGGAGGGACACTTAAAAGTAAGAGCCACTTGAGGGGTCATATAGAAGCTTAATACAGTAGAAGCTTCTAAAATTTATACATGTACGAAGGTGAGCTAACTGACATCGCCAAATGGAGGAAAGAGTCCATCTCTTACCACCAAATGAGCCTCCAGTTCCAGGAATAAGTTAAAGCTAATAGAGTTGTTGTCCAAAGGGACCCTATGGAAACTCCCAAACAACCCGAGCTATTGCTGATAGTAAAGCCCTATTGATACAGACACCAACTACACAACTCACTGAACATGCAGATAGTGAATCTATCACCTATCTAGGGCCTGCACCCCTATGACCTAGTGTTCATGGTATTGGCAGGTACTCTGCATGCTTCCAAAGGAGAAAGGTAAATACCAACCCAGCTATAAACCCTTGCATTTACAATTGTGACCTGCCTGCAAAGATACACTGGGGTAGTATTGGTACAGAAGTTGTGGGAATAACCAACCAATATCTGATTGGATGCACATCCTACTCCAGGAGATAGAATTCTACACAATGGTGCTTGGGTGGCCAAGAACCTCAGACTAGATAGACTAATGGCATTCTGCTATACTCATAGATCAGTGCCTCTTCGCCAGCCATCATCAGAGAAGCTTCCTCCTACAGTAGACACGAATAAATACAAGATCCGTAGCTAGACAATGTGCATAGAAAGAGAGACTCTACAATAGTCAGTCCTTTATGGGATGTTTCCACCAAATCCCTCCTTTCAGGGCTTAGGGAATCCTTCAGGAGGCAAAAAGATTGTAAGAGCAGAGTGGATGGGGGACACCAAAGAAACAAGGCCCTCCAAACACAACAGGACCAGCACACATATGAACTCACAGAGCCTGCACAGGTCTGGGCGACATTCGGGGTCCTAGTGCTGAGAGAAGTAGATACAAACCCCCATCCATTACCCAGACACTATCTCCAATTGGTAACTGCTTGCAAATTAAAGTTAGTTTTCTCCAACATAGTCTCACTGGGGATACAAACCACACTTAAGGACAGGCCACATGCCCAGCAGAACATGGCCAACACTAAACTAACTCACTGGCATTTTTTTTTGTAGGTTCTTTGACTCAGGGTTCTTACAATTCCTTTGTGTATATATTATAGCTCATGGTTTTGTGTTTTATGGGATTTATGTATGCGTCCCTGCACCTCTATGTGTTTTCCATTGGCTTTTTTCTTCTGTTTGTTTTGTCATATTCCACGTTTTATCTTTTTATTTTATGATTAGTTTTTTAAATGCCTGCTTTCTGACAAGAGAGAGAAAGAAAGGGTGTAGATTTGTATGGGAGGTGTGGTCGGGAGAATCTGGGAGGAGTTGGGGAGAAGGTAAAATTGGAATAATCTTGTGCTAAATAGAAATTCGTTTCAATAAAAGGAAAATAGAAGAAAAAACCCTCACGTTTTTCCGTGGTTTGTTCCCATATTGTAACCTGAGGATTTGATTAGCTATTATTAGGCAAGGGAGACATAATTTCTGAAAATGAACATCCTGAACATGTTTGTTTGCCCATTCTGGTAAAATGTATAGATTTATTTTAAGCTATTAGTCAATCTGTGGTTTATGTCTGTCAGATGGACGGTATGGTGGAGCTCACAGTAAGAACTAGGCACTGCAGCGCTGTGAGTAAGTAGTCATTAGTTGAATCATTTTTACCTGATTCATAGGAAAATTGGGTGGTCTGAGACTATTTTTACCATGGATTAAGAGACACTAAAATCTGCAGGCTTCATTTGATTTTTTTTCTTTATTGTATAATGAGTGGTGGTTTCTAGATAGAAATAAAAATAATTAAACTGCTAGTTTAAAAATATTGGCTATCTGCAGTATGCTAGAAGTTAAGTAACACATTTTAGTAGCACATTTTCCAGTCGTCCCTGCCCTCCATTCATCTGCAGTCTGGGCAGAACAGTGTGCAGAGCATTGTGTGCTTCTGAAAGCACTGGCTGAGCAAAACGCTGTGTGGAGGAACAAATGAGCAATTTGTCTTTTATACCACTTACAGCGTCCACTTGCTTAAGGAAAGTGATGGATGCAGATGCAGAGAGATGCAGATCCCTCTAATAACCTTCTTACATTTGATTTCTGCTTTAGCATTAAGTAAACACATTCTGAAGGTATTTGTTTACAGTGTCTTGGCCCCACTGCTACTCTCATTTTGTTTCTGTAACCTGTGTAAACTTCTCAGTGGGTCTCAGCCTTCCTAATTGTGTGGCTTAATACAGTTCCTGTATTAAGTGACCCCCTCCCAACCATCAATTCATTCTGTTGGTACTTCATAACTGTAATTTTGCTTCTGTTATGAATCCTAGTGTAAATATCCGTGTTTCCTGCTGGTCCCAGGTGACCCCTGTGAAAAACCCTTGAGAGGTTTGGAACCACAGATAGAGAATCGCTGCCTCAGTTGATCGATCCTTCATTTGAAGCTCTTCTACAATGAATGCCATTATGGCCTGTCTTTTCTCTTGGTTGTCTGGTTCTCCCCACAATCATTCATAACAGAGGAGTGGAAACATTGCTACCTCTTGTTTGTTAATAGCTCAGTAGGAGTTTGGACTACATTCAAGGTCGTCCCCTGCCCTGCTGTTGAGGCTAAGATGACAAGAATTTAAATATTTAGTCTTTATTATTCTTACTTCTTGCCAGTTATTTCAGCTTAAAAAGTAAATGCAGCAGTCCAGACATGCCTTCCTGATCCATACACAGAGAAGGAGAATCCTGCAGTAGTGAACTGTTTGGACTGACAGCCATTGAGCACTGTTTGTTGTACATGATTCAACTGTACCTTAGTTTAAAACTGCTGCTCATGCCTAACATGGTGGCACTCACATCTGCGAATCCTAAGCCAGACAGGGTTACATAAAGAGATCCTGTCAAATAACAACAGCAGCAGCAACAACACTACAAAGCCATCCCTTTCAATGACTTCTGTCACTGCCTGCCTTCCGGTGGCTTCTGTATGATATGTAAAAGAAACTGGTTTGGAAATGAAGGTTCCAAGAGAAATCCCTAGCGGTAATTTTGAGCATTCAATACTGTGATCCCTTCTCCCATTTACTCAAGTCTCTTCCATTTCCTTCTTTTCCCATTTTCAAACCCTTTCCCAATACTCAAAGAAGAAGAATCATAAGATAAGAGATACATGGGAATACTTCCCAAGACTAGACTTCGGCTATTACTTGAGCCCATCCCCCAAGAGGGAACTAAGAAGACAATTAGAAAAAATCTCAGCTTAAATGAAATCATAGTAAAGCGTTTAATTTTGTCCTAATGTTTTCCTTTTCTCTGTTCTACACACAATTCAGAATCATAACTGTTTTACTCCTTTGTTTAGAGGATCCTTTCACTCTTTGAGACTCTCATACAGTATATTCTGATCATACCCACACCCTACTCCTCCCTGTAGCTCCTCTCAGATATGTCCCTCCCCCACTACCCACTCTCAATCTCATATCCTCCTTTTACACTTCTTAAAAAAATGCCCCACAAAGTCCAGGTTGTGCTGACCATATACTCCTGGTGATGAAACCACCCCTTAGAGCATGGTTGCTCTACCAAGGGCTCTGCCCTTAAAATGTCTCTTTCATGCCCAGAAGCTGTCAACTGTCACTAGTTTCTCAACTGAATGAAAGGGATCACAAACCCTTCCTCCCTTGTGTTAGAATGTTGACTAGCTGGATCTCGCATAGGTCCTGTTCAGGCAACCACAACTGCTATGAGTTCCTGAGTACATCAGTCTAGTCATATCTAGAAGGCATTGTTTTGATCGGTTGTCTCTGGTCTCCAGCTCTTACTATTTTTTTTTTTGGTGTGTGTATGTGGTGTGTGTGTAGGGGTAGTAGATATCTCATTTGTGCCTAGCACTCCAGTGACTCTCACATTTCCATTTTTATCAGTTGTGAGTTTCTGAACAAACATCACCCCCTGCACAGACCACATCTCTGATAAGGTCTGAGAGATGTACTAATCTATGCGTACAGAGATGTAAATTTAGAGGACAGTTTGATATTATTCTAATTGAGATAAGATAAATCTCAAAACAGTTGTTAATTTGCATTTTCTTGATGACCAAGGATGGTAAATATTTTTAAAAATATTTTTTAGCTATTTATACTTCTTCTGAGAACACTTATTAAATTGTATTTTTTGGTTTTCTTGGTGTTCAGTTTTTTGAATTCTTTATGTATTCTAGACACTAATCTCCTGCTTCATGGATAACTGACAAAAAATGTTTCCCATTCTCTAATAGGCTGCCTCTTCAGTTGAGTGACACTTTCCTTTGATGTATAGAAACTTTAAATTTATGAAGTGTCAGTTGTTGACTTTATTGGTTGAGTTGCTGGTTTTATTTCCTAAACAGCTGGAATACTAGTCAGAAAGTGTGGTGGTGTTTCACTTGTATTTTAATAAATAAAGCTTGGCTGAAGATCAGAGAGTGGTAACCCACACCTTTGATCCCAGTAGCCACATTAGTTTGCCATAGAAATCAGGTGATGTAAACCTTTAATCCCAGCCTTAGAGAGGATTATAAAATGGGAGGAGACAGCTCTCACACCAGTCTCATTCTGAGATTCCTGGAGGCAGGATCGCCATTTCAGACTGAGGTCATTGTAAGAGCCAATGGCTGGCTGTTTTGCTTTCTGGATCTTCAGGTTGAACCCAAATATCTGTCTCTGAGTTTTTATTACTCATGCTTCAAGAAAGTCCTTAGCTGTACTCTTTAATCATTCTTCTAGAAGTTTTATCCATTTGGATTGATTTGTGTGCAGGGTAAGAGAAGGATCAAGTTTCATTCTTCTACATGTTAATTTCAAGTTTTCCTGACACCATTTGCTAAAGATACTGTTTTTTAAAATACGTATTTTGACAAAAACGTTAAAAACCAGGTGTCTCTCTGCTACATCATTCCGTGACTAGATTCCAGAGCTCTAACTATGAACAAAGAAAGGACAGACACATGGACAGAAATGTTGGGATTGGTTGCTTTGGACCCTCTGATGAAGAAGCAGTAGTACCCAGGAAGACAAACATGTTTATCAAATACAGTTGAACACAGAGAAGGAGTTATTGTATTTATATAAAAAAGTAGGTAGGGTTGTTATGTACAACTGAACGGAGTCAGTTATTATATACAACTGGACAGAGAGTCAGGTTTAGCTAGTATAGATAGGATCAGTTTTCAGACTGTCAATATCCATGGGAAGAAGGCTATGGTGGATATTTTCTGCACACACTATCAACACCAACACATGGACCAGGAGAAGGCTTTGCCTTTCTTTGAGCCTAGGCCAGGTCTAAGGTTTTGGGGTCCTTGGCATGGCTGTGCATGTATCAAGCACTAGGATTTCATTAGCCCTCCGCAGCTGTCAGTATACGAACCTATATTGGGTCCTTGATTCTATTCCATTCATTAATATATCTGTTTTAATGCCAGTACCATACTGTTTTTTACTTCTCTGATTCTGTAGTGTAACTTGAAAATAGAAATGATGATATCTGTAGCAGTGCTTTTATTATTCAGGGTTATTTGGCTACCTGGGATCTTTTGTGCTTCCATATGAAGCGCTTTTCAGTTTTGTGAAGAATTGTCTGGGAATCTTGATGGCGATTACATTGACTTTATAAACCACTTTTGGTAGAACAGTAATTCTCACAGTATTAGTAATACCAACCCATGTAATAATTGAAAGGACGCTTTCTGGCATCCTTGCTTTTTTCAGTACTTGAAAGGGAACATTGTACAGGTCTTTCATGGCCTTTGTTAGTTTTATTCCACATATTTTTATTTTTCTTGAGGCTATTGTGATATTGTTTCCCTGATTTCTTTCTCTTTCTGTATTTAATATATATAGGAATATGGTGGTAAACTATTTGTGTTTTAATAAATAAAGTTTGCCTGAAGATTGGTGCAGAGCAGCCACACTAGTCAGCCACACAACCCAGGCAGGGATTGTACACACCTTTAATCCCAGCACTAGAGAGGAATATAAAATGGGAGGAGACAGGAATCAAACTCAGTTTTAATCTGAGGATGCATAGAGGCAGGAATATCCTTTTGTTTGTCTGAGCCTCGGTAGAGGTAAGATCTCTCCAGTAGCTTGGCTGCTTTGTTTTTCTGATCTTCAACTTGAACCCCAATATCTGTCTCTGGGTTTTTATTATTTTTGCTACATAGGAAGGCTTCCAATTTGCATATTTTAGTTCTGCAATCTGCTACTTTGCTGAAAGTGTTTGTCAGCTTTAGGAGTTTCCTGGTGGAGTCTTTGGGGTCTCTTGTGTATAGAATCTTAATATCTGTAAATAGGGTTATGTCACTGCTCTAGGGGTGATGTGACCTCGAGGAATAAAGCCAATAAATGTGGCAAACTAAAGTGTCATGCAATAGGCAGCTTTACTGAGAACATCAGACAATTTATACTCTGAGGGTTAAGAAGAATTATATGAGCCAAGTTCTCATGAGTTCAGACTGTGTACAATCACAAGGACAAGTGATTGTACATGACCTAAATACATGGCCTAAACTTGTTTTTCCATAGAGGGATATAAAGGATTGTTCAAATATTTAATTAATTAACACCTGCAAGCAATAATGAGCAATGTTAAAAGAGCAGGGCTCCCATGGGCACCGGCAAACCACTGTATATCAAGTTGCAGTAAGACCGACCATAAGACCAGGCACCTCCTCTTTTATTAAGGCTGGTCAAGGCAATCTGGCAGGAGTAAAGGATCCCAAAACAGGCAATAGAGTCAGAGATAGCCACCCCTCACTGTCAGAAGTCCTACAAGAAGACTGAGCTACACATCCGTAACGTTTATGAAGAGGGCCCAGGTAAGTATCACATAGGCTCCTAGTTGTCAGTTCTGTCTCCTTGAGCCTGAGTTATCTTGGCTCTGTGAGTTTTCTTCTGGTGCCCTTGGCCATATTTTAGTGATTATCTTTGTGATTCTCTGAACTTCCCTAGTATCTGTTGTAACATCTGCTTTTCCTTTTCTTTCTTTTTTTTTTTAAAAAGATTTATTTATTTATTTGTTATGTATACGTCATTCCTTCCATGTATGCTTGCATGCCAGAAGAGGGCACCAGATCTCATTACAGATGGTTGTGAGCCACCATGTGGTTGCTGGGAATTGAACTCAGGACCTCTGGAAGAGCAGTTAGTGTTCATAACCTCTGAGCCATCTCTCCAGCCCCCCCTTTTCTCTTTCTAGTTGTATTAACTTGGGTCTTTTCTCTCTTTTTTTCTGATTAATTTGGCTAAGGGCTTGTCAGTTTTAACTTTTCAAAGAAACAATTCAGTTTCATTGATCCTATTTTTTTCCTTTCCCTATCACTAATTTCTGCTCTTATTTTCTTCATTATTTCTCTCCATCTACTGCTTTTGGGATTGGTTTGTTTTGGCTTTACCAATGCCACTAGGTGTATCACCAGATTTTTTTTTTGTCTTTTTACATTTTTTTCTATTTCTCTGATTTTTAAAAATGTGAACATTTAAAATTACAAGCTTCTCTTTTAGGTATGTCTTCACTGTATCCTGCAGATTTGGATATCTTGTTTTCACTTAATTTTATAATTTTAAAAATTTATGAATTGCTTTCTGCAATGATGTGAAATATTCCCTTACACTGTATTAATATATGCTGCTGTGATTGCTTTAATAAAGAAGCTGACTGGCCAATCACTGAGCAGAATAAGATTAAGCAGGAGAGCCAGACTAGGAGAATGCTGGGAGGAAGAATAGAGGAATCTAGAATTGCCATTCAGATACAGAGGGAGCAGGAGATGAATGTACCATGTTTATAAAGTTACTGTCATGTGGCAGAGCATAAATAAGGAATATGTGTTAACTTAAAATGTAAGAGTTAGTTAGTAATAAGCCTGAGCTATTGGCTGGGCATTTGTAATTAATATAATTCTCAATGTGTTTATTTAAGAGCTACTGCAGTACAGGATAATTCTGTCTACACTTCATTGACCCCAGTCATCACTCAGTAGTATGTTGTTTTATCTCCATTAGTAATTTCTTCTGCTACTGATTTATAGTTTTATCACAATGAAACATAAGATGTTTCAATTTTCCTATTTTTGTTTAGACCTGCTTTGTGTCCTGATATTTAATATACTTTAGAGCAAGGTCTATATGATGGTGAAGAGAATGTGTATCCTTTGGTATTTAGATGGAATGTTCTTTAGATTTCTGTTACATCAATTTGATTTATGATGTTATAAATTCCAGTGTCTTTTTAATTTATTTTTAACAGTTGTTTTGTCTAATGGTGAGAGTGGGGTAATGAACTCCTCCACTTTATTGTGTTGGTGTTAATCTGTGACTTTAAATACAGTAATGATTGCTTTATAAATTTGGATGAGCCTATCTATATTCAATACATATATATTTAGAATTGTAATTTTCTCTTGATGTATTGACCTCTTGATCAACACTAAGTAACTCAATTTATCTCTATTGGAGAAAAAGTTTTGAAGTCTATTTGTCAGGTATTAGAATAATAACACCTACTTGTTTCTTTGTTTATTTGCTTGGAATATTTTTCTATCATTTTACCCTAAGATAGTGTTTATCTTTGACAGTAAGATGTGTTTCTTGGAGGCATCAGAAAGACAGGTTTTGTTTTTTAATCCAATCTGTTGGTCTGTGTCCTTTGATGGGTAAATTTAGGTCATTGATATTTAGAGGTGTTGTTGGAAGATGTACACTGTTACCTGTTATTTTCTTGATTTTGTATTCTTTGGAGTTTTCTTAGTCTTCCTTTGTTTAAAGAGTCACAGGACACTACTTATTTTAACTTTTATAGTCCCTTGAGTGTTTTTTTTTATCTTATGCTGAAGTATTCTTTCTACCATCCTCTGAAGGGCTGACTTGGTGGTCATGAATTCCTTTAGTCTACTTTTCTTTCACTGTTATTTTAGTTTGTGTTCTATTGCTGTTAGAGAATCTTTGGCCAAGGCAATTCTTATTTTAAAAAACATTTAATTGTGGCTTGCTTATAGCTTTATAGGGTTTGTCCATGATCATCATGGTGGGGAGCAGACAGGCATAGCATTGGAGCATTCGCTGAGATCTTCACATCCTGATTTGTAGGAAGCAAGCAGGGGAGTGAGGTGGGAGGGGGAGGGGGTTATGACTGACTAGGCTTGGCATAGGATTTTGAAACCTCAAAACCCATCCCCAGTGGCACATCTCCTCCAACAAGGCCATATCTATTCTGACAATGCAGCAAGGCCACACTTCCCCCTCCTTCCCAAACAGCTCTACTAACTGGGAACCAAGCATTCAGATACAGTCTATGGGGCCCCTTCTCATTCAAGTCACCACAATCATCAATTACTACAGAAAATTATGCTGGATGTATTAGACTGGGTTGGCAATTGTGATCTTTGGGAATTTGAAAGTCAGTAGACCAAGTACATCTTGCCTGATCAGCAATTATTCTTATGGGCCTTCTTTGTATGTGAGTTGACCCTTCTCTATTGTATCTTTCAATGTCTTTTCTTTGTTCTATACATTTAATGTTTTAACTATAATATGATGAATGAAGTTTAATTTCTACTGCTGTTGTGTTTGGTGTTCTGTGTTCCTCTTGCATCCTGATTATTTTTTCTTTCCCTAGATTTGGTAAATTTTCATTTATAATGTAATTAAAAATATTTTTGTACCTTTTACATGAAATTCTCCTTCCTACATGTCTAAAATGTGTAGGTTTTTCTTTTCTTGGGGTCCCAGCAATTTTTACATATTCAGTTTCTACATTAAAACATTATCAACAACCTTAACAAATGTTTCTATTTCTCCATTTTAATCTTCAAATCTTTGATAATCTATATTTCACATGATCCATTCTAATTGGTCAGGCTTTTCACCGAACTTTTTAATTGTCCTACTTTGTTTTTTATTTTAATGATTTTCCATTATAATTTTGGTTTGTGTTTTCTACAGTATTTCTATCACTTATTAAATTATATTTTTTCCCTCCTTCTCCTCCTTCCCTTTTTTTGGAGACAGGGTTCTCTATGCAGCTCTGGATATCCTGGAACTCACTCTGTACACCAGCCTGGACTTGAACTCAGAGATATATCTGCCTCTACCCCTGGAGTGCTGGAATTAAAGGCTTTCATTACCACCACCTGTCTAAATTCTATTTTCGTATAATTGATTGACATCCTTATTTTATTCTGGTGTCCATTTATGTCCTTTTTGAAAATTTTTGAGGACCTTTTGAGTTGCTTTACCATATTTATACTCATTCTTTTTTAATTTTTCATCTGGAATTTTATCTAAGTCATTCTCATCTGGGTTATTGGTAGGGATTTTAACTTTTGGAAGAGACACAGTATTTTGTGTTTTTATGTTCCATGTATTTTTGCCCTGGGATCTGCCCATCTGGGATTAGATTGTTAGTTAAGATTTGTTGTTGTTTTGGTTATTTTAATTTATTACTTCTCTTCTTTCGGTGGTTGGGTTTCCAATGTTCAAGAGAGACTATTTGCAGCATAGTGGGGATTATATTTTTATCAGCTAGGCTCATGTTCCAGATACAGGGTTCCATCACTAGTTCTGCCTCTGTGGAAGCAACAACAGTCACTAGAGAGTACTTACCCATTCTTACCCTGGAGCAGCAGGTGAATACAAAACAGACACTTTCTTACACCGATTAGTTATGGAGTAAGGGACTCCACTGATACAGTCTGTAGCAATATGTTAGTCTGAGTGGGAAAAAAAGCAAAAGAGAAGATGTAAACACATGGTGATACCAGTGTTTAGTATTAGTAGTTAGGAAGTAGGGAGAGGCGCATACATAGAAGTGAGAATAACTGAGGCAAAGGGGAAAAATGGGATGAATATGTGGGAGGTTGGCTTAACAATAGACTAAAAAGGGGACATAAATATCAGTATCCAGATATTATAAACCAAATCAGCCACTGGGTTTTGGGAAATGTAATAAGAAGAATGGGTACTGGAAACCAAAGAAGAAAACAACGAAAGTAAGGATTGACAGAAAGTGTGTGTGTGTGTGTGTGTGTGTGTGTGTGTGTGTGTGTGTAAACAGTAGGGGACAGTGTTGACTTACCACACTGTCCTACAATAGTATATAGATAAGAGGTAGCTACAGGGAAGGGGGGAGAATTGTCTGGAAACAGTGAAGTCACTGGCCTGCATGCTGAGCCTCCTTACCCGACCCTTTGTTTTGGTTCTACTCCCTGTTGCCTTCTACTGGCTAGCTCTCCTCTTGTGTGGAGTTTTCTTGACTGTGCTCCTTGTGCTGTGGCTATTCAAGGCAAACTCTCCTCTGTAGCAGTGTGGGGAGGACTGGTGGCTGTTTGCGCCCAAAACCACGTTGAGAACTTGTCTTAGGTATGTGAGAAACATGGTTTTCTCACTCTAGGCCACCAATGGCCAATAATCCATCAGCCTCCTCCACCTTTTGCAACTTTAAAATCCTTTAATCTCCCAACCTTGAAAAACCTTTATGCAAATGTTTTAATCTTCTCTCAAGGGGTAAAACATTTGTTTACTCAAATGCCCTGCTGTACTCATTTTTGGAATTTTAGAGCCCAGAGCTCCCAACTCCTTCCCCCTTTTCTTCATTTCCTTTGTGTTTATACTTTTAAAAGGATCCAGCCACAAGCAACTGTGAGGTTAGAGTCCAACCAATGGGGAAAAAGATACAGTACCCTGTGTTATAATAAAATCCTGTTGAATTTCCTGCTCAGTGTGCTTGCTTAGCCCAGCTTCTCAAGTGGACCCAGGAAACTAGATGCTTTTGTGTTGCTGTTCTCAGAGCTATCATGATGCAGCTGCAGTTTCTCTTTGTGGACTCGTCTACAGGATGCTCTGGTGTCGCTTTACTGAAATTGCTGGAAACTTCTCGTTAGAAACCATACCTGCTTAAAATTGGCCTGTTACACCTAACTGCATTAGAACAAGTACGGACAGACCATTGTGACTTACAGAAGGGCTCTGGGGGCTGAGGGCATCCAGCCTGCCATCACTGGCCCAGAGCCTTGTCCTTCTTCTTCTGAGCTTGGTTGGATTATCTCATTCTCAGCTATATGTCATCTCCTTCATCTTTCTTAGTGAGCGCTTCAGCCTTTGACATTTTAAGTCTTAATCTTTCTCTCTCTCTCTCTCTCTTTTTTTTTTTTTGGTTTTTCGAGACAGGGTTTCTCTGTAGCTTTGGAGTTAGTCCTGGAACTAGCTCTTGTAGACCAGGCTGGCCTCGAACTCACAAAGATCCGCCTGCCTTTGCCTCCCGAGTGCTGGGATTAAAGGTGTGCGCCACCACTGCCCGGCATCTTAATCTTTCTCTCAACCCCATCCTCTGCAGTCAGTTTTCTCCATGGACACTTTCCCTTACTACATGCATAGAACATGCTAATTATGTTTCCTGTTCTCCTATAGTGTTGGAGATTAATCTCAGCATCTTGCACATGTCAACCAAAACAATCTAACACTGAATTATATCCCTATATATCTAATAACATATTTTTAGCTCCCCACACAGTCTTTTAGCTTTTCGCCTTTTTCCTTTATATGTCTCCCTGTTCTTTATGTTAGTGGGTCTATGAGGGGGTGTCTAGATCATTGGTTCTCCATTTAAGAGCATATTAATACATATTTAGAGCCTAGTTACATCAGCAAACTATGCAAATGAACTGACCTGTGACCCTCACTAAAGGACATCAATATTTATTTTCTGGAAACATGCCATTATTCCTTTGAAAATGATCTCTCACTAGAGGTCCTTAGTAATAAAGTCTGCTCTTTTTGTTTAACATTCCTTTGTTTCTATCTGAAGTCTCACTGTGTCTTCTCTTGGATGAATTGTTTAGAAATTGAGTCCTTAATAATTTAATATTTTCAAGGGAGAACCTTTATTTGGGGTGCATAAAATGATGCATGAGTAAAGATGTGGGCTTGAAGACACTTTTACAGTAGATGAGAATTGAGGATCTAGCTTAGTGGCATGGTCAGCATTGGAAGGCTCTGGTTTTGATCCTAGCACTTGAAAAAAGAGAGAAAATAAGTTGTGCTTGGAGGTGAAGAGAGATGCTGGCTCCAGAAGTTCCTGTATGATTATGTCTTCCCACAGACATCAACTTGGACTGCTACCATGGACCAAACGCTTCTATAGAAGCTAAGGAAAACCAGGTGAGAAACTGAAGTGTCTGCTCTTTTTTTCAAAATACTATTTTAGTATTATTTGGGAATTTCACATAATGAACCCCAATCACACCCACTTCCCAGACCCCTCAGGTCCAACTCCACCCTTGTGACTTCCCCCTAAAAAAGTAGAAAAAAGTGTCTGTTTTTAATATAGCAAAATTCGAAGAAAGGCCTGCACAACCCCTTGCACTCCAGGCAGCCCAGGGTGGGAACAGATGCTTGTTCCAAGTCTTACATAGTCAGCACGGTTGGGAACTAGAGTGAGCTGGGGAACTGGCTGCTTCCACCACTCCTTCTCCAGCCCTGGGACAAGGAGCAGCACTCTACTTGCTGAAGACCAGGGAATGAAAACTACATTGGGACTAAAGAGCCGTTTCAGTGGTATTAACACTAGCTGCTCTTCCAGAGGACTCAGATGCAAATTCTAGCAACCATATTTCTGTTCACAACCATCTGTAACTCCAGGTTCAGGAGATCTAGTGACCTCTTCTGACCTCTGTGAACACCAGGTACACATGTAGTACACAGATACACATGCAGGCAAACCACACATATAGATTATATATAATACATACACACATGTATGACATATGCACATTATACATATATGTATGATATATGTATATATAATTATTTTTCTTTTATTGAAAATATATTTTTATACAATATATTCTGATTTGGTTTCTTCTCCCCCATCTTCTCAATCCTTCCCCACCTCCTCTTCTATCTGGATCCACATCCTTTCTGTCTCTCATTAGAAAGCATACAGGTACCTAAGGAATAATAATAAGATAAAATAAGATTAAAAACAACAAAAAAAACCGAATACCCCTTCCTGTTTAATACTCCCATTTCAGCCCCTAGTTCATTCATAGCTGTTCTATTTCCTCTTCCTAGGACGATCCAGTCCTATCCCCAGTCCCTTACTCTATATCCATCCTCTGTGGTTATCTGGATTATAGCTTGCTTATCAATGGCAACTCCTACAGTTGATGAACACTTCCTTCAAACTAGCAAGACAGAAAATTAACGTGCAAAGATCAGTAGCCTTTCTATATACAAATGACAAATAGACTGAGGAAGAAATCAGGAAAACAACACCTTTCACAATAGCCTCAAAAAGTAGAAGATATCTTGAGGTAACTCTAACCAAGCAAGTAAAAGCTTGTATGATAAAAAACTTTAAGACACTGAAGAAGATACCAGAAGATAGAAAGATCTCCCATGCTCATCGATCAGTAGGATTAATATAGTAGAAATGGATATCCTACCAAGAATAATCTACAGATCCAATGCAATCCCTATCAAAATTCCAAGACAATTCTTCACAGAACTTGAAAAGACAATTTTCAGTTTCATACGGAAGCTCTCTCTCTCTCTCTCTCTCTCTCTCTCTCTCTCTCTCTCTCTCTTGCACACACACACACACACACACACACACACACACACACACGTATAATGACCAATGGAATAAAGCTGAAGACCTTGACATAAAATCACACACCTATGGACACTTGATTTTTGGTAAAGAAGCCAGAAATACACACTGTAAAAAAAACCCAAAAGAACAAAAAACTAGCATTTCAACAAATGGTGCTGATCAAACTGGAAGGCTGAATGTAGAAGAATGCAAATCCATAATATCACTTTGCAGAAGCCTCCACTTCAGATGGATCACAGACCTCAATATAAGGCCAGATATGCTGGGTCTGACAGGTCTTGAGCTTAATGACAAAGGAAATGACTTTCTGAATAGAACACTGATAGCACAGGCACTAAGAACAAAAAATAATAAATGGAACCTTATGAAACCAAAATATTTCTGTATGGCAAAGGACACCATCATTTGGACAAGGCAGCCTACAGAACAGGAAAAGGTCTCTACCTATTACACATCTGATAGAAGGTTAGTATCTAAAATAAATAATTAAAAAACCTGGACATACATTTCAATAACCCAATTTAAAAAAGGGGTGTAGACCTAAACATAGAATTCTCAAATGAGGAGACTCAAATGACTCAGAAATACTTAAAAAACATGTTCAACATCCTTATTTATCAGGGAAATTTAAATTAAAATTAAAACTTCTTTGAGATTTCATCTTATATTCAACAGAATGTCCATGATCAATAAGACAAATGACAGATCATGCTGGTTAGGATGTGGAGTAAGGGAAACACTCATTCATCTAGTTGTTGGTTAAGGTTGTCCAAAAGACCCCCAAACATTAAAGACTATTGGCATTGCCCTGGGTTGCCTGCCAGAGGTGGAAGGTAAGTCCCTACTTCTGAAGACACTGTGCACTTCAGACACAGGGCCTAGAGTACTTGAGATGGACATAATCTGAAAACCTCCTCCCTGAGAACTAGTTTTCATGGCAACAGAAGGTACCATATGAGCTTCCTAAGGAGGGAAACAACCAATAGTCCTACACAGCTATGACACCTATGAACTGCAACAATGACCATCATAGCACAGAAATCCTAAGGGGAAGATGTGGCATGCATACCTTAGTAGTAAACAACAGTTGTCTAATTGATTTTAAGACTGGTTCAGCAAAAGGAAGTCATGCCTAGTACTGCAAAGAAAATATTTTAAAACTCTATAAACATATAAAAAACTAAGTTAAATTATATATTTATAAGTTCAATCATTTATTTGTGATAGGGATTTACTTTGTAGCTCAGGCAGGCTTGCTTATGAATCTTCTGTCTGCACCTATTAAGTCGCGTTTTGCAGATATGAGCTATAATGCATACCATTTCTTTTCTTTTGCTCAGTTTCTCACTAGTTCATTTTTAAAACCAGTGTATGGAATAATAGGTTTTACTATAAAAATTTTGTAATAATTTGTTTTTATTTGTTTCCCCTGCTTCTTCACTACCAGACCCTGTTGACTCACCTCTCCTCTTTCCTTGGAGATCTGAGCAGGAATGCCAGGGAAGCTTCCTGCTTCCCAAATCTCTGTTCTCACCTCTACTTCCTGTCTGGTTTTCCCGCCTATACTCCCTGCCTGGCCAATCAGCATTTATTTAAAACATGATTGACAGGATGCAGAATTGTCCTGAACCATTTCCCCCTCTTTTTTTAAAAAAATATCCATAGTCCATTTTTTTGGGAATGTGGGCATAGTATTCCAGGGTAATTCCAGATGGTTGGGGGTGCTGATAGTCTTATGGAGACCTAAAGAAAATTTAGAGTTAGGATCAAGTCCTGACTGGAGTATCCTGTGTGGCTTGATTATCTCAGGCAGCATCTTGAATCTGTTCTGGATGTAGAACTCAGACATCTGGACCCTCTGTTCCTACTGGAGATTTCTCAGGTGGTCTTCCTTGATGAAAGCTGAGTTTTCTTAACTCATAATGAATCCACAACCTCTTATTTTCCATGGAAACAAAAGCAAAATCTCTTTTCCAAAGTAACATACTTTTTGACTTGAATTTTGAAGTCAAGGCATTTTCAAAATACCTATCTTGGATTAATTCAGCAGCATTTACAAGCAAATGTATTTTAGCAGCTGTTGCTCCTTCCTCAGCATTCAAACAATTCAAAGAGAGCATAATAACATACAGTATCAAGATTCTCTGTCTATTTTCCATCTTTATGTGGCTTTATTTTAACCTCTATTTTGTTTATTTTTATTTTTAACTTTTGGCTTTTTGAGACAGGTTCTCTGTGTATCTTTGTCCTGAAACTCCCTCTGTAAACCAAGCTATCTTTGAACTCACAGAGATCCACCTGTCTCTGCCTCCCAGGCATTGAGATTAAAGGTATGTGCTACCACACGTTGAAGTCACAGAGGTCAATCTACCTCTGCCTCCCAAGTGTTGGGATTAAAGGTGTGTACCACCACAACCAACTTTCTTTCTTTCTTTTTTACTTTAAGGACTTTAACCTTTAGCCTGCATATATTTTTAACACAGTGTAAAACATTTAGAGGTTTTCTTCATCTTTGAATCTCTCTTTACTGTATATCTCTCTTTTTATGATCACATGAGTCTTTAATTTACCAAGCAATATTGGTAGGACTAAAGCCATGGCTTTGACAGCTAGATCCAACCCATTTCTTAGCTTTCTGCAATTCCAGCCTATGGCAGAGGTACTGGCTGTAGCTATGTTTATTGCCACAACTCTATGGTGTTTCAAGGTCCCTGCCAGCAAGCAAGCTGCAGCATTCTGCTCACAGACCCACAGACCACATTCAAATGCTTCATAGTCAGACCACCTGCCTGAAAGAGTCAGAGTTTGCCCTGGCAGGACAGCCCAGAAAGCTGGCATTTTAAAATGGCACAGCTTTTTTCCTGCTATTACTGAAAACCAAAAGGCATGTGGTCAACTTTTACCAATACCATTTAAGTGTTTCTTGCCAGGACTTCTTAAAAGAGCTGCAGGGTTTTGCAGCTAAAGCTGAGTCAGGAAGCCTTTCTTAAATGAGAGTGCTTGCTTGCCTCTAGCAAGCAGAGCAGACCCGAGAAATTGTTGCTACCAAGCAAAACATGCTTTACTCTATTTTTCCCAAGCTTTCTCAGGGTTTCTGTGGATTCAGTTATCTATGTGGGTGCCATTCTGTAACATGTAGGAAGTCCTTCTGTATATCTGTTGCTTTTGTTGGTTAAATAAAAGACTGCCTTGGCCTTTTGATAGGGCAGAAATCAGGTAGGCAGAGTAGACAGGATGGAATGCTGGGAAGAAGGCAATGTGGCAGACACCATGCTTCTGCCCAAGATGGACACTGGTTAGACTCATGCTGGTAAGCCACATCCTCATGGTAAACACAGATTAATAGAAATGGGCTAATCAAGGTGTGAGAGTTAGCCAATAAGAGGCTAGAGCTAATGGGCTAGGCAGTGTTTAAATTAATACAATTTCCATGTGGTTATTTTGGGTTAAGCTAGCTGGGTGGCCAAGAGCCACATGCTGGGAACGTGGCCCACTCCTCCATACTACAGATTAAACTAGCCAGGCACTGGGAATGCAGCCCATGGCTCATTACTATAAGTCATAAGTTCCCTCCTGTAGAGTGGGTCTTAATTTCAATCAGAAAGTTGTTGATTTTTATGATGCTATTGTGCCAATGGACATATATTTCCAGGCTGGTCATTATTATAGCTCTCAAAATTCATACCTGGCTAAGACTGTTGATGACTTTTCTTCCCCAACCATCTGCATAATACCTTTTAAAAACTTTGAAAGCTATCCATCAGTGGGGACACTTGCAGATCAATACCAGGTTAATTTTTTTCAATGCCCTGTGATCAAAATTTATGGCATCTTTTGCAAAAAGACTTATCATTTAATTTTAGCAGGTAACTGAGAATAGTATGGCTATAAAGAGACACCATGACCATGACAACTCTTATAAAGGAAAACATTTAATTGGGTGGCTTACAGTTTCATAAATTTAATTCATTATCATCATGGTGGGCATGGTAACATGCAGGCAGATATGGTGCTGGAAAAAGAACTGAGAGTGGAGAAGGAGCTACATCTTGATCCCATAGGCAAGAGAAAGTGATCTGATATACTAGGTGTGGCTTGAGCATATATGAGACCTGAATGCCCACCCCCACAGTGACATACTTCCTCTAACAAGACAATACCTACTCCAACAAAACAGCACCTCCTAATAGTGCCCCTCTCTATGAGTTTATGGGGGCCAATTACTACCACATTCCACTCCCTGGCCCCCATTAGCTTGTAGTAATATCATAATGCAAGATGTATTCAGTTAAACTTATATATTGAAGTCTATAACAATCTCTATAACATTCTATAGTCTATAACAATCTCTACAACATTTAAAAGTTCAAAGTTTAAAGTCTCTCCTGAGATTCATATAATCTCTTAACTATAATTTCTTTTAAAATCAAAATTTAAAAAAAAACAGATCACATGCTTCTAACATATGATGGCACAGAATACATATTACTGTTCCAAAATGTAGGGAAGGAGGCATAGTGAAAAAATACTTGACCAAAGAAGTCTAAAAATCATCTGAGCAAACTCCAAAGTTTGCATCTCTATGACTTATTTCAAAATATTCTTTAGATCTCCAATTATATTTAGCTTTTTTGACTGAAACACATTTCTTTCCCTTGTACTGGTTCTACCCATTACTAGAAGATCTCCTGAGCAGGCATTCCATGTCTCTGGTATTTCCAATATCTTGGGGTCTCTTAGTCAATTGAGGCTTCAACTTTAGAACTTTACACAATGGCTTCGCTAGACCTCCATTCAAGAACATCCCAACAAATGCCTATCTTCAGCAGATTTTCTTAGTTGCAGAGGCAAATTCCATAACCCATTGCTTCTATCCTTAACTCTAGAACCATATGGCTGAAGTTACTAAGTTCTGCAGTTAACTGGGGCGGAAACATGGACCCCTCATTCAATTATATCTTCACCAACTTTCTATTTTTGATAGTTTCTTTCACTGCCTAAGCTTGGCTGTACTAAAATTGGATCTGTAGAGGAGTCTGGCCTCAGACTCAGATATCCTCCTGTCTCTGCCTTCTGAATACTGGGATTGAAGGTGTGCACTACCACACCCTGCTTTAAACTTTAATTCCTTTTCACAAGTTGGAAATTTACCTTGGCAGGATCTGGCCCTGAGGCCACTGCTCCATTTATTTCATTTCTCAATCTGTTTATCTCCTTGAACACAGGACTAGCTCCATTCCACTTCTTGTTGATCTTTTTCTCCTCAAATTGTACGTTTGGTATTTTTCCTTTGTTAATTTCTTTTCATTATAAATCTTTATAAGAATGACCAGTAATAACCATACAACAGCATCAGTACTAGATTGTTTTAAGATTTCCTTTGCCAATGGAATTAATACAAATCTTTTTTATGTTTGATTTTTTTTAATTTTTAAAAGAAAAATTTACATTTACTACCCTTATCCCAGGCCCTGCCACTCCCCCACTCCATCGCCTCCCTCCCCCTGGTTCCTTGAGATGGGGCAGGATATCTTGGCCTGTGGAAAGCCCAAGGCTCTCCCCCCTCTGTCTCAGCCTAAGAAGGTGTGCATCCATATAAAATAGGTTCCCAAAAAGCCAATACATGCAGAAGAGATTGGTCCCTGTGCCACTATCATTGGCTTCTCAGTCAG
>JAQHUG010000053.1:9253142-9264154 GCA_028555095.1 Dicrostonyx torquatus | reverse complement strand
GGGGTTTTACATAGGAAGTGGTCTCCTGTGCCCATGTATTGCAGGCTACTTCCCACTTTCTCTTCTATCAGGTTCAGTGTGGTCGGATTTATATTGAGGTCTTTACTCCATTTGGACTTGAGTTTTGTGCATGGTGTTAGATAAGGGTAATGCAAATCTTTTAATTTAGCCTCAGAAAGATTCTTTGGATAAGGGCAAAAGGAAGCCATATTCTTCACCATGATTTCTAGGTCACATATTAATATTCTTCATCTTTGAAACCTCATGAGTCGGGCCTCCATAATTCAAATAACTCTTAGCACCACAGTCTTCCATGCTCCTACTAGAATGTTCCATTAGGCAGTGCTTAAATCTTTCTCTTGCTTTCTTAACCCAAACTCCCAAAGTCCATATTACTCCAAACAAAAATATGATCTGTTGTATCATAGTAATACTCCAGTTTCTGGTACCAACTTCTGTCTTAGGGGTTTGGTTGCTATGAAGATACACTATGACCATAACAACTCTTATAAAGGAAAATTTAATTGGATGGCTTACAGTTTCAGAAGTTTAGTTTATTGTTATTGGAACATGGGCATATAGGCAGACATTGTACTTGAGAAGGAGCTGAGAGTGGAGAAGGCGCTATATCTTGATCTCATAGCCAACCAGAAGTGACCTGAAACACTGGGTGTGGCTTGAGCATATATGAGACCTCAAAGCCCACCCCTACCGTGATGCACTTCCTCCAACAAGGCTATAACTACTCCAACAAAGCCACATCTCCTAATAGTCTCACTCCCTATGAGCTCATGGGGATCAATTACATTGAAGCTATCACAAGTACTATAGCCTGTTTTGTTTTGGGGGTCTCTGGGACCTCTCTGACCAGCAAATTGAAGGGAAATAGTCTTAGTCTGTCATTGAGCTTTTGTTTGATAATCTGTGGCTTCCAAGGTGAGCCTTATCACTTTATAGTGTAACTCCAATTAAACTATCGTTTTAAACCATGTTTCTCTATGTACTTACCTGCCTGCTTACCTCTATATCTTCTTATCTATTTGTAGTTTTAGGAAGGTTATAAAAACATAGGTTTCCATTTGGCTTTTTCGATCATACTTAGTTTTATTTATCCTCTCCCCCATGCCACCCGCACTCCCCCAGTTTTATCTCCCATCTCAACAATTACTTTTTAATCTATGGTTTTATTAATTTACATTTCTTCACTTTCACTATTATTGTTGTAGCTTGAAATATATCTATCTTATTTATCTTTTCAAAGAACCAACTCTCCACCAACCTTAAAAAAGAACTTGACTATATATAACAATCTGAGTGAGTTGGTAGGTTTTTACTTTCAAGGACTGAGATACTGTATGCTTTTTCATCCTTTATATTTGCTAAAGCAGATATGATGTTGTAATGGTCTTGGCTTTGTACATGAGTTGGAATTTCTTTCTTTCTCTATATTAATATTGTTGGTTCTGTATTTTGATATGGGGATTATGATGTAATATCAAGAGGTTCTTCTTTAATTATCTATCTTTGTGGTTCAAAACGCCTCTTGTGTTTGGGTATTCAGTTCTGTCTCTAGGTTTGGGAAGTATATAGCTATAATCTTATTGAACAAATTGTCTGGCCTTTAGATTTTATTTCAGTTTCTTCTGTTGCATGGATTCTTGAAGGGCTTCTAGAGTACATGGAATTATTTTTTCCATGTTTGTTAATAATTTTTCTTTATATATCTCTTAATATGTTATTGTCTTCATCCTGACCTCCATCCCTGAATTCACCTTTTTACTTGTCCTGCATGTTGATATTTCCAAATTTTTGCTGTTATTTATTCATTTGAAAATTCTTCTGATTGGATCTCAAAGAACTTTGGCTTGTCTTGAATTCTGTTTGTAGTCTGAAATGGACTTCAAATTCTTGATCCTCCTGCATTCACATCCAAAGAACTGGGATTATGAAACCCAAGTGTTTTAGGTTTCTTGCTTTATTTTATGTCATTGTTTTTATTACTTATTTAATTTCTAGAATTTTTATTTTATTGTTTTTATAATATATTTCCTTGCTAAATTTTTCCTCTATCTTTTAAAATTTCTTGTCAAGGTTATTGAACATTTGATTTATTTTGGCAATTTTTCCCCTAGCTTCTGAATTTCTCTCTCTCTCTCTCTCTCTCTCTCTCTCTCTCTCTCTCTTTCTTTCTCTCTCTCTCTTTTTCTTTCTTTCTAACTTATTGGTGTTTTGCCTGTACATATGTCTGTGTACTGTTGCTGGATCCCGGAGTAACAGACAGCTTTGAGTTTCCATGTGGTGTTGGAAATTGAATCTGGTTCCCCTGGAAGAGCAGTCAGTGTTCTTAAGTGTTGAACCATCTCTTCAACCTCCCGAATTTATTTTTTTTATTTCAATTCACCTGCTAGACCTTTATCTGATCATGAGAATTTTTAAAATTAATATTCTGAAATCATTTTCCAATATTTTAGCTATTCTATTGTCTTTGATTCCTGGTTTTGAGGTGTTAGGACCTTGTGGAAATACCATGGTGAGCTGCTGCTGTACTATGTTTCTGTGTAACAAGGTGATTTGAATAAGGATGGCCCCTGTAGGTTTATATACTTAAATGTTTGTTTCTGAGTTGATGGAACTGTTTAGAAAGTATTAGAGGTATGGCCTTGTTGCAGGATGTGTGTAATGGGGTTGGGCTTTGAGATTTCAAAAGTCACACCAGGACTAGTCTCTTCTTCTGCCTCCAGTCTATAGATTAGAATGTAAAACCTCATCTACTGTTACAGCACCATATGTGCCTGCCTGCTACCATGCTCCTCTACCATGAGGATATGGACTAACCCTCTGAAAGTGTAGTCAAGTCCAAAGTTAAATGCTTTCTGTTATAAGTTGCCTTGATCATGGTATCTCTTCACAACATGGTATCCCTAACTAAAGCAATTTGTAAATGACCATAAAACATATAATCTTTGGAAGATAATAGGATTCTTTTCTTAGCAAATAGAAATAGGATCTGCATCAGAACCTTTGTTCTAGAAGCTTTGACAAGATTTCTTTCAGGTAGTTTTTGATAAGTGTTTGCTTTTCTAGGATAAGAGGTAGGGGTTTTTACAAGCTGGCATAACTCATCTTAACTAAGACAAATTTAAATTCTCTTAATTCTTTCATAACCCTATAGTCAGGCATAGATTTCTAGTTAGCTATCATATTAGAGTAGTGATTTGATTTTGTTAGGGTCATACATAAGAGAATGAAATATATATTATCTAACCTTATTATATCCACACTTATAATATATGCTCGATGAACTTTTAGGCTCCTTTTACCAGTACTCCACACTTTAAAAATCTACTCCCACACATTATTTCAAGACTTACACTGGAATGAATTAGAAAACTCAGGTAGTTATTTAGGGTTGCACTAAGTTTCTCCTCTCTAGTAACTTGTTGAACCTTGAATGTGGTTCTAAGTCTAGTGGCGCAGATGCATAGGCCATGAGGAGCATCAGCACTGTCTTCGTGGGTATCTCCATGACCTGGGTACTCCTGCCTAATGACTATTGGCCTCATTTCAGGTTCCCCAGGGCTTACACAGTATATGGGGCTAAGAGTGGACTTAAGCCTGACAGTACCCAAAAAGTTTTTGCTCTTCTGAGGATCATAGTTCTGATAGTGATCTGTAGATTTGCTGCTAACAGTGTTTAACAGTGTTCATGTTCAGGACTTTCTTACGTGTTTTTGGCTCTAACCTCAAAAATTAGAAAAGAGGTCTTTGTTTTCTTTTGTTACTTTACCCTGAGATGACTGAATTCAGCATCATTCTGTGCTAAGATGGTGGCATCAGCTGAGAGGGATGTCAGGAAGCAAGCACAGGTTTGTCTGGGAGCACACATGTGCAGGTCTCCTCTCCAACCAATGTGGAATCCCAGATGTTAGATAGGACTGCCAAGGAGGATCAGCAGCATGGTGTAGGAGGGTTCTTCTATATTTTGTGTTACTTTCATTGGTTAATAAAGAAAGCTGCCTGGGGCTTTTGATAGGGCAGGACTTAGGTGGGGAAAAAGAGAACAGTATGCTGGGAAAAAGACTGGGTCAGGGAGAGAGCCGCTAGGGTCAGTCATGCTGTATCTTCCCAGTAAGCCCACTACCTCGTGGTGACTTACGGACTATTAAAATGGGGGTGAAATAAGATATGAGAGTTAGCCAGAAGAGGCTAAAGATAATGGGCCAGGCAGAATTTAAATGAATACAATTTGCGTGTAATCATTTCGGGTACAAGCAACTGGCAGCTAAGCTAGCTGGCAACTGGGAGCCAGGCACCGGGAAAACGGCCCCACTTCTCGGCAGTGGGACACGGCCCCACTTCTCCGCAGTGGGACACAGCTGCCCCCTCTTAGAACTCCAACATGTATGGTTAACCCACTTAAAAACCTGAGAGGGCTTTAAAAGGAGAGAATTTAACACAGCTTTTTGCTGTTTCTGGATGGCATGCCACAGAGATATTTCCTGACTCAGCAAAGCAACATTGCCACGGTTTTAAAACAGGGCTTCCTGGTCTGTGCTGCCAGTGCAACCTCTGGCTCCGGTGAGAGACAGACCATTTCAATGGGGTTTTCTGAATAAAATGCAATGACTTGCTTGCTTGATGACAATGTGGGCTCACTGTGTGTGCTATGTGCGCTGTATGCCTAAAACTGTGCGGCTCAGAGACGCATCTGACTCCAAGGCAGAAGCGGCTCCACCATGCTGAACTGTGCTGATCTCAGGCAAGAACTGCCTTAATTATCATAACAACAGCGCACTCACACTTAAGGTTTAGACTGGGCAGGAAACAGGCGGTACCTTAATTACCCCTACAAAGTGCAAGCTAAAGTTTTTAAGAATTGCTTGACATTTTGAGAAATGCTCCTTGATACTAAAGAATTACAAATTCACAATAAGACAGATTCAGACATAAAAGACTTCTAAATGGATCATACTGTTAGATAAATTATGTACGCTTGGGAAAAGAAAAAAAATAGAGTCACAGATAGTTATAGATTAAAAAATAAATAAATAAGCCACATACACATAAAAAATTCACAGAATGTCTGGATTATGTATTTTATTATGTTTTCTTTAAAGTTTTTGACTGTAAAGGAGCCAAATACAAAGAGACATCTCATTATATGGACTGCCAAGCTAAACCAACATGGATATTATAAAGGTGTTATTGCTTCACAATTTGGGTCTAAGGATATGATGCTTTTGAAAAGAGGTTCTTCTTTTGTTTTCATAGAGGATGAGAACCTATGGACTTATCCTATACCAATCTGGTATGATAGACCACACCCTCCTGAAAGGTCACTATGAACACCTTCAAAAATTACTTTACTCAGCTGCCGACTGAGATATACCTGCCATACAGGTTATACCATGAAAAAATCTAATTAACAGAGCCCCCATACAGCAGGAAGCAGTTTGGAGAGAAATAACTATGTCCATATTCCCAAATATTGTTTATAAATGCTTTTTATTTTACATTTAAAGGGGGAGATGATATGGAAATGAATAATTTGCATTGGTATAAATTTTGATTTATTGATATAAGTTTAAGGTAAATCTTGTTATATATATCTGATCTTGATTAAGGTATTATGATTATGTAGTTCATTTAAAAATGTAATGTATAATTAGGAAATATAGGTTGTTAATGGATAATCATCAATAATAGTCAAGTTTATAGTCATGTTAGTTAGATTTTCTAGATATGCACAGTTATATTTTAGATAGGCATTTTTCATATCTTTCAAGGATGACAGAATATGGCATTTAATATTTAATAACTTAGGGCTTTTCATGACAATGAGACACGTCTGCTCCTGACAGCACCAAGCTACTTCAAGAGGAAGATGGGCATCGAAGAGGCTCCTTATGGAGTTTGCTAGCCATTTGGGCAAGAAACTGCTCTTGCCTGGACTGCTTAAATGGACACAAAGAACCCACAAAAAGAGGACTGCTGAACTTGCCTAAAGGTGAGATGATCCTTCAGGGTTCCTGATCTATAAAAGAGTCTGTGAGACATTCTACAGGACACAAAAGAAAGTGACTGAACTGTCTTTGAAATTTTCTGCTTCATGGAAATGTCTGCTGGATACTATGGGCCTGTAGGCTAAAAATGGATGTCCCAACGGTAAAAAAGAACTTTGGGTGACTGCCCAGGCAGCAAGATGTCTCTGTCATTTCTAGAGTTTGGAAGTTGCTTACTTCTTGTTTACTTAGATAATATTATATCCTTCTGGAGTCTTTGATGGAGTTAAAGAATGGATAGTTATTGTTATAATTTTCCTTAATTTGATAAAAGATAAAATAGATATAAATATGGTAACTGTAATTCTTAATTGATAACTGTTTTGTTTTATATAATTTTATTATGTTAAAATGAAAGCTTTTCTTTTTTATTTGAACAGAAAAAGGGGAAATGGTATAGGAGGGCCCTTTCTGTATTTCTGTGCTCTCATTGGTTAAATAAAGGACTGCCTGGCCTTTAGAATAGGACACAGCCCTTAGGTGGGTGGAGTAGACAGAACAGAAGGCTTGAGAGAAGGAAGTATGCCAGACGCCATGATTCTCCTACCCGAGATGAATGTACGTTAGAATCATCCAGTAAGCCATCATCTCATGGTGGCACACAGAGTTTTAGCATGGGTTAAAATAAGATATAAGAATTAGCCAGAAGAGGCTAATGATAATGGGCCAGGCAGTAATTTAAATAAATCCAGTTTATTTGTAATTTGTGTATTCTGGGTATAGCCATACAGATGTGTGGCCGGGAGCCGGGTGGGACACAGCCCACTGCTCCCACTTATTATAACAGCAGCACTTGCAGGTAGTGGGTGGGTTGAGGTCTAAACATGCATACAGCTCTTCCTTTGCAAGGCCTCCACTTATTCAGCTGTCAAGTCATGGTTGCCAGCAATTGCATGCTGGAAATTGGGATGAGATATTCTAAAATTGGGTGCCTGTGATGAGCAAGGTTTTTTTCAAGTCTACTGATCCAACTTCTGGGGCTGTGCTTAAGGTCAGAAGACTTCCTTAGCTGTGAAGAAACTTAGGTTTCAGGAAAGCCTAATGGGCTGTGATAAAAAGATCATGGTATTTATAGAACAATAGAATAGAAGAACCATAAATATATGCACAATATACAGCCATCTGTTCTTTATTTTAAAAAATAAACAACAAAGCTGTAAAAACATACATGGGAGTAAAGATGGACTTATCTCTCATCACCAAATGAAGCCTCCATTTCCAGGAATGGCTTTAAGTTGTTGGTCAAAGGCACCCCATGGGAACCCCAAACAACACAGGACATTGCTAAGGCTATTTCTTGGTCTCCACAAAGTGATGGCAAGGGCCTGTTACTGAAGACAACACCTGAACTCACCAAACCCTGAAAAATTGGGTTTGTCTACCTAGATCCTTTACCTGTACTGACTAATGTTCATGGTAGTGAAAGGTACTCTGCCTGCTACCAGAGGAGAAAACCAAAAACCAGCCCAGTTACAAACCCTTCAGTCTACAATGGTGACCTGTCTGCAAGATATGATGGTGCAATAGTGGCACAAGAGTTGTAGGAGTAACCAGCCACTGATTGGATTTAAGGCCCACTCCATAAAACAGAAACCATGTCTGATACTTCTCAGGTAGCCAAGAACCTGAGACTAGGTAGATGGTGGACCTAGGGGCAAATCAATACTTTTGTATTGAACATAGTGATAAAATAATGCCTAATGACGTTCTGCTATACTTGTAGATCTGTGTCTTGCTCAGCTATCATCAGAGAAACTTCCACCTGAAGTAGAAGGGAACAAATACAGAGAGCCACAACTGAGCAATGTGCAGACAATGGGAGATCTTGGAATACTCAGTCTTAATCAAGATGTTTCTATCAAATCCCTCCCCTTGTGACTCAGGGATCCCTGTAGAAAGGCAGAGTGGATGGAGGACCAAGAGAACAAGTCCTTCTAAACAGAAAAGGACCAGTGCACATATAAATTTGCAGAGAGGGTGGTAACATGCAGAGGGCTGGTCCAGATGCAGTCCCCGCACTAGGAGCAGAAGTAGACACAAGCCCCCAGCCTTAACCCAGAAGCTACCTCAAGTTGATAACTGCTACAAATGAAAAATTAGTTTTCTCCAACAGAGTCTCACTGGAGATACAAACCACTCCTAAGGCCAGGCCACATGCCCAGCAGTAGATGCCCAACATAAACAACAGAAAGCAAACTTCGTGGTATTTTCAGAGGTCCTCAAAATGCTTTGTCAGGACTCTCCCCACCCCATCTTATAAGTTCTTTACATATGTACTATATTTTCCAGTTTTCTGTATTTATGGAATTTCTGTGTGTATGAATGTGTATGTCTCTGCAACTATATGTGTTTCTTAAACTTTACGACCCTTTTTGCCTGTTTGTTTATTTGTTTCTTTTGTCCTATTCTGGTTTGTTGGTTTTTTATTTTAAGTAATATTATTATTACTATTATTTAGTTTGTATCTTAATGAGAGAGAAGGAAAGACTGTGAATTTGGGTGGTTGAAGGAGTTGAGGGGGAATCTGACAGGAGCTGCAGGAGAGGAAGTCACAATCAGAATATATTGCATTTTTTAAAATCTACTTTTAATTAAAGAAAAGACTGACTTTCAAACAAATGGTACTGAGAAAAGAGGATCTCCATTCAGAAGAATGAAACTATATCCATTGTGCATAATAATCAGTTCAAAATGGACCAGAGACCGTAGTGTAAGATTGAAATTTCAAACTCTCAGAGGAAAATATGGGTAAAAACAATTTGAGATATTGGCAAGAATCTGCCCAAAATAAGCCCTTCACTCCTGTAGGTGCAGGGCTCACCTCTCCAAAAAAACTAAAACTAAAACAAAACTGATCCAGCGGCTCATTTTGTAAGTGACTAAACTTAACAGTGTATGCCAAAGCTAAAAGAATGGGCTAAGAATGGAATTCTGAATATTAGACTGGAAAATTCGACAGACCATAACAAAACTCAGTACATTGAATTCTCATTTCTTCATTTTCTTTCACAGCAGAAACAGAGTTTTCAATCTGTCTGAGAAAATTCAGCCTGCTTTATCCAAAAACCCTTGAATAGATAACTTTGATACAGTTGTCTTCTAAAAAGCCCCAAACTCCTGAGAATACATTATCAAGCCCTTGGGTTTGTAGACTCGTGATTAGATGCAGTTTTAACTAAATTCTTATGAGTAAGGCACAAATGCAATCCAGATAAAAGTGTCCTATACACCCAAACAAAAACTGCCTGATGGTCCTACTTTATACATACAGAGTTATGTGAAATATGTATGAAATGGATGTTAACACTTTCAGATGACTTTGCAAGACACAAAATGAAATTAGGCCATATTTATTAATATGGGTCCATTAAATACAGCTTTTAAATAACATTTTAGCACAAGAAGTTGCAATCTTTAATGGAGTTTGGTTGCCTCAAAATAGATCAAAATTTGCCTATATTAACTAAAGGTGATATAACAGAATAGTCTTTGTAAAGCTAAAAAGAAAGAATACGAGAACTCAGAATATTCAGAATGACTGTCTGGATTTGCTTGCACAGATAGAAAACATAACTTTCTCCATATCTATGAGAAAGTATGAGAACAATTTGAGCATCCTTGAAAAGTCCTGTAATCCCTCTTCTTTGTGTATCAGTTTTTTCAATAGATCTACATTTTATTTATTTATTTATTGAGTCAGAGTTTTAATGAGAAATGCTGCTATTGAAAGAGGTCCTAGAACACAAAGGAGACTATCCTGTGCCAGTCCTGGCAGCCACCAAAGACAAGGGGATCATGATTTATGCAGTAGGCAGCTAGGAGTGGGGCCAAATTAGTAAGACACATAGACCTGTTTTGTTGGTACATTGATTAAGATTATTCTAGAAAAAAGAGATACCCACAATATGCCATTATGTGGTCTGTATAAGTTGAAGAATTCTAAGGCAAATATTTAGAAGATGACTTGAATATAATCTTGAACAGAGTACCATAACCCCTCATTCCCAGGACTGTGTGATGATGGCCCCATCATCACTTGAATGGAGAAGAAGTTTGATGTCATTATCTGGTTAACAATTTGTCCTGGTGAGTCCTTTGCCTAGCCTTCCCTTTTACTGGGGTGAACCATGCGCTAAACATGCACTAGAGAATAATGGTATAATAGATCTCAGTTTATTTTAATTACTGGAGACTCAAAATGGGTTCCACTAGTCAAAGTAGGTGCTGACAAGAGTCACTTTCCTAGTTCATGAATATATCCTTAGCTCCTGCCTGTGTCAAAGAAAGCACATTAGGTTATGAGAAACCTGGAGTTATTGTTCAAGTTATAGAGTATGACATTAGGATAAATGTAGTAAGCAACAGGCAGTTGTTTTCCTGTTCCATGGAGTGATGGCTACTCTGGTGGGAAAGGTCAAGTAGAAACCTCTATAATTGCATCTTCCTAAGAATATGATAGACCAAAGTCAATACTGCAATAATGGAGGATTATAGAAATCAATGGGAGAATCAAGGATTTGAAAGATGCAGGGGTGGTAATTTCCACCATACTCCGTTTATATATCTGTCCCATTCAAAAACTTATATAATAAAACACCACTATAATTTCATCTTCCTAAGAATATGATAGACCAAAGTCAATATTGCAATAATGGGAGATTATAGAAATCGATGGGAAAGTTAAGGACTTGAAAGCAAAGATTATGGGATTTACATGATCCTATACTTAGAAACTTCAGAGGCCCCATTTAAGCTGTCTAGTGAAATTGTGTGGGTGGGTTACCCCTGAGGCCAAGTACTGTAGACTGACCAACATTTGACTCTACCTTGTGATAACTGTGGCATGGGCTGTACTGCACACAAATGTAATCAACTGTCTGGAGCACTGAGAACCCAGCCCCTAGCCTCACTGAGGCCAGGAATTAGAGGACATTATTGTCAGGTCCTAAA
>JAQHUG010000053.1:9226315-9241267 GCA_028555095.1 Dicrostonyx torquatus | reverse complement strand
TCCATGAAGAGAGCCTATGAGAGGCCATTGGTGAAAGTGCAGCCCAGTTGCAGCAGAAGACTCCAGTGTCTTGCAGATTTCAGGACCATGGGATGAGCACTAAGAACAGCAGTGGCAGTGGAGTGGGAACAGTCAGAACCTGGAAGACAACCTGTGAGTGCTGCAGGGGACAGAGCTAGAGGAATGACCTGAGCCCTTTGGAGGAGCACAGAAGATCGTGAGTAAATCCCACACAGTCGGACATTGAGTTATTTATCCTGTTGGTGTTTGATTTTGCTTGGTTCAGGTTGTGATGGTGCCCTCATTCTTCCCTCTTGAAGAAGGTATTTAATTGTGATGTTTAAACAATCCCACAGATAAAAGACTTGAACTTTTAAAGAGAATGGATGTTTTAAAGAGAAGGAAATTTTAAAGATTAAATTTGTAAAGACTGTGGAACTTTTAAAATTACTTATAATTTTAATGTGAGATCTTGGGAATAAATAAGAAAGGAAGGGATGTGGCTTAATAGTGATGTGTTTGTGTCAAGTTGACAAAGGGTCAGTCATACTGGCTGGTTGGTGTGTGAACTTCACACAAGCTGGAGTCAGCAGAGAGGAGGAATCCTCAGTTGAGGAAATGCTTCCATGAGATCCAGTTGTAAGGTATTTTCTCATTTAGTGATCAATGGAGTAGGGCCCAGCCTGTGGTGGGTGGCTGTTGGTCCTGGATTCTATAAGAAGGTGGGCTGAGCAAGCCATGGGAAGCAAGCCAGTAAAAGAACCCCTCCACAGATTCTGCATCAGAGACAGGCCTCTGGCATTCTGCTCTATTTTTCCTGTTCTGACTTTCTTCAGTGATGAACAGAAATGCTGAACTGTAAGCCTAATAAACCCTTTTTCTCACGACTTGCTTTTTGGTCTATGGCACTTCATTGCAGCAATAGGAACCCTAAATGAGATAGAGAAGGACTTCCACACAGTATTAAAGAACTTAAAACTTAAGAAAGCCCTGTAACAGCATACTTGGTGAGGAAAATCTGGAATCTAAGATCAGAAGTATGTATGATAAGCATGTCTTGAGGGAGAAGCTATGCATGGGGAAGTACCCTTGCCTGTGGCACTCTGAGGTTTACCTAAAGGAACACATTGAAGCCAAGAAAAGAAGGCCTGACTTTCTGTCCCGACACTGTGCGCCATCACTGAACACTGACAAAGTACAATACTATGTCAGCTAGTGAAGAAGTGTGTGTTCAGGACTAACCCGCACTGATGCTCAGCAGTGAATTAAGGAGAGGTTTCATTTGAGAGAGAGTAAATAGATACCTGGCACAGAATTATTCTACTAAATTGAGTTTAGATAATTTATATCTGATGGTAAAAAAATCTTTTTTATTCATTTGACCTTTTTGCTGTTTTATTGGTCTATGATTGTATTTTCAATTATCAGGAAGTTAGAAAGGTGCATTTTTATTAAAAGGAAAAGTGTATTTTCCTAAAAATACATATTTTAATATAATGCTAATTAATGATATCTGATTAAATGTAATAATGGATTTTAAAATGTTCCTTTAATAGCAAGCAAGGCACTCTTGCTAATAATGGGGGCATAAATCTGCCAGTCAGGTACTCCCGTTCTAATCAGCACTACCAAGGGGAGCTTCTACATACATAGAGAACTAGCAGTCTTAGCAAGAAGGCTTTGTGATCATCAAAAATAAAACCAGCCAGATTCTGACCAAGGTGAATAACCATAACATTGACTATTGTACAAATAACAAGCGATACAATTACAGCATCCCTATTCTAAGATGATTATTTTTTCTAGCATTTTCTTAGAGTAAAGTACAATGTGCTAGAAATACATTACTGTAATAGAGCATTGTGTAAAGGTTATTATTTTACAGGAAGAAAATCCTTTCTCAACTTTGAAATTTGTTTCTGAAGAATGAGCTTCTCTACACATTTGTACAGCAGCAGGAGACCATTATCTTATGACAACACTTCATTGCATTGACATTATCTGTTAATTATCTTTGCCTCCACTAATTTTGAGCCTGAGAAGACAGATGTCCTGGCTCTTTCCAGTTGTGAGAATGCTCTTTCTTTCTCCACAGATGAGCCAGAAGGAAGCAAACCTTAACCAAAGGTGGAGCTGAGGCAAAAGTTATATTCTAGAAGCATTTCTGAAGACACTGTGATCACACAGTGTGATTCTCAATAATCACGTGATCTGCCTTTCATGTGGCCTGTCCTAATCATATTTCTTTTCAAAGGACTTCTAAGTGAGTTGCTTATAGCTTTTGCCTGGATCTATTCTATGGAGTGAGTACACTCTACAGGCATTTAATAAGCACTAATTTTATAGAAAGATAATGGGATGTTCTGAGGGGCAGCAATGAATGAATAAGGAGGACATCACATGAGAAATAGAAAATGAGTAAGCACACAAAGACAGCCTTGTTTTACAAGAATGTAGATCAGCATGCATCTGCTTTGACAATGTCACCTGTTTTCCTTAGCTCTAAGCCTCTCACCTTTGTCTCCCTGTCTTCCTGAATCAAGACCTTCTAAAGTTTTCCAATCTGTTACTTCAATTCTTCTGCTCTTAGAGAATTTACTATCTCTTTTTAACTGTTGCCTTCCAAAATGGAATACAGTTTGTATTCTATATCCTTAGGTTCGATCAAAACTGTCTGAAAATATTAGGAAAAATGCATCAAATGAGCAGGTACAAACCTTTCCTATTCACTAAGAGACAGTATTTCTAAAATCCATGTAACATGTGTATTTAAGGTATGCAGGAGGTGGTGTGCATATTTTATGCAAACATTGTGTTATTTAACACAAGGAGTTTAAGTGTTAGGACATTTGGAATTCATTAGGAGGGGGTGCCATTTCTGCAGTCCACCCCAACCAATAATCAATAAAAAATAGTTACAGAATTGTGCTCATAAGCTGTGTTTATGGAACCAGGCATGGTTTGGTTGCTGTTGAACAGGCCTTAAGTTCAATTAGACAGCTGTTGGTTAACTCCAAGGTATATGAAGGTATAAGTGCCACTACTGCATTTTTGGGGATATCTTGACTGCTGGTTGCCACTGTAGTTTATAAACATCACATCTGGGTAGAACTATTAACTGTTTCCCCCTTGACAGCTTACACATCTCCTTCAGAAACTGGGAGCTAGTCCTCAGGGAAGAGAGTGACAGGGCAGATCCAAATAGGCTCCTCAAAATCCTGTGTCTGAAGTATGTGCCATGTTAAGCAACTACCTTATCTTCATCTGGAAGGAACCAAGAGCAACACCAATAGCCTGCATTGTTTTGGGGTGTCTTGGACTTCCTGGAACAACAGTTTGAAATAAGATCTCTCAAACTTGTACTGGGGTTTTTATTAGGTAATTTATGGCTCTTGGTGGAAAATGACCACCTCTAGTAGTAGGTATGTTGGTATAACTTCATTTGAACTACACGTACACACGTACACTTATGTATAATATATGCAAAATTTAGGAAGACATAAAACAGCATGATTCTCTAGGACTTTTTCAAACATCCTCAATGTTATTGACCCTTCTGCCCTCCCTCTCCCTCTGGATTGACCTTCGTCCCCCTTCTCAGAAAAAGATGCTCCTGGTTCCACTTTTCATCTTCATTGCACCCATTTCCTGCTTCCCACTTCCCAGTGCTCCTTCTGCCTTAGTTTTAATTTCCTGGTTATTACTCCAGGTTATATATACTAACACATAATAATTTGGGGGTAGGAACTACAAATTAGAGAAGTTTTGTGATGTTTGTCTTACTGGATCAGGATTACCTCAGCAATGTGCATGGCTGAGCAAGTATTTGTGGTGTGGGAAGTTGAGTCCTTTGGGTATATGCCCAGGAGTGGTATGGCTGGGCCATGTGGTAGTTTCCGTTTTAGCCTTTTGAAAAATTTCCACGTTGACTCCCATAGTGGCTACACCAGTCTGCAATTCCTCCAACAGTGAGTGAGCATTCGTCCCCTTTCTAACATGCTCTTCAGGTGTTCTGCTGATGTCAGCCATCTTGACTGAGGGAAGATGAAATCTCACAGTAGTTTAGTTTTCATTTCTCTAATTGCCAAGAATACTGAGAAATTTTTAAGATATTTCTTAATCATTATTTTATTTCTTCTTTTGAGAACTCTCTGTTCAGATCCACAGCCTGTCTTTTTTTAAAAAAAATTATTTATATTGCTTCTTTTCTTCATTGTTTTTTGAGTCCTTTATATATTCTGAATACTAACTCACTATCAGATGTATTTACTGTCAAAGATTCTTTCTTACTCTTTGGGTTTTTTCTTCCATAATTGATTGTTTACTTAGCTGTATGGAAGCTTTTTGTTTATGAGGTCCTACTCATCAACTATTGACCTCAATTCCTGGGAAAACTGAGTTGTATCTCTAAAGTTTTCTCTTACAACTGCATCTTAAAGGTATTGCACATGTTTTCTTCTAGAAATTTTAGGTTTCAATTTGATCCATTTGGAGTTAGTTTTATTTTTCAAAGTAATATATATGAGTTTAATATCATTTTTCTAAATGCGGACATCTAGTTTTTCCAGCACCAAAATGGTCTTTTCTCCAGTGTGTGGTTTTCAACTTTTGGTCAAATATCAGGTGGTGGTAGTACGTGTACTCATGTCTTCTACTACATTCTCTAGTCTATATATCAGTTTTAGTGCCAGTACCATGCTGCTTTTATGACTATAATTCTGTAATATATTTTAAAATCTCTAATGATAATTTCTCCAGCTTTTTTCCTTTGCTCAGGATTGCTTTGGGCATTTGGGTCTTTTGTGATTTTATATAAATTTTAGTATGCTTTTATTTTTTCTGTGAAGAATCTCCTAGATACTTTGATCAAGATTGCATTGAAACATAAATTATTTTGGGTAGAATTGTTACTTTCACAAAAGTAATTCTACCAATCTACAAGCAAGAGAGATATTTCCATTTTTTAGGACACACAAATCCTTAATCTCTTTCTTCAGAGATTTATATTTCTTAGTGCAGAGGTCTTTCACGTTCTCAGGTTCATTCTTAGATACTTTATTTTCTTTGAGGCTGTTGATAATGGCAGTGCCCATGATCTCTTTCTCAGTGTGTTTGTTGCTGGTGTATAGAAAGACTGTAGTTTTGTAAGTTGATTTTGTATGCTGTCACTTTGCTGAAATTGTTGATTATTTCTACAAAATTTTGGGTAGAATATTTAACATTTCTTATATATCATATTATATCATCTGCAAATAAGAATAATTAGAGTAATTCTTTTCCTATTTATTCCTTTAATTGCCTTTGCTTACTTTATTGCTACAACTAGTGCTTAAAGAATAGTGTTGGAAAATAATAGAAACAGTAGATATCCCTCTCATATTTCTTATTTTAATGGAATTGCTTTGAGTTTTTCTCCACTTAGGATAATATTGACTGATGTTTGTCATTTGTAGCCTTTATTGTGTTGAGGGGTGTTTATTCTGCTCCTATTCTCAGACTTTTACTATGAAGGCACCCCAAGATTTTTATCAAAGGCCTTTTCTGCATCTATTGAGATGATCACGTGATTTTTGTTTTTAAGTTCATTTATATGATTTATTACATTTGTTGACATACACATGTTGAACCATTCCTGTATTTCCAGTATAAAGCTTTCTTGATCATGGTGGGTGATCTTTCTGATAGATGTCTTTGTTCATTTCACAAATGTTTTTTATTAAAGAATTTTGCATCTGTCTTCATCAGAGGTATTTATTTGGCCTATAGTTTTCTTTGTTCCTTCTTTACCTGGTTTTGCTATTAAAGTAGTAAAGATTAGTTAACTCATAGTTTCAGAATTTCAAATGCAAGTTCAGGTAGCCCTTTAGGTTTACACCTCTGGTAAAAGAGGCAAGGAAGTCAAGTCATGTGATGTTATACACATTGGTACAGTGGAAGAACAAAGGGTTGTCTAATAGTAAATTGTTTGCAAATTCTTCCTTGTATCGACTGTCTGAATCCTGGCTAATCTTAAAATGTATGTACAGAGTCCATTGCATTATGCAATAATCATATTTTTAAGATGCTTCATATTTATTTCTCTAATTCAGTATATGCAGAATTTAGATTATCTGCCAGCACAATAGTAAAATTAGTTATTTGCTTTCAAATACTCAGGATGGAATGAGAATATATTTCTCTACTCATATGGTAAATTAAATCAGTTGAAAGGTGACACTATATTTAATATTAAAACAATTTCGCTATTTGTATACTGAATAAAGTCTGGATAGTAAATGAGCTACATTCCATTTCTTTATGAAAATTACCAATATCTTGGGTATACATTTTTATGACAAATTATTCAACTTTTAAAATTATGTAACAGAAGTAGGATAAGAAAGATTAAATCATAACCTTTATATATTCCTTAAAAACTTTTCTGTAAGTCTACTTTTGTCTGTGTGTATGTGTATTCATGTGTACAAGTGTGTGAAGACACATGCACCCGTGTGTCTGTTTGGAGACCAGTGGTTGGGTGTCTCACTCTGTCACTCTTCATCTTCCTCCTTTCGGTCAAGGTCTTTCCTCTCACCTACATTACCTAATTCCCTAGCAATCCTCTTCTCTCTGTTCTCCCATAGGCCTGGATTGCTGACTTATCGGACCACATCTGCTTCTGTGACTTCTGAGCACTGAACTCAGTTCTTCATGGTTATGTACCAAGTGCTCTTACCCATTAAGACATACCTTTTCTTTTCTCTCTGTTTCTACAACTTAAAAAACATCAAATGATGAGGTTATATATTACCTTAGGAAACTGTATACTTTGGACCTTATGATAAGTCTACATAAACTATGAAAATATTCTTGCTACCATTTCTGTGGCTTTGTTTGTCCTTTTTCTTTTTTTCCTGAGAAGTGCTGGCCAATTTCGAGCAGTCAATTTGCTATCATCTTGACTCCATATCTTGCTTTTACTCTTTTCTCTGGTTCTGGAGAAGAAAAGAAGTCCATTTATCAGAGGACTCCTACCATGGTGTCTCTCAGCATTGGCTACAAACTAGAGTTACATGGTACACTTTGACAACTGTTAAGAGCTCTTCAAACTTAGATTTCATTGCACACATGTATGAACGTGGTGTCTGATCATTAGGAACAGTGTTCAGAGAACTGTAGTAAGAAACTAAGGGCAAGACCGACTACAGGACAGCATGGTGGTTGACAAGCGGTCTTCCCTCGGTTGCTGAACTCCCTTACAGCACTAGAGCAGCAGTGGTCATTGTAAGGGGCTCCTATTTACAGACTATTTCCTCAGGCTGCTCTCCTTGTTCTCCAGAGAGTATCAGAAAAGGCTATGTGCTACTGCCAATACTTCCTCAAGGGCCCAAGAGCTTCCTTCAACTTCTTAAGGTACTCGTGGTTACCAAGACACTTCTCTTTAAATACGTGTCTTCCAGGGGCTACAATCTGGCTCAGTATTTAAGAACACGTGGTGCTTTCTCTCTTGCAGAGGACCTCTTGTGTCTAGCTAGCACCTACATAGAACTCATAACCATCTCTAAGTCATTCTAGGGGATGTGATGACCTCTCCTTGCCTCTGTGGGCATCAGGAACACAGATGGGCATCACACACAAGCAAGCAGATAAACCACTCACACACTCATAAAAAATAAAACTAAAAAAAATGTGAGTTCCACTATTTCAAAACTTTGCCCCTTGAACTCCTAGTGCCTGAGAACACAATTTTTTTCCACATTATTCTACATAATTGGTTTCCCACTATTATTTTCCCTGAGTTAGCACAGCACCCTCTTTTGCTCCTTTGGCACCCTAAAGCCTGTGTAACCTACTTTATGTGTGGAAACCCTTGTAGAAAGGTAGGTGGCATTTTTCATTGCTTGATCAGGTAGGAACTTAATTATTTTCTAGCTGTAACAATGCTGTGGCTCAAAAAACCATAGACTAAATGGGAAGCAGGGAAATTCTAACATGCAGCCAGGAAAATCACAAAGGCTGCCCCATATAAAATCATAGGTCTACTTAGAAGTTTATGACATTTTAATGTAACCCTTTTTTCTTTTTTGGTAACATGAGTGTACAGATTTTGAGCATGAATTTGGCAGATGACAATGACGTATTTTCCTGTCAGTGGCGGGTCACTTCTGCTGTAACACTGGCCATGTCTCAAAGGGAAGTGTTCTTCACATTTGAAACGAAGTCCCATGGAAAGACACCTGAAGCAAGCACTTGTGTGGCTATTTAGGAGACGTGGCTGTGATGGTGGTACCCTTGTCTCAGGATAGAAATACAATAATATTGACCATTAGGGACATTTCATTCATGTCAAAAGACTGTCTTCAGAGAATAAAACATGCTCCAGTTAGAAAAAATGAAAAGCACCCTGAATGAATAATTTAACCAGAGGTGGTGGCATATACTTGCATTTCTGGCATTTGGGAAGTAGAGGCAGGAGAATCAGGAGTTCACGGGCAGCCACAGCTACATAGTAAGTTCAATGCCATCACAAACTAAACTAAACCAAAATATAAAACTTAAATGAATAATTTATATTAATCTATTAACATGATTGGTGTACATGTGAACTATTGGGATATAATTCATTAGCATGCTCTCATTTTCATACAAACATGTATATGTCAGGGAATTAGATTAAGGAGAGTGTATCTACTGTTGCTCAGCTTGCTTGGCTGTGGTCTTCTCTTTGTCATAGTAAGGCTAATAAAGTTGAAAATAGGTTAAGGCATCCATTGCTTCTAAGAACTGAAGTCACACAAAACAGTGTCTTATTTTCTTTCATGCTCCTAACAAGTGTTCTTGGAGAATAGAATAAACTACATATGTTTATTCGTACATAGTATGAATACATATTAAACATACATAGAGAACAGGACTGTGAGCCGGCTCCAGAGACTGCAGGCTACATATCTCAAGACCTTCTACTGGCTTTTAATCTGAAGAAAGTTGTTTTTCTCATTAATTCCAGTCACTATTTAGATCTATATAAAGGCTATGTCAACAAATTATTTGTGCATTTAGTTTAACTAAAAAATCAGAATTAATCAGAATTAATGCTTTTCTCTGCCTGGTTCCGCTGGACCAGTTTCTCTCTGTCCACCATTCCCCACAACCACTTATAAAATAATCATTCAGAGGCTTAATATTAATTACAATTGTTTAGCAGATGGCTCAGGCTTATTACTGACTAACTCTTAAGTTGACCCATTTCTAACAATCTATATATCGCCACGTGGCCATGTGGCATTCCTTGTTCTCTAGCACATCTTGCCGCTCAGGTGGCTTCACTGTTTTTCTCTCGACCCTGCCCTTCTTCACCTGTTTTTCTGCTTGGAGTTCCCACCCAGCTGTATTCTGCCCTCCCATATGCCAATGTAACTTCATTCATCAACCAATAAAAGCAACATGCATTTGCAGTGTACAAAAGGACATCCCACATCAAATGCTGGGCATAGTAGTATATACCTTTAATCCTAGCACTCAGGAAGCAGAGGCAGAGGCAGAGGCAGATGGATCTCTGTGAGTCTTTAGTCTCCCTGGTCAGTTCCAGGACAGCCACAGCTACATGGCTTACAGAGAAACCATGTCTTGAAACACCTTCCTCCAAAAAAAGATCAGAATCAATATGTTATCTTATTTTAGCTATTTAATTTTTGTGTCACTTCAAAGAAGAATTAGGGATATTAGATTGTAACTCAGCATAATTTCATATCTTCAGACCTTTATTGGCAAAATAACACCTAATCCATATTTCATAATCTATTGTCCTTTAGTGAGGAAAGAATAGTTCTGACACTCTGTTTGAAATAATGGGCATAGATGAAGAAAGACTTACTAATCACAACTTATTAACTCAAACTTCTTTATATATTTGAGATGGAGGCAAATTTTTTCTGGAACAGAAATACAGAAAATATATGTACATAGTATTAAATGTTATCTTGCCATTGCCTCCTGGATGTACTACAGAGAAAACAGAGCAAATTATAGTAAGTTGGACTAGTCACATATTTCTTACTTAGTCCATGGGAACACATTCCTCTCTGTTTATCAGAGAAGGCAGAGCAGAGGAGGTATCTGTTTTTTTTTTTTTTTGGCAGTAGCTTGCCTTTATTTTAATTCTTTTTTTTACATTATAGTATTTATTTATTTATTTATTTTTATTACAAGAAAATTTTACATTTATTCCCCTTGTTCCAGGCCCTCCCGCTTCCCCCCTACCCCACCGCCCTCCCCCTGCTTCCTTAAGATGGGGGAGGATACCCTGCCCTATGGGAAGCCCAAGGCCCTCCCCCCTCCATCTCGGTCTAAGAAGATGTGCATCCATATGGAATAAGTTTCCAAATAGCCAATACATGCAGAAGAGATAGATACCAGTGCCATTATCATTGGCTTCTCAGTCAGTCCCCATTGGCAGTCATATTCAGAGAGTCCGGTTAGGTCATATACTCATTCAGTCCCGGTCCAGCTGGATTTGTTGAGCTCCCAATAGATCAAGCACGCTGTCTCTGTTGGTGGGCCAGTCCCTCACGGTCCTGACATCCTTGCTCATCTTCTCCCTCCTTCTGCCCTCCCACTGGACCTTGGTAGCAGATCCCTTGCTCTGGTGTGAATGTGGGTCTCTGGCTCTATCTCCATCCATCATGCGAAATTTCTATGGTGACGATTGAGATATTCAACAAAGTAACTATGAAAGAAGTTCAGTTCAGGCACCCTCTCCTCTGCTGCCTGAGTACCTAGCTGGGATTTCCCTATGAATACCTGGGATCCCCTCTAGAGACAAGTCTCTTGCAAATCTTAAAATGACTCCAGTTAATGTAGATATCTTATTCCCTTCTCCAATATCCACCCTTCCTCCATCTCCACCCTCCCACAACCCCAGGCTCTCCCTGGTTCTTCCTTTCTCCCTTCTACCCCCTCCCTTTCACCTACCCCCTCCCCCAATCCCTACCTCCACCCCCATCCCCACACCCGTGCTTCCAACTTTTGTCTGATGATCTTGTTTGCTTCTGACTTCCAGGAAAATCCATATAAGTTTTTCTTTGGGTTCACCTTGTTTTTAGCATCTGCAGGCTTGTAAGCTATACATTTAATGTCCTTTGTTAATGGCTAAGGTCCACTAATGAGTGAGTACATACCATACTCCTCTTTTAAGGTTTGGGATATCTCGCTAAGTATAGAGTTTTCTATTTCCATCCATTTGTATAATCTTTTTTATATTAGTTACAGAACACTACCCACCAAAAATAAGCCATAAAAATAAAATAGTAAAAAAATTGTAATCCTGATATGATCAAAACACAGTATTTTTGTTGCAGACCTGAAGTATCATGGTCAACAAAGAACTACAGTTATAATGCCCACAGATTTATATCCCTGGAAGTTTTGGGTCAAGCAAGGCAATATTCTCATAAGTTTTTCCCTTTGATGTCAGCTCAATGGAACTGGAATTTCCTTCACTTTCCTATGTTGCATTTCAAGTGGTAGTGGGTCAGAATCATTGTTGGTGTTTGCATTCCTCCATTTTCTCAGGCTCTGAGCTTTTCACTGGACATTTTACTTGGCCTTAGCATATTTTACACCAAAATGACACTTACCTTTCCCCCAAACGAAGGTAAAAACTACTGAAAAGCCTAAATAATAGATAAAGGATACTGGTTAAGCAGTAAGATAGGATGAATTAGATCTTTTTCTTTCTATTTTGGTAAGAGAAACATACACAAAAGTGTAGTACCAGTCTATTCAACACAGCACTTGACTGTTGTGTTAGTTTTTAACCTGGTCTGACACTGACCTAGCTTTATTCCTATGGTGAGGTTACATCTTGTGTTTATGAAGAAAGAGTCTGGGGCAATTTTAAAAATGTCTCTTGCATATTTAAAACCATGAGAAGCTGGAGAGATGGCTCAGAAGCTAAGGGCACTGGCTGCTTTTTCAGAGACCCTGATCAATTCCCAGCAACCACACAGTGGCTCACAACCACCTATAATAAGTTCTGGTCCCCTCTTCTGCTGTGTCGGCATACATAATGGAACAGCATTGTTTACATAATAGGTAAATGAAACCATGTCAAAAATTTAAAAATTTTAAAAATGTGACTGGGAACACATTCTTCCTTTGTCTACTTTTACTTTTCTCCCAAGTCAGCACACAGAAAGATAAAGTTTTCTCCAGAGCATATACACATCAAATTATTTTAATAATAGGAGATACTGGGAAAAAACTAGATGGGGGCAAACCCCTTAGTATGCAGAATTTTTTTCTAATGAGACTCTCAAAGTAGTTGTAAGTTCAAGGCAATTTATAAAACTGCAGGCATGGAGGAATAGAGATAGGGTCTAGAAATAGTTGACATTGGCCAGGATTATATGATAGATCTATCATTAAATTTTTATTCAAATAAAATCAATAAATGAATATTAAAAGGATCACACAATAAAATTATAGGCACCTCACTGTTGTGCCTTGATGGATACACTCTGGTCCTTGGGAAACTTTAGATAAACAGGTGTGAAACAAATGTGCTTCGAATCTGTAACTATTTTTAATGAATCTTTACCTGCTTTACAATGCTGGAAGCTAAACCTTGGGTACACTAGGCAAGTGCCCTAATATTAATCAACATCTTTACCATCTTTTGTATTTTATTTTTGAGATAAATTCTCACACAGTTGCCTAGGCAGGCCTTTAATTTGTAATTCTTCCTCAGTCTCCGTAGTAGCTAGGACTAGGCTTGAGCTACGAGGTTTAAGCAAGGCTTAAGCTTTGTTTTCATTATAAGAAAAAAATTTAATATTGATCTTTAACATATATATACCATGTTATATGCCATATCTATAATAAAAATCTCTATTACTTTGCATATCAGAAGTATTCCCAAAAAACAAAGCTACCTCAATAATCCAGAAAAAAATTATTTTCATGTATATTATTTAGAAGTTTTTTTTTTTTTGGTTTTTCGAGACAGGGTTTCTCTGCAGCTTTGGAGCCTGTCCTGGAACTAGCTCTTGTAGATAAGGCTGGTCTCGACCTCACAAAGATCTGCCTGCCTCTGCTTTTTGAGTGCTGGGATTAAAGGCGTGCGCCACCACCGCCCGGCTAGAAGTTTTTTTTTTGTAAGCTACTGTTTACTCAATTTAGAATTTCAGATATCTTTTGGAAATACCATAATAAAATTTTTCTCTCTGTCTCGGTGTAATGGTTCATCTCAGTTGTCAACTTGATAGGATCTGGAACCACCTTGGAAAGGCCCTCTGGACAGGCTTGCTGGTGATGATCTTGCCCACATTCTTTCTGGGCAAGCCAGTTACAATATGAGGGCAGGCATTCATGTACTCATGAATTAGAATGCTATTGTTGAAAAGATAAATTATGCCAGAAGTATGATGAGAGAAGAAATCAGGTTGAGCATAATCCAGAGGAAGAGAGCAGGCAGGCAGATCCTGGGGAGCCGGTCCCATGCACAGGCTGACAGCAGAGGTGGAGAGGGTGCCTGCTGTAACACTTCGTCTTGCAAGCATGAAGTGAAATCAACTGCCACTTCTGAGCTGGGTAGCAGTTAGTGATCTTGGCAGAAAGACAAATCACCAGAACGGAATGTGAATGAAGCTAATGTGGATATAAAAGATGAGAGAGACACATTTGGGCAACTGCTCATAGCCGTTAGGGGAAAGCAGCTCATCCCACATCATTCAGTGTCCACTCTGTTCATCTGTGCTCAGAACAAACAGGTTCTTATTTGTTCTTTTTTGATTGCAGAAAATTAACCATATATTCTCTCTGATCTCTGGACAGAAGATAGGCTAAACTTTATGCAATTTTCTGGGTCATATCATGACCCTCTGGGAATTTCCTAAGATTGACTTACAAAATAGTATAACCTGACTTTTCTTAATTTCCCTTTGCAAGAGCATCCCCACTCTGTTGCTTAGCACTTAAAATAAGAAATGATATTGCTTTAGGCTTACATAATAAATGCTACTTCTGACCTTTTTCTTTCATTTAAAGAATCTTTTATGCTTTTTTTTTGTTGGAACTGATATTTCACTTCTTTGATTTTACATGATTGATTTCCTAGGCAGAATTCTCCAGAGTCACAGAACTTATGCAATGAAATGAATCTCTCTCTCTCTTTCTCTCTCTCTGTCTCTCATATATGTATATATGAGATTTATTGGATTGACTTACAGGCTGTAGTCTAGATAATACAGCAATGGCTAGCTGTGAATGGAAAGTCCAAGAATCCAACCCACAAGCCTGGGTGTCTCAGTTGGTCTTCTGTATATGCTGGAATCCCTAAGCAATAGGCTCCAATGCAGTTGAAGGAACAGATGTGCTGACTAGGCGAGGGCCATCAGGCAAAGAGCAAAAGCTTCCTTCTTCTATGTCCTTTATATAGACTTCCAGCATTCAAGGCATCTCTTTCCACCTCAAGATTTGTGTTAAAGGTCTGTGTTTTCCAGCCTTAAGATCTGGATCAAAGGTGTGTGTCTTTCAGCCTTAAGATCTAGATCAAAGGTGTGTGTCTTCCTACCTCAAAGGTCAGGACTAGAAGTGGATTCACCCACTTCAAATCAAGCCGAAAATCTCTAAAAGCAGATTTCTGGATTGTAGTTCATTCCAGATATGGTCAAGTTGGCAATGAAGAATAACCATCAAAACTGGTGTATTTAGTTTCTTGTCCTCATAACTAGCAATTTCATGTAATTGTTTATATTTTATTTTGTCTGTTGGTTTAACTGACAACCTCTATTGAAAATTTGATATGTTTATGTGCTAACACCACAATATACTAATTTTAATTAAATTATAACCTCCACAACAAGAGAGCATTCGATTCTACCAAACTCAAACATTCTTAATGTGTTTAATCCTGCTGAAAATTTAGAGCTCACTGATACATTTATTTTATTTAGCTTTTGGCTAAGTTTTTTT
>JAQHUG010000053.1:9193119-9206547 GCA_028555095.1 Dicrostonyx torquatus | reverse complement strand
CAGCATCCGTCAGACAAAGAGATGCCACACAGCATCCGTCAGACAAAGAGATGCCACACAGCATCCGTCAGACAAAGAGATGCCACACAGCATCCATCAGACTAAGTGTCTGAAACAAATGTAACAGTGCCACACTGATTCCCTTCGGATATAAGAGACACAAAGTAAATTAGCCCTGAAAATGGAGAATAGCTTATTAAATAAGACTATGAGCTGTTCTCTTTTTTTCTAAACCAAAGAAGAAATAACTGTTTTGAAAGGTAATTGGAAATGTACGAGGTGGTTGAATAAATATACCCACCATTCACCTGATCTCCCACAAGGTAAAACCCAAGTAACAGCTGTGTAAGTACACAGAGAGGCTACAGACCAGAAGAGAATGCTGGGATTCAACCACAAAGAAATGGAAGCTTCTTATACTCTGGGAGCATAAGACAAAAAAGCATAGCAGGAAAAGCAGAGCCATCATCCTTACCTAGTGAGGAGAGAGCAAAGGTGAAACAGTCCCAGAAGATGTCAGTTCAGAAAAGTGTTGGTTCTCGCTGTTGGGAAGACTACAGTACTCTGACTTTAGAAAAGGCTGCCTGTTATGTTGGTAAATCCTCAGGGTGCTATAGTCTCAAACCATCTTGAGTAGCTATTGTCTGAATTTGGATTGTGTTAGGGGCTCAGAAAGTCTCATATATTATCATTGAGACCTCGCAGAAACACCATCACTCTGGTTCAGTAATTACAGCCTCAGCAGCCAAATTGGCTCAGTGGAGTGACTGATAGAAACCTGCTGGGGATGTTGCAAATGGGGACCAGGTGTTGTTATGTGAATGGAAGCATAAGGTGCTATTCACAAAAGCCAGGAAATTTGGGAGACCTCTGAGCTATGAGGCCTTGCCAATCACTGTGATATTGCATAGGTTCTGAACTGAAACAGATGCCCACATGATTCCTGCCATCCCTCTCCTGGGACTGTACAGTACAAAGCTTACCTGTCCACAGAGGCATGCTGGAGTAGTGGCTTCAAGCAAAGCTGTGGGGAATCCAGTTCTCGCCTCACCAAGATGTACACAATATAAGAATTTTTCAAGAGAAACTTTTCCAGTGTCAGGAATATTTAGTTTTACATTGCTCCTTACAGAACCTCAACTGAGAATTTTGCCCTTTTACAATGATGACTCACACCCCCCACCCCGCCGGCCTTCCTAGTAGGTACTATGACTGAAAGAGTGGAGTGATTGAAAAGTATCCAATTATGGTCTCATCTCCAAGCAGGCACACATCGGAATATGTTCTTGTAAACTTTTATTGTTAATTTGACACAGTCTAAAGTCAACTAAGAGGAAAACCTGGATGCCATGTTTAGTTGATATTCTGGAAAAGCCTGCTCTTTCCTGAAGGGAAACAGAAGAAGAGTGGAGCTGGGGAAAAGAGGAGTTGGGGGAAGGGATTGAATAGCGAAGGAAGGGGAAACTGGTCAGGATGTAATATGCTCATTCACCCCTTTATCAAAGAAGTTGCTTTAAGAAAATGGAATTGCTAGGAAAAAACACACCAGAAGTATTGAAGGACTCTGTTGTCCCTATGGGAAAACAGACCTACTGAAAGTCTTGCCGAAAGTCATCATCCAAGGTGATCAAATAATACATGGTAGCCAGGGGTGCTGGGAGAACCTGCTTGGGGAGCTGACAGACAAGTGGGTGGGGATACTGACAAAACTGATATATCAAGATTCTTGCTAAAAGGATGCTGTGTGCAGATCAACATGGAGCCCCAAGAGCCAGATCTTAGTAGGAAAAGAGTTCAGAGCACTCTAAAAGCAATTTGGTAGATTAGATATTCTTTGTCAGGTTACAAAACAAGCAAAACTAGATAATATCGATACCATAAAGAGAATAATCTCAAAGTCATATTGTTACTAACAAAAGCCCAGACTTTCAATAAACACTCAAATACATTTAAGTCACTTTATGAAGTGCTGTTTCTAGTTTTGTACATTTCACACTTATCTGTATAAAGCCTGGATTCTCTCTCTGTTACTGGAAATATATTATTAGAGGTAATAATGGAAGACAAATCAATTACCCAGTATGGAAGGAAGCTTTTTTTCAATACTTAAAGTGGAGAAGAATGTCCCTATGTCCTGGGAGGTCCTCTCTTGAGGACGATGGTGGATTCTATGAAGAGTCTGTGCTACTTCAGTGTGTACACTTGTATGTTTCAGGTATGAAGACAATCTTAAGTGTGAGCTAAGCACAGTAGAATATTTACCAAAACAAATATGTAGCAATTTTTAAAGCGCAACCTCTTCTTGCCTCCTACTCCAAAATTATTTTATATGACACTAAAAAGTATCAATATAAATGGAAATGACCACAGATAATATATTCAAAAACTTGGTTCCTTATTCAAACTTTACTTGTATTAATTACTAAGAGCAAGATTCTGGACAAATCGAGGTTATTTAAGCATCCACTTTCTCAAATGAAACATAAGCTGATAATATTCATCATTAGGTTTTGTCACGGTAATAAAATATTGTGTGTATGCTGATATACAATAGTAACTCCAAGATACAAGTTATTATGCAAATGCTTGTATAATAAGGTTAATGAATGATGATGCTAATCAGGGATTCTGGAATAAAGTAAAAGGAGAAAGCAAAATATTAGACAAAAACAAAATTTCTGTGTCTGAGAATAGAAATCAGCCCTGGGATTCTTGACAAGTCAAACAAAGAGTCAAGATGTATTATAATTGTCCTCACTATACAAATGGGAAAACATGATTGTTTACCAGAAGAAAAAGAAGATTTTAATATATTCTGCAAAAATTGATTCTCACTCAAGGTTTTATAGTGGGGAAACAGATGGAGGCTTTAATGGATGTTGATGGGCACCCTGGCTACCTCCTTCTTTTCTCCTAGGCCACCAAGAGCTGTCTGTCTGGAGGTCAAAAAGGAGGACATGGGCTGAGGGTATATGGGGTATATGGGTGTGAGTGTTAGTCATCCATTCTAGGTGTACAGCTCTAACGTTGGCTTTCTGGAGTCCTGGTCAAGCTGTTGATAAACAGCGGCTCATCTTCTTGGAAGTGACCTGACCTAGCAGTGAATTTCTCCTCCCTCTGAGCCTACATCTTTGCTTCCAGGATACTTATGTGAACTTTCACGTTCCTATTGAGATCTGCTGAAGTCCTTCCCTGACAGAAAAGTGTCCCTCCAGGTTCTCCACCACAAAGTACACAAAGCAGGAGGGATGGTCAAAGGGTTCTGCTAGTGAAAGTGAAGTCAGGAGTATGTGACTGAGATGAATTACTTTGTTGCCTTAAGAAAACAAACAAGAAGAGAAGCAAGGCAGAGATGATGCCCTTTCCTGGATGATTGAGGCTACAATTGATGCAGATGGAAAATCAAAGAAGAAGGCGATGCCCCTGGGAAAGAAGAACAGACTTGCTTCACAGTGGTGAGAAAGCGCTTTCGCCTTTGAGAGCACCAAGAGCAAGGAATGCAGCCATGCACCAGCGCTGAGCAAGGAGGGGGCATGTTTTCAGCTCCCGGGGGGGGGGAGTGTCTTGATGGCCAGGGATTGACTGGGAAGGAGGCCCAGAGTGTGAACAGCCATGGAGCTTGGTACCCCAAAGGAGAGCACTGGGGATGAGGATTGTCAAGTCAGCCAAAACCATGGGTACAGGAAACTGGCAATTGTTTCCCCGCTGAACTAGGTATTGGATCTCTTTTGTCCGGGTTCTGAGTGGTCAGCCATGCCACACAGCAGTCCGAAAAGTTCTTTGAAAAGAACACACAAGTTGTGCTTTCCTTGACTGTTTAAAGCCATGCCTTTGGAGAGAATATAGAATGGAAGAAATTTCTCTCAAGCATTAAACATACTCCAGTGGTTTACATATTAGCCTGGGGTCATTGGTCCTGTAATGGTTGTTAACGAGTCCTGTAGGCCACAGCTAAGGAACAAAAGAACAATAAAACACAGTTATTTTTAATTTTTCAGTGTTTATCATTTTGTGTGGGGGAGGGTCATAGAAATCACGGATCACTGATGGAGGTCAAAGTACACTTTGCAGGAATTGGTTCTCTCCCTCTACCATGTGGGGTGTGGGGATCAAATTAGGTCCTCAATCTCTGCTTCAAGAGTCCCTACCCAGCAAGGCATCTGGTTTAAAATAAACCTGAAGAGGTCAGTTCAGACCAATCTGTTCTGCATCGAGTTTGATTTCATGCAGAGCAGCCATTCAGTTCCTGTTTTGCTTCATATATCTAAGTGTAAGTCACCTTTAATCTCAAATCAAAAATATGGTTTTGTGAAAGAAAGATTTGATAGTCTTCTAAATTATGGTTGAATGATTCTCAGAATTGATAAACTCTTTAAGTATGTTATTAATATATGCCCCTGAATGTAAGGTATGTACATAATAACGTCATATGAATTTCTCTGGTATCCCATTCTAAATGGTTCTTTTCCCAGTTGCATCTGCCTCAACTTATCTCCTGGTGGAAGTAGGAATCCCATAAAATCTACTCACTGTACTTGTACCAAGATTCAGTTCATAATGAGCTCTCATAGGAAAATATTTTATGTGTGAGTGTTTTGTCTGCACATATATCTGTGCACTGTGCACCACTATGTGCATAGTTGGTGCCTGTAAAGGTCAAGGAGGGCACTGGATTCCCTGCAACTGGAGTTACAAGTGGTTGTGAGCCGCCGTGTGGATGCTGTGAGTTGAACTTAGGTCCTCTGCAAGAGCAACAGCAGCTCTTCACCACTGAGCCATCTCACCAGCCTTAAGTCGTTCATTTTAAAAATAGATGTGGTCCGTAGCAAAATTTCACCAAGTCTCCCTGAAATGCAGTTTCAAACAGTGGCTCTCAACCTTCCTAACGCTGTGACCCTTTAATACAGTTCTTCCTCATCCATAAAACAATTTCATTGCTACTTCATAAATGTAATTTAGCTAGTTATCAATAATAATGTAAATATCTACTATACAACCAGTGTGAAAGGACCTTTAGACCCCCAAAGAGGTCTTTTCTTATAGAATAAGAACCACTGATTTAAATAGTGATTCTGTTGTAACACACAATCATAAATTTAGAGTAGTCTTAACCCAGGGATCCTGTCGGTGCGGCCCAAGAATAGAGGAGCAGGGTACTATTTCTCCAGCTCAGATATAGAGAAGAAATCATTGTGGGTTTTTTTTTTCTTTTGGTGTTGTTGCTGTTGTGAAAAATTCTCAGGTCCTGGGAGTTGAGGTCTCTTTCAAACTAAGATTTTTCTAAAGTCACTTAGTGATTTGTTGATGACTTTAATGGATATCGTTTAAAAGTGTAAGGCTCAAGAACGCCCAAACTGAAACTTTAAAGTATTTGTTTGGCAAGTCAGAGCTGTCGGCAGATGGGATATTGTTTTCTGCAGTGGTGTGGCTGCTGCTAAGCTGTAGTTGCTCCTGTTACTGTTTTGTTACTCACATTCCTGCGAGGAACTCTAGGTAAGTTCAGTGGGTCACATACAAGGGAAAGCAGGTGATTCGAGGATGAGAATGGAAGGTGAATGACAGCTAAAATTCAGCATAAAAGTGCATGAACCTATCAATCAATAAAAATACTTTAAAAATAGCCACCAGGGGAAAACTGATTAAGGATTCCAATTTATATGGTAACAGTATAGCCTATAGTAATAAAATTGCTATAGCATATTCTGTTAGTGCTTTGGGAAAATTAAGAATAAAATCATGCATGTGGACCTGTCATTTCTGATTGCATAGGGCATACCAGGTACTTGGTCTGGGACTTTATAAGTACATATATTGAGCAAAAGGAAGGAAGGAAGCACGATAATGGTGCCTTCTGTCAGAAATTAAAATAAAATTTGCACAAAATATAGTAGGATAGGGAAAACTGCATTTTAAAATTGAGATATAATGCTATATATTTTATGACTCCATGTGAGAAAATGCCTGACAGGAGCACCTTAAGGAAGGAGACACATCTTGACACACAGTTTCAGGGAGTGTAATCCATCATGGAGAAGGGTGTGCCAAGTGGAGGATTTCAGTTTGTGGTGGCAAGAAGAGACCATGCCTCCAACTGTGGTGGTGGTGAGGACTCGCTGTGCTTCGCAGAAAACATCTTGATGGATGAGGAAGGAAAAGCCTCAGTACACCTCTGATAACCAGGCAGCTCTTTCGAAGCTCCTACAACATCCCCAGAGAGTACCACCAGCTCAGACCAACTCTTCAAACATGTGGTCTTGTGGGGGACATTCAGACCTCACCATCGTGTTACAGATTTTTAATTTCTGTGAGTGATAGGTAGCCTGTGTGGCACACATATTATCCATGTACTCTTTTACAACAAATAACTGCAAATTTAGCTGTTAAAAAAATCACCTATTTCTATCAGCTCATGTGGGATGGAAGTCAGGGATTCTCTGCTCAAGACTTCACAAGGCTAAACTGACACTGGGTTTATTGTGTTCAGTGTAGCTCAATGTTCTCATCTATTCACTAGCTTTGAATAGGATTTAAACACAGATAGATGTTTTGAGCAATATAAATTAGGTGACTTTGTCATTGTGGAAAATACAAACTACGAAAATTATAACATCAGTGGGTGATAGCATCCCACGGGACCACCTTCATCTGTGCAGTCTACCAGTAACATTATCGTGCAGCACATGGCTATACTAATATTTGAATGACTGAGGTCTCTATTATCATCAGTCTGGGGGAAGAGTCATCTCACATAGACAATCCAGTTCCTCACCACGTGGTGCCTGCAAGACGTTCTCATTATGAATGATTGCTTACTTGTAAGCCTATAATCATCCTCCTCTGCTTTCAAAGGGCTCATATGTTTAGGTTAGGGTAAACCAACATTCTCATATTAATAAGAAATGGCTTAATATCTTAACTGTATCTTGTTGACCGTAGTACTTATGTGCCTTGGATTAAAATACTAAACGAAGGTGGGTTTATACCAGGCACTGGAAAATGTGAGGGCTACTATAGAATTGGAACTCCCAGGACCTGAGCTTAGCATTATGTACCCAGTGTAGATTGTTTACGTTTTCACAAATATCTCTTCCGATTCTCAAAGCTAAAAGTATGGAAATTATTTTCATACCAAGATAATAAAAGACATTAAACTAAGTTTAGTGAAATCTGAAGGGCATCTAAAGATTAGTTCTCTAGCTCAGTGGGAAACACAAACAGGGTGTGGTATTAACTGAAATTCAAGGTAGACAACCTCTGATAGAGCCTTCTGATAGACAACCTTCAGCTAGAGCGTTCCTACACAGGTTGTGACTTTGTCTAAGGCTTTAGCATCCTGTCGTGTGAATGCTCCCTGTGAAGACGAGCTTTGATGGCTCTGAGGGTGGGAAGAATACGGCTTTGAAGATTCAGGTACTCCTGTAACTCGAGTACCTTGTTCAATGGCCTTTATTGCTTATTTTCAATTATAATGTGTTATTTTAAAATATGAAACACCTTATGTATGATTTAATGTTTACTATGTAATTAATGATTAGTTTAAAGCTCAAGAGGGAAACAAACCAGTTTCTACTCTATGTATTTGTTAGGATGGCAACAGTACTGCAGTTTTATCAAGTATTCATAGTGACTTCTTTTGGTATTGAAAATATAGTCATGTTCAACATATCTTCTAATGAGTCATATTTGATTTTTAAGATCTAAAGCCTTTTATTTCCTAAAAGTGGTATTCCTATCATTGGCTAGTAAAATACTCACTAATTATTTATTCCACATTGCAAATCTGACCAGATGTTTTTCAAATCTGAAGCCTAGTATCATTTACAACTTATTAGGAGAAAAGAGAAGTGACAACCCGCCCACCCATCTGTTTTCAGCTTGTGCCATGTGCTAACATCCCTTTTTCCTGCCATTCAACATTCTCATTGCAAGCTTTGTATATTCACGTCTACTTTATTTGATTGTCTTTAATGGACAAGTACTAATTATATGTTATATATTATGGTACAGTGTGGTGCTTTGATATTGCTTACTAAGATATTTTATGTTACCTATCTCTTCATTACTAGTTTTTATAACTATTCATCTACTCTTATATAAAGAGTCCCCCCTTTTGATATTTGTGTATCATTTATCATGCTATATTAACTTTTTTATATATTGCTAAGAGTTTGGTCACTTTTCCTTTTATTCAATATCAAGAATTGATATCAGGTTTCTGCAGACATCATGGAAATCTTGCCTTTTCTTCTATTTTCTGAATAAATGTCTAATTTTGATTTTGCTTCTGCCTTAATTATATGTAGGAATCAACTAATGAGATCATATGTACCTGAAAGTTTCATTTGTGAGAAGATTGTTGATAATAAGATTTATTTGAAGACTAGAAACAAACTTCACTTTTATCTTGTATTGTTTTGGGGGCTTATATAGATTCCCCACGAAGATACCCAAGTCATCAACTACATCGCAGCTCAGCATCACACTTTTTGTGTCTGACCTATTCACAGTGTAGCAATAGCTTTTCTTTAGAGTCAGTTGCTCGCTTTTACTTTCTCCTAGCTCAATCAACTTTATTTCTTCAAAAACCATATCTTTAAATTGGTTATTTTCTTCTGTTTTTGCGTATGTTCCAGTCATTGATTCCTGCTATTTATTGCTTTACCCACATACATAGGACTTACTTATTTAAAAATAATGAGAGACATTTTCAACTTTAATCAAACTATTTAGAAAGTTATAATTTATTAAGGTACATAAACACATATATACACATGTACATACTGTGAATTGAGCACAACAATAAATTAGCTTACCATTTTACACATTTACCCATTTTGCTTTCTGGTGAGAATACCTAGGGGCTATTTCTTTAATAAATGCCTACCATGAAGTCAAATATTTATTATAATAACCATCTTACATGTTAGATCAGGATGTATTGACCTTATACCACAAAATTATAAGATAATTTGATTAGTATCTCTCTGATTCCTCTGATCTTAATCTGTAATGACTATTGTTGTACCCCATGCCACTGAGTTCAACTTTTTAAAAATCTAATTTAAGTGTATGAATGATACCATACAGTATATCATCTGACCAGTTTCACAAAGTATAATTCATTCCAAATTCATCTGTGCAATGTCTTCTTTGTAAAACTTAAATAATATTCCAAGTGGTGTGTGTGTGTGTGTGTGTGTGTGTGTGAGAGAGAGAGAGAGAGAGAGAGAGAGAGAGAGAGAGAGAGAGAGAGAGAGAGAGAGAGAGAGGTGGGTGGGAGGGGTGGAGGGGTTTAAATGTTGGACACAGAGTGTATTTCTATTTTGGGTGTTCACCAGACATGGGAGGGGTTAGGTACTTTAATACATTCATTTTCAGGCTGGACAGATGACTCAGTAGTAAAGGGCACTTGCTGCACAGTCATGAGGACTAGAGCTTTGATAACACTACCTAGGTATCACTTCAGGTGTCCTGTGCATGCCTATAATCCCAGTTCTGAAGAGGAGGAGGCAGGAGCACCACTGGGGTTTGGGTTCTTCCTGCCTGATCTAGTATATATGAGTTCAGGTTCAGGCAGATGTTCTACCTCAAAAAGGAACAGGTAAAGATCAATAAAGAAGGACATCTAAAGCCTGTTTCTGGCCTCACACATACATATGGACACACATACACTCACATACACACACACACACTCTCATACATACAGCTGATTTTTATAGGCTTTTATATATTTAATAAGAAACATTCTTATCTTTTTGTGATTTTAAAAGCAAGAATGTTCAGGTCTCTACAATGATGTTAGCTATGAAATTGTCACATGGATATTATTGACTTGACATAATTTTCTTTCTGTACCTCATTTTGGTGATTTTTATTTTGTCAACCTATGCTGTGCTCTGTCAAGATGTCTTTTTTTCTGGGTATTTTGAGGTAATCATATGCTTTTTGTCTTTCATTCCATCACTGTCCTTTAATATAACCTCTGACTCATGTACGGTGACTCATGTCTTTAATAGTTTTTGATCTCTTCAAACGTTACCTGTTAAAACCACGGAGTCTTTTGTTCTTATCATTTGCATGGAATTTTATCTTATTTTCTATCTGTTCTTTCAGTTTCCTTGTGTTTGTAAAGGTAAATTGAACACTCCATGGTTGGATCAGACTTTTTTCTTATGTATTTAGCACCTTTGTTTTAGATTAGAGAATTTAATCCATTTTACACTCAAGAAAGGACTTCGGAAACTTGTCCACTGCTTTTTGTGTGGTTAACATATCCTTTGTTGCTTTCTTGTTAATTTTTTTTAGATATTAAGTGATTTTCTATTAACAGTCCACTTTGGTTCTTTACTTAATAATTAGAATATCTAATACAGGTTTGTTTGTTAGCTTCCAGGAGTCTTCATGCAACATCTTATAGGTGTGATAGTTTCAGATAATGACAGCCAAACTGTGATTACAAACATCCTTGTGTCTTTGCTCCCTTTGCTGTTTTTAATGCCGTTTCATGTTTATGACATGTGCTTTTTAGTGGATTATTGTAGTTCTTATCATTCTTTGTAGTTTTGTCTTTGCATTACTGTGTGTTCCTATTCTCTTTTTATTTTTGAAAAATATGTTCAGGTTTATTTACTTCTGTTTTATGGTACTCTAATTCCATCTCTCGCCTTCTTTTATTGTTGTATTACTGTATTTACATCACTTAGTATTGCATTTGTGTATGTGTGTGCATGTGTGCACATATCTGTGTGCTGGAGACCAAAGTTAGAAACTTGGTATGCTAGTCAAGTACTGTAGTGGTAATCTAAAACCCTAGCTCCATGACATAACTACAATTTCTATTATATTCAGTTTCCCTGTCTAGATTTCCTTGGCAAAGGAACAATTTATTATGATATCATCTGGACCTAGCTCCCTCATGAAGAAGTGTGTATATTCATAGCATATTTCTGTTTTTAGAATGGTTTCATTGGATGAATATACCATAATTTTTAAATGTATTCTCCTGGTAATAAACATTCAACTATTAATCTATAAATGTAAACATGAATCTTAGAGGCTTTTGTTATACATATATTTTCTTTCATGCTTTGGTAAATATTCTTGAATATAATTATTGTGCCAAAATTATATTTCCATTTATCTGTATTATGAAGTATCAAATTCTTCTTAGGTTCATTGCAGCAGCAACTTAAGAACTGTCAGTGGTATCAAATATAGTTACTATAGGGGACATAAAGTCCCATTTTACTATGATTTTAACACTGTTTCATGCATCTATTGACTAGTTATATAGATGTTTTCATGGGGAAAGCAATTCTGTCTTTTGATTGTGATTGGAGAGGGGTAATTGTTTACAATATTGTTTTGGAAAGATTTTATATGTTTTAGCCTGTGTGTGTGTTAGATTATGTGCTGTGAATTTTTCGATCATGTCTCTGTCTATTCTTTATTTTTGTGGGCTTCCTTTTCATGAATAGAATGTTTACCACTCTCTTTATTAAACTCATTACATGATAAACTTCATTCTTCCTCCCCATCCCTTCCTCTCCTCAAGAGAGTGATTCCAGGTACTCTTCATTCTCCAACTTCTCTCTTTCTTCAGAACTTCCTTATAATGATGTTAAAATGATTGATATTGTTCTACTAACTACTGGTAAGCTTTTCACTCTTCATAATTTCTTTGTTATTCATGCTATATGATTTTACTATTAAAATATTATCTAAAATTTGTTTCTAGTTTAATATCTTCTTTGCTACAATATTATACTCAATTTAATCTTACATTCCTCCTAAATTTGTTTCATTTAGATAGTATATATTAGTGACTGGGTAAAGCTCAGAGGCTCAGTGATTGCTTGGCATGTACAAAGCCCATAGTTCAAGTTCCTACATTGCAAAAATAACCAGACAGAATGATATTATATTTTTAGATATAGATTTCCAGTTTATTATTTTAGAAGATGTTCTGCTTTTTATTATGACTATCTTTTTTTCTTTTTTCTTTTCTTTTTTTTGTTATTTTTTTTATTGTTAAAAGAAAAAGTTACATTTACTCCCCTTGTCCCGGGCCCTCCCGCTCCCCCTCCTACCCCCCCCCCCTCCCCCTACTTCCCTGATATGGGGCAGGATACCCTGCCCTGTGGGAAGCCCAAGGCCCTCCCCGCTCCATCCCGGTCCAAGAAGGTGTGCATCCATATAGAATAGGTTCCCAAAAGGCCAATATATGCAGAAGAGATAGGCCCCTGTGCCAATATCCTTGGCTTATCTGTCAGTCCCCATTGGCAGCCACATTCAGAGAGTCCAGTTTGGTCATATGCTCCTTCAGTCCTGGTCCAAATTTAAATCATGCACTATGTCTGGTATAAATACTTGTTAGACTAATCCCAACATCTGAGGTTTAACAATTTGGAAGCCTTTGTTTAATCAATATTTTAACATTATCTGAACTTCCCCATGCTGAATTTCTTTATTTCATCTTAAACATGCAATTTTCACATCATATGAAGTCTAGATGTGATTGTTTTATATTTTTGCATGTAATGTTTATGTGTGCTCATTTGAGTTTGTTAGTGTTCCTGTACATCGTGCAGGCACATGTGCCCTGGTGTGCACACAGAGATCAGGGAAACCTTAGGTACCAAGGTTGAGGTTTATTGCCTTCTAGCTTGCTGTTTGCTAGTTCTCCTCTGAGTTTCTGAGGCTTCTCTTGTCTTTAGCTGCCTTCTTGCTGTTATTACAGATGAATAGCGCTGTGTGCAGTTTCTGCAGATCCAAACTGCTGTCTTCATGCATGTATAGCTAACACTTTATCCACCAAATTAGTTTTCCAGCCCCAACGGTGCTGCTTCTAAATGGTGTTTATCTGCTTTTTATCTGGAATACAATTAAATGATTGGCAGATGATTTGTTGATCTAAGCTCTGATTTTCTTTATTAGGTGATGTAGTCAGCTCTTCAATCATCTGTTCTAGGCTTCCTCGAGCCTAAACTGTAAGTTGAATAAATTTTCTGAGTGTCAGTGGACTGACTAGAGGTACCTTTGCTATTGTTGGTCAGTGTTGAGTGCAGAGAAGGTGACCATCCTAGGGTATCATCATATGCATGTGTGGCTTGCTTGCTTGCAGAACTCTGCTGAGTGTGAGTGTGAGCATTGTATTCATATGAGCAGCTCATCCTTGTCTAATATCTTGCCCCTGAACTACAATGTGTTTATTCTGGACTCGGCATTCTAGTTATTATACTGGGTTTCTACCTTTTGTCCCCACATCAGAAATGTCCCTCCCCTACTAAAAGTCAGAGAGATTTTGAGGTACATGCTAAGGTTTTCTTTTTCTAAAAGAACACTGTCACCTACTGTTGTTTGTCAGTTACCTAAAAATAGTTGCCTCCTATTTATCATTTTTTATAGCTTTTTTGGCAGGAAGAGAAA
>JAQHUG010000053.1:9163007-9180045 GCA_028555095.1 Dicrostonyx torquatus | reverse complement strand
CCAGGGAGAAGAGCAAAAAATGTCACTGATATTTTCTATGCTTAGCCTTTTCCATAACTGTAGTCATTCTGACTTGGGACTTTAAGTGAGATTTATGCACATTGTGAACCGCGCTGAATTAAGCTATGGATGCAATTTGAGCCAAGAGGGATTGAGAATAATGAATGACTCTTATGTACATCATGAAACTTTTTCCTATGTTCTCTTCTTTCCTACTCTCTGCCTCAAAATGCAAGGTTAACCAGAATTTCTTATGACAAATGATCCCTTTAATCAACCTGTGCTGTGGTGTTTCCCTACATTAAATAAAGCTTCCACAATATTTAAAATACTGTGTGAGTGTTTTGGTTCTTCAGCTTAAGGTGTGTGTGTGTGTCACACAGAGCCAGGATGGAAGGTAGAAAGTTTTATACAATATGAATGTTTTGCTCTGTGAGACCCCCTTTACTTCTTTGTAATTAAATTAACTTTCAGAAACAACAACAGCATTTTCTCCGTGGCAAACAAAAAGATAACTTTATGTAAATGTTGCTTTCAACATACAGTTGTTTGATTACGGTGGCATTAAGCCTTGGATTATCCTGAAGAAGGGGAGGGGTCAGGCTTTTACACTCTTAACTGGAAAAGAGCTTTCTGAAACATGCTTCATCGCAACAGAAGAACCTGGCTCAGAGAGTGTGTTCACAGAGGTAACCAGGTGCTTGTTAGGAAAAGGAGATGCTACATCTCATTGTAGCCGTTCCCATGTTAGGAAAGGAGACCCTATTATCTCCAGCACAGATGAACAAATCCAGAATCGTTTCCCTCTGAAATGCCACCTTTCTCTGTTTGTGATGCTTCAGCATTAACTTGTAAATAAATCCATAATGGTTAGTGACTATGGCATGCCCAAGTCATTTGCTGAAAAGTAAAAGCTCATGAGATAGCTCCTCATCCCTGCATTATTTTTTAAAGCTTTTTAAAAAATTATTTATTATCTATACAGTATTCTCAGTATTCTCTGTCTGCATCATGTATGCCTGCAGGCCATAAGAGGGCACCAGATCTCATTACAGGGCCAAAAGAGGGCACCAGATCTCATTACAGATGGTTGTGAGCCACCATGTGGTTGCTAGGAATTGAACTCAGGACCTTTGGGAGGGCAGGCAGTGTTCTTAACCACTGAGCCATTTCTCTAGTCCTTATCCCTGCATTATTTCTTTGGTTTAGCTCAGCAGTGATCTGCAGGTCATCCAGGTCTTTGGGAAATGAGCTCCTCCAATAGCCTTTCCAGGCTTTAGTTCTCATTTAATAGTAATCCTGAGGCCAATGTGAACAGGAAGGTGCTATATAGGTATATAGGTGTAGAGGAGAAGGCACAGGAGACATGTGGTGCAGAGGTTACTCCATGGGAACTTGCTTAAACAGCCAAGAAACAACAGGAGGCAATCATGGATGGAGTGTTATAAGGTGTAGGACTGTCACGCAGATCCTGGAAAGCCATCATGTGGAGAGACATTTGAGAAATGAAAGTTGGAGAAAGTCTCTGCATTACAACCTGATCTTTCTACGACAGTCAGAGCTGATGAATGGCTATACCTAGTTCAGTTTTGGTTTTCTGATGTAAACAGTCATTAAATGTAATTTTCTGATGTAAACATTAAACTCCACAGCTTGGGAGAGGTCATCCAGCAAGTGAGCAGAGGTAGTGAAGAAAGAGAGACAGCTCTGTTGTACACAAATGTTGCAAAGTCCGAGAGAAAGAGGAATGACCGGAACATGCAGGAATAAGGACCTGAAGTAGCAATGTGTTCAGTGGGAAGACCAGGGGTTGCAGAATGAAGAAGAGGAAAAATAAAGCCAGCAAAGCAGTAGCTTTGGGACCAAGAGGTCTTGCTGATGGCTTATACCAAATAAGGTTATTAAGAAGTAATACTATATACTATTTACTTATATACTATATACTTATATACTATTTGCAGGGGGAAATGACCAAGGTCAGCAGAAATATAAATCAGCAAATATTGACAAAGAGAACACAGGATACCTCAGATACAACTGCCTTAGGACTGATAGCCACAGCCCAGGAGGAGTGACTCCTGTGATGCCCTGGCTCCAGCGCTAGACCAGCCTCGCTAACTCCACCCCTGGGCAAGGAGAGAGAATGATGGTCCCCTTTGTCCTTTCTTCGTGGCCTCTGAGAAAGTCTTGGGTTGGTCTGGCTCTCCACAGAGGGGGAACCACTAAGAGTGACATTGATGGAATGGAATGGCTCATTAGTATACAAACGAGCCTCCAGATGAGGTAGATCTTCTGGTCTGTCCCATTTAGAACTGTGAAAGTCTTTTTCCATTCATAATTTTCATATGACCACTTACAAAAACTATATTAATTTTTTTCTGTTGCTAAGGAGCCTTCCTACAAAAAACTCACACAATAATTTCTTTTTCATCTGTGCCTCAGGGATCTCAGCAGGGTGACTAGTCACCAGGGGCTCTGTTCCTTTCCATCAACCCTGTCACTGTGGGTTATTGACAGACTACGCTTGTCCTTGTGTCCGTAGAACAGTTTTATAAAGTTTTCATTAATTTCAATCTGGCGTCTTCATGGTGCTTCTATTTTCTGAAACTTTTCTACTTTCTGAAAATGTTCAGAAACTATAACAACCATGATTGCATTTACAACTTATTTTTGACAGTTTTAGGGTTTTTCAATTTAATATTGCTTCTCACAAGACAGGGAAAACTTTGTAACAATGATTAACAAGAACTCTGTGACACTCTGGTCCTTGCAAAGGGCAGCACAGAACATAACTCCTTTCTTGAAGCACAATAATCAGAACAGATGAAAGTTCAAGGGTTCACAAGTTTGTAACTAATGGACCTTGTCTTCATTCATTGAAAAGAACAGGAAATACGCCCAGACGTGCATCCGATTCTTTTCTATTCCATTTTGGAAGAAATAATTGAGGATGACCATGGGGAAAATAATCTAGTATCTTAGAATTGTAGTCTTCTCCTACCTTTCAATTTACTAGATTTATTTGAGAGATCTGACTAAATAGAATAATATCGCTCCTTCAAAACCTTTGGAGGTGATTCCTATTCATGTATCCTAAGACTGTAACCTTAATATATAAATTAATGTGGTATGCATATTTGACTATTTTTCCATAATCTAACACTTTATCATGCAAAGAATTGAAGTTAATTCTGTTTTCACTTTTATATATGAAAGTACCTGGTTAGTACATATGAAGATCCCTGTAACTATAATTAGGTCTTGTTTAATATCTTTTTGAAATTTTTGTAGTATATTGTAAATTTTTTGTTCAATGAATCTGATAACTATTTTATGCTTAGCATATCAACTAGCAAATGAATAGTACATATGTGTTAAAAATACCTACAAAAAACAAGACCTTCAAGAAAAATGTTAATATTTAGTGACATTTATTTAGCTAAGGTAGTGATAACATTTAGACAATGATTTGTGTACTCATAAGTTACTTTATCAACATTTTCAACTTCATCTTCTGTTTTCTTTTATCAACAATAATTTCAATTGAAGCAGAAGTATTATTTCCTTTTGTAAAGATAACTAGTGAGTTTATGACTATTACAATTAATTATAATTATTTACAGTGGAAAAATTAGGTCAGCATTACAAGTGTCAAATTTGATTTATTACTGTGATATTCACTCAGGAGGATAAAGTCCATAATTAAGTAAATGGATCTAGAGTTTGTAAAACTTGCTTTTTTGAGTAAAAAGATACATTTGAGTATAACCTATGTACAGTCAGTAATTAAATTAATTAAGTTTATTGATAATCTCATAAGAATAAAAGAATGAGAACTAAGGAGAAGTCTTGGAGAAGAAGGCTGTGTGTTCTGTAATCTGAAAGTCAGGAATGCTTGTCTTATAAAATATGTACTATTAAACTTAAAGTGACTGTTTGATTGCCTGCCTATCTATCACTTGAGTAAGTTATAGGAGTCAAAGATGTTTCCAAATTGTAAGCTCTCTTAAGAAGATAAGAGTCTAAAGGGCTAGTCAGACTTAAATACATTGTCTTACTCATAAAGCTGCAGTTACAGATTGAGATGAATGTTCTGCAGCATAGGATGGTTTACGTTATAGAGCATGCGTTAGTTAGGGTTTCTATTGCTGTGATGAGACACCATAACCTTGGCAAGTCTTATAAAGGAAAACATTCAATTGGGGCTGACTTAACAGTTTCAGAGTTTATCCCATTATCATCATGGTGAGAAGCATGGCGGCATGCAGGCAGACATGATGCTGAAGAAGGAGTTGAGAGTTCTACATCTTGATCTGCAGTGGCCAGACTTGAACTTTTGAAAAGATCTCAGAGCCCACCTCCACAGTGACACACTTCCTCCAGCAAGGCCACACCTAATAGCGCCACTCCCTGTGGGACCATTTTCTTTCAAACTGCCACAGAGCACTTCACTGATAAATCATCTCTTAAGATGAATAGGTGAGGGTGCGTGGTGGAGGAAAAGACATTCTGGTTAAAAATGAAACTTAGGTAAAGATCTTTGTTTCATTTTATATCTTCTGTCCACGTATGAGTGGGTGTATACTGTGTTTGTCTTTCTGAGTTACCTCACTCAGGATGGTTTTCTCTGGTTCTATCCATTTGCCTGCAAATTTCCTGATGCCATTGTTTTTTTGTTTGTTTGTTTTTTGTTTTTTTACAGCTGACTAATACTCCATTGTGTAAATCTACCATACTTTCTTTCTCCATTCTTCAGTTGAGGAGCATTAAGTTGTTTCCAGGTTCTGGTTATTATGAATAATGCTGCTACAAATACTGTTGAGCAAGTAAAGCAAAGAAAGGATAACCAGACTACAATCCACAGCTACAGAAAAGTTAGGGCCTTCTTCCAGTAATTGATGGAACCAGATGTAAAGATCCACAGGCAAGTACCAGGCCGAACTCCAGATCCAGTCAAAGAGGAGTGAGATCAAGATCATGATGGAGAAATTTACAGAGACAGCTTAACAAAGCTCATGGAAATTCATGAACTCTGGACGAACAGCTGTGGAGTCTCCATGGGTCCAGACTAGGCTCTCTGTATGCAGGAGTCAGTTTTGAAGCTTGGGCTATCTGAAGGGCCCCTGGCAGTAGGACCAGGATCTATCTCTAGTGCAGGAGCTAGCTTGTTAGAACCCATTCCCTCTGAGGGGATGCCATGGTCAGACTTAATGCAGGGGAGAGGCTTGGTCCTGCCCCAAATTAATGTACCAAACCTTGTCGACTTCCCATGGGAGGCCTTACCTGTTGGGAGGAGTACATGGGGGTGGGGTTGGGTAGGGGGAAGTGAGAGCAGACAGGAGGAGGAACTTGAGGGTTGGGTTGGGTAGGGGGAAGTGAGAGCAGACAGGAGGAGTACATGGGGGTTGGGTTGGGTAGGGGGAAGTGAGAGCAGACAGGAGGAGTACATGGGGGTTGGGTTGGGTAGGGGGAAGTGAGAGCAGACAGGAGGAGTACATGGGGGTTGGGTTGGGTAGGGGGAAGTGAGAGCAGACAGGAAGAGGAGTGGAAGGGAGAACCTTGGTTGGAATGTAAAATGAATTTAAAGAATAAATACTTAAAAGAACAAAAACAAACAAACAAAAGATCTTTTGTTTAAAACTCGCATTGTGGAGGAAGGACAGATCATTGTGCAGAACACAGAAAAGCTGTTTAGTGACAGACGTGGGCCAGATCGGTACGTGCTTTGGGCAGATTAAGCATTCTGATGTTTAATCATAATAAACGATTTACTCTTCAAACAGGCAGTTTTCAACACAGGCAGGCAAATAACAGGCTGGGGTTATGGTAAGAAACATACACATGCATACGTGAATATCACAACAAAATCAAGAGACACATGTGAAAGAGAGGTTAAAGGGACCTGAAAAAAATCTATTGATTTGGTTATGTGGTGTGGTTACCTTTTCTCATAATGAGTGGGAGTTGAGAATTACATTTTTCCATTGTTTACATTTCAGGTAAAGAAAATATATCATAGACTTTATCCTCTCCAGATATCTATGTCTCAGAATTATCAGGCAACAAATGGGAATGTACAGGGTTGCTGTGGTCTGAGGGTCGTATTACATGAAAATCAACTGAAAATCCTTCTTTGATATTTTATCATTCCCTCCTCAGTCTGTTTCCAGAATTTCTGTTTTTTTTTTCTTTCTTCCTCCTACTAAGCACTGAATTTAGCTGCCTCTTATGCTTTTCAGTTTAGCCCTGTGGGCATTAGTTCCAGAGAGTAAAACAAAACTCTCCTAATGGGCAGGTGCCCCCACTCCTCCAGCTACCTGAGAAGACAGTTCTGTGATCATACTTAACTTTTATGACTTTAGGGACTTAGTACAAGCATGCTTTGATTTCCTAGGGTATGACACATTACTAAAGAGTTCTTCTTTACAGGGTTTTATGCTGCAGAAGAAAAACATTGTTCATTATGCCAGGCAACATGTAGCTTGCATGGTAACAAACTGTTCTTCATCTTTAAGGAAATTATCATTGCATTCCATTTTACTTAAATATTGAAAAATTAAGGCAGCATTTCTTTGCCCTAAATTCTTACTCCCACATAATTCTGTGCAAAATTATAACGTAGTCTTCAAAACTTCTAGCAAACAATAAATTGATGCAACTTAAACTTTACGATTTTGTAATTGTGAGCATCCAATGGTTGATTCTATGCTGAATTTTGTTTTGGCTTATCTAAGCCATCCCAACTCTCCTTTGATGTCAGCTTACTTAGCTGCAGATTTCCTTGTCAGAAACAATACTTTGTCAAAGCCAGAGCCCTAATAAGACCTTTATGTGCCCAAATACTACAAAGGGTTAAATTAGAACAATCCTAGTTGAAGACATTCAGAGTTCTTTTTGGTTATACTTTGGAATTGATTCCCAAATTCAAAATAATTCCAGCTATCAAACTTTCTTATTCTGAAGAACAAGAATTGGGCTAATTTGACCATCTTCAAAGATTTTAATGCTGAATGCAGCTTTGACTGCATCCTCCTCCTTAACTGTCGGCTATTTCATGCTAGATTTCTATTGCGCATTTCTTTCTTCTTACCGTTGTAGCCTCCTTCAGGATGCAGCCAAATCCCTGGTACAGAATTGCTATACTATAAATACCAGCTAAAACAATGAATGCTAAGGGCAGTGATACTCGAGATGCTAATCATCAAAATGGATCTAAATTAAGGTATTATGCCTATGACCATAATAGATAAAATATGATAATAATGAGAAATTTTAAAAAGCAAGTGCCCTTTACTTAGTCTCTTTTCTGTGGGTATGATGAAATAGTCTGACTAAAGCTATGTACGGAAGAAAGAATTTATTGAGCTCATCGTTTCAGGCTACAGTCCATCTCTGCGGGAGAGAAAGGTTGCAGGAACTTGAGGTGATGGGGTAACATGGCATTCACAGTCCAGAGTAGAGAGCAGTGAGTCAATGTATGTTTACTCAAGCTCAGCCTGCTCTCTTCTCTGCCACCCAGACCAGGCTCCATTCTAAGAAATGATATCAACTACCCGAGGGTGGGTCTTTCCTCTTCAGTTAATACAGTTTAGAAAATCCTCATAGATATGCCCTAAAACTCCTTTCTCACAACTCATTTATTGTGATTCTACGGTATATCAAATTGCCACTAATCAAATCCATCACAAATGTTATAGCTAAATGATTTCGCTGACCCTTATCCATTTAGAATGTATTTCTATCTGGAGTCAACTTCAAGAGATTTACTCGCATTTTCTTTGACTTGAGAGTACTAAATGAGTGTTATACATTTATATTTTAAATTTTATTACACTTCTTTATCTGTACGTGTGGGTGCTTGGGCAAATTGCCTGCGGAAGTCAGAGAACAACCTGTCGGGTGAGTCTCTCATTTCACCATTGGGTTCCAGGAGACAAACTCAGGTTACAAGGCTTGGCAGCAGACAGATTACCTGATGAACCATCTTCCCAGTCCACACTTGATATTTTAACAGATTCTCCCCTCCCATATCCTGCATAATTTTGGATTTCAAGTGAATGATACCAACTCCCAGAAAGAACAGACTACAATCCTCAGAAGACATTTATTGGGGAAAAGATACTGTGTTTGCACTGATGGAAAGAGCCAAAACCTTCCACAGACTTCATGGTTGCAGTGTTTGCATAACTAAACACAGGAGGGATCTTGTTAAAAGGCAGTGGCAATCAGAGCTGAAAGTCTGTCTGTGCTTGCCATCTCCCTAACCAGGAATTACTGAAACTCCAGCTGCAGAAAGCCAAACCATTGTTTGCCTCTCCACCAAGTTTTCATGATCGAAAAGACAGCCACTTTTAATTCTTTTCTCTAAAATTTAGAAAAGAAAGAGAGAGGAGACACAAATAGACTTTAGTCTGTAATTGCATTATTCTCTTGTGGATTGTTTGAGGTCTTGTTTCTGCTATTCTTTCTAATGAAGGTGCATCAGATATGAATTTCAGAATTTAAAAGGTTTCAAAGGAAGGTAACTTAATGTCCATCGGTTGAGGCTTTCTTGCCAGGTTCCCAGAAGAGTTTCTGTACATGAGCAGTCTGAGCAGGGCTCAGCCCCTCAGGGCTGAAGATGGTCCTTTCTGACCTTCCTGAAAGGCCTTCAGGAAGACTGCTTCACAGCTCCACCCTTTACATTGGTAGATTTCAAAGTATTTTTTCAGCTTAGAAACTTTTACTCTTAAGTTTGAGTTGAGTGAATGGGTAGGCCTGTTCGGAAAGGGTTGGTGGCCCAGATATTAAGTAGGATTCTCATTCAGAGGCCTTAATATTTTATAAATATTTAAGGTTCTTCTTTTGGTTTCTGGAGAAACCAATAATTTGAGTAATGGTACATTTCCTCAAATAGGTAAACAAATCTTTAATGGCACAAGAGAGGCTTTCGTTTTCTGAAAGGTAAAGAGCTGATATGGGGAGAGTCAGAGCATTCTGGCACACTGAAGAAGCGCATGATGGGGGTGATGTGGAGGATACTTTTGCCACACTGGTGATGTTGATTGTTTTATACATGCACACAGGATAAAATATCAAATCTCTAGGTTTGAAACTTCCAATTATCACATGTGGATTATGCCACTGTTGTACCTGTTGCAGTAAACTATTACAATAAGCAATATTAAGGATGAAATCAACTAAAACATGGTCTATTTCTACTTGCTGTTGGAAACAGGGCCTCAGGCTTGTTGGCCAAGTGCTTTACCACTGAGCTGTACTCCCAGCTCTCTTTTCAATTTTTTCTCTTGAGATGGGGTCACACTAAGCCAGTCTGAACTAACTTGGACAGACTTTGATCTTGGGACCTTCTGCCTCAGCCTCCACCGGTCGCTGGGATTACAGCCTCATAGTGAAGGACTTACCAGGGCACCTGCCCTCTCTTGTGCAGTGACATCAACCTTCCTTCCGGAGAGCAGCTCTGGCACTCACAGGTCACACACCATCCCTGAGTCTTGTATGAACAGAAAATCTCAGTTACATTTGATTTTGTTTTTACTACTTTCACAGTTACCATTTCCTCCGTTTGTAATAATATTACATTTTGGTTTTCTGCTTACAAAAATAATAAATATTGGAACAACATTGATATTCAACCTGTACTAAAATTTATTGGTATGAAGTTCATCTGTAAATGGAGTCTCTTTGAGGATTGTTTAGTTAGTGTGGCAGAAGAAATCAAGCCTCATGGGGATTCAAAGCAGTATCGAGGTATGACCATTAGACTTCCTGGTGTCAGACTTCAGGCTTATTTTGTCAGTAGTTTCTGTCTTATACCCAGCTCAACATCTGACCCAGCAAAAATTCTCAGTGAGGGTGACTGAGTAGCTGAACAGACACATGAAAAGGATATAGAGCAGGTACAAGCAGGAACAGGAACATGTTTCTTCAGTAAGACACACAGTAACCATAGCAGCAGCTATGACAACCAAGTGCCCTCTATCCCTGACTCTCATTGGATGGATGTTTGCATCTTTGGATTCTGTGACACAACTGCTGCTCTCTATTGGTTAGCTTTTCTGTAACAGTCACTCTCTTCCCAGGTATCACCAAGTACATTAGTTTTATAGCAGAGTAATCCTAATATTTATGGTTGTGCATTGCAAAGTTGATTTTGAAGGCAGAGCAATCACTATTGGAGATAAAGAAGCCATTGCTGATGGGGGTGGGGTGAGAGGTTGTGAAAAGAATGTGTGGTCTTCATACTATGTCAAATGTCCCAGAAGAATTCTCAACTACTTCACTCTCTCTTCTTATGGATAGTTTTGTAATCTGATACCTTTATATGGTCCATAATAAAATTCTTGCTGTGTCACCTCACAATTTGTACTATTATGTAATTATAATTAAAAGAACAATGTTTGATCATTTAAAATATTAGTTTCAATCAAGAGTGAAACTCATTGGCGTTAGCTTAGAAATTCACTCATATTAAGAATTTAGTTAACTTCAAACTTCTAAAAATTATTTGCATAGTGATTTGATATAAATCTAAACTGTAGATGAAAGTTTCTGTTCTGCCTGGTCCCGCAGTCATACAGTCCCACATAAACACACAGAATAATATTAATTATTAACTGTTTGGCCTATTGTTCAGGCTTATTACTAACCATATGTTACAACTTAAATTAGCCCATAATTCATATCTACGTTTAGCCACATATCTTGGTACCTTTTCTCAGTAAGGCATTTTCACCTTGCTTCCTCTGGCTGGCAACTGCTTCTCTGACATTCCTCTTCCCAGAATTCTCCTAGTCTCATTGCCCTGCCTGTACTTCCTGCCTTAAAAAAACACTGAACAATCAGTGTTTTATTAAACCAATTCAAGTGACAAATCTTAATGATACAAGAGCATTATCCCACAGTACCCAAACAATTGTTCAACTTTCTTCCTTTGCCTGTATTCAATTTGGAGATTATTAAGCCTCTGAAGGTTATTCTGACTTGCACTGTAAGATTTATGACTGAGAAAGACTCAAGGGGATTTGTTTTATGACTGTGTCACCCTACCCCAAATCCCCTAAGATGACTTTTGTAAATAAATGACATTTTGATAAACTTGAAGAAAAAAAAATTTGTCATCTTTCTTGGAATAACATTTGAAGATTTGTATAATAAAGAAAGAAATGAAAGCAAAGGAAGTAGATGTTTCTAGAGGCTTATGCTTCTTGAATTTCTCTGTCATTTGGACTGCAGCAGCACATTTATAATTAAAGTCATTTGATCAGGGAGGCCAAGGCAAACAGCACTAAAAATTAAAGGTAAGAAGGCTTTGTACATGTACCAGTCTTATTAAGCAATATTACTTGCTTAATATGTTTGCATGGTCAACATTCCTTATGAACACCTTCTATGAGAACTTGGATTTAAAAGTAGACGAATCTCATCCTCAGACCCTTGAAGAAATGTTGAAGGTATTGTGAAGCTGTTTCCTATAAGTGATTTTGAAAATCTCATCCCTGGTGCATGAGCTGACTTTTTGGAGCCTGTCCCCTATGGTGGGATACCTTACTCAGCCTTGATGCACCGGGAGGGATTGATGCAGGCTTGGCCCTGCTGCCTCAACTGGTATTCCAGACTTGTTGACTCCCTAAGGGAGGCCTTATCTGCTCTGAGGAGTGGATAGGGGTGGGAAGGGGGGACGGGAGAAAGAGAGGGAGGGGGAACTGTGCTTGGTATGTAAAATGAAAAACAAATAAAAAAGATAAATAATGTTCTATACAGTGGTTATTCCTGATGTGTTAAATTTTAACCCAAAGGTTCTATCTTATCAAAATAAGCCTGAATGAGGGTATCCTGGATAACAACATATTTTATTATCATTACTAAAAAGAGAAAACTAAGGCCTAATAAAAGAGTATTTTACATACCATTGATACAAAAACCATAGCTCTCATCTTCAGGAAATAAGAGAGAGTTGATTCTGGAACCATTTTGAGTAACCTTGCCCAGGAAAACAGATTTAGGTCATTCCAAATTCCCTGCTCAATGCGGGAGAAGTTTCATGAACTGTTATATTTTTTTAGAACGAAGAAAGGCATAATCAAGATAAGTTTAAGGTACCATAGCGAGCACAATGGAGAGACAGGTAGACCAAGATGCTATCTGAGGACATTCTGATCTCATATTGGTGGAAGTTAGTGGTCAGCTAAGTTAATAGATCCTAAGCGCTTTCTCTCTATTAGTCCCAAGGTGCTAGTTCAGACACAGAGGTGGGCAGGGAATGACAGTTCTGGAGAGCTAGAACTAGCCCAAGAGAAGGTCATTAGTCTCTGGACCTCCAACATTCCAATCTCTCTACAGCATTAAAATCCTAATCAGACATCCAGACTCTGCACACACAGGCTCTTTTCAGTCTTCCTTCACAATGAGCTGCTGACATCAAACTCAGACCTGCACTCCAGGGCTGACTTCAAGCTAACGGTTTTTGAATACCACACTTTGGCTATAGAATCAGAATAATTCAGCAAGCTGAACGCAATAACAGTGGAAAGCCCTGGAAGGGAAGATGTTTTGATTTGAAATAGCGATTGCAGCTCCAATTGGAATTGTGAAGCTACCCGCATGTGTTTCACACAGGCACAGTTAATCAGAATAAATTGGAAGCACTGTAATTTCAGGTGGCAGAGAGAAGCTGGTGAGCCTCAGGAGGGATGCTTCTTCTGACACCAGAAGCATTCTTCTCTTGAAGATCATGCACATAGACATTTTTGGCCATTGTGTGAAACAGTATGAAAGGAATCTTTCACTCCAAATGAAGTAGCCTGAATAAAGCCGGAAGGGGTCTTTCATGAAGAAGCAAGAACGGTGGGGCTTTGTGGCCTTTGGGACAACGGTCAGATGGGGTTGGCTCACTGCCATGCTAAGTTGGTAAGTTCCTGAGAGATAATAAGAGGTAGGTTTGTGTGCACCATTTCTCCCTTGCACTAAATATATCTGAGAAGCCCTCTCCGTTGTATGCCCCTGTAGAGAATATTCTACCATCTACCCTGAGCCAAACTAACAGTTTTGTACTCACTGTGATAGAATGTTGGGCTATAGACCTAAGGGCTTATTAAAGGTAGCATTTTGAGTGACCGTACCCAGAAAACAATTTAGGTTATCCCAAATTCCCCATTCAACATGAGCATGTCAGCTCCACAAGATAAATGTCTATTTAAAAATACTGGCTCACATACTCTTTTATGTGTGCAGTTTTATTCACTGTCACGAATGCTAGTTTTGCTTTTTCGTCAAAATTTATTGGTACAAAATTACACAAACTTTAAAGACTACTAAAAGTTTAGTGAAATGTGGTTACATTTTCATTATGTTTAATTTTCTTAAGAATTAAAGATTCTAGGGCTGGAGAGATGGCTCAGCAGTTAAGAGCACTGGCTGTTCTTCCAGAAGACCCAGGTTCAAATCCCAGTGCCCACATGGCAGCTCACAACTGTCTATAACTCCAGTTCCAGGGGATCTGATACCTTCATACTAATGCACATAAAATAAAGTTAAATAAATTATAAAAAAATTATAAAAAGAATTAAAGATTCTAAAAAAAAGATAATGTAACAAGCCTGGCAGAAATGAGACACTTCAGTATCTCAATCCGAGTTTTAGGCTATTGAAACGATGAACCCCAAAGAAATGAGAATTTTCCCCAGGAACCTTTTGTTGGGAAAAGGAAAGGGAACCAGCCACTTGGAGAACTTGTCTCTCAGTAAGAGATTTCAAACAGTTCTAACAACTTGTCCAGCCACCTTACAGAATGAGATTGAAACCCAGACCATAATGGGGTAATCATGGGTGAGACCACATCTTGACCAGAACTACTTAGCTGTTCATATCCTCAGCTCACTATTTAAAGTTTTATTCCTAAAATGCACTTGATGTGTTTGCTGGGTCTCTTTGTGGGATGTAGGGACCAGAAGCCATTTCTAGAAGCATCCCTTCTTCCTTGAGTTTAGAGAGTATATTTTCTATAGGAGGTGAGGAAAGTCTGGCTGATGAGTTGGTTGGAGAGATGTTAAGGCACATACAGGTTTCTGTTTTTATAGATAATAACTTCCCTACATGCTGGTTACTCACTAGCCATTCAAGCTAGCATTTTACAAAGTCATAAAATATGCCTGTGATGTTGACATCTGACTCATTCCTGTTGAGTACACTGTTGTTACCCTTGAAGAGTTCTCAGGCATTCAATTCAATGTATTACATTGAGGAGTTAGTTAGGTCATTCAATTCAATGGATTACAGTGCCATCAAGTATGTTTGTAGTCCTGTAAAATTTCTCAGCAAAGCAGGTGGGTAGAAATAATATGTGGATCTTACTTACACACCAATCTGTTTATTACTTCTGTACAGAATTTCACTATTTCACTATTTATGTGAGAAGATAGTTTGACATTTATATTTCCTTTTCACTGCAGGGGATTCTTTACAGCTTTTCAGCTAGATAAAAATATGACAAGACATGACCTTTTTCTAATTTGTAGACTGTGTGCTGTGTAAGAGCATGGATTTAAAAACTCTCACAATGAGCGTTATGCTTATGCTTCCATTCTAATTTGTATTTCATTTTCGTACATATGTTTCCAACTTACGTTTGCAACAGAGAGCACAAAATACACAAAACATCAACTGCTTAAAATAAAATCTGAAATTATCTTGCAATTCTCTAGAATGATTCTTCTTATAGCTCTTCTAATATAATTTTCTTAAATGACTATTTTTAGCAATGATAAAAATTCATGAATTATTTATCATATTTAATCTTCTCACATAACAAATGCAAGTCAGGTACAATGGTATGATGTCTTTCAAAGTCCAGTTATATTTTGGGGAGAATAAGAATATTATTAATTTGGAGTGTTTCCACTGAACATAATATCCTACACAGAGAACACATTTGATGTCTGTGGACTAGTACATGTAACCACAGGCCTATGAACCCTGCATTTTACAAGCATTATATTCTGTATATATTTTGCATAGTTGGTAATTTTTACAGTAAGGCAATAAATAGTCAAGTGATCTGTTCTCTCTCAAGGAACCACAACAAACAAACAAACTGTAACTTTATTGTATGAGTTTATACCTATATTTTGAAATTTCACTAGATATTTTCAGGTAGCTATTTCATACAGCATTAACATGTTTCCAAATAAAATGCTGACATTTTTCTTTTTGTTTTAAAATTATATATAGTCATATGATGTCAATTAAGAACTACATTAAATAATCAATTTTGAGATAACTGTCATAATTTATTGTTGTAGGGTATCCACCAGAGAAGACTACTCACATTGGATTTAAGCCAATAGAAAGTCTTTATTAGCTGGCCAGTAGCTATGCTGGGTGTTCAGGATCCCACCATCATCTCAAGCCTTTCTTGGGTGGGATTCTGAACACAAAAAATCATGTCCTGGGTTGACATATGAAGTGAAACACATCAGACAGAGGGGAACGTGAATCAAAACTCTTAATCTCAGGGTGTGGTCATGGGTTCAGGCCTCACATTGGGTGCCAGATGAAGCAAAATGTGTCAGGTGGCAGGGGGACACAAATCAAATAATCTCACACTAGCTCTGAATAGGGTATACTAAGGTGTTTTTTTATTAAAAGGGAACTCACAGATCACAACCAGGAAATGGATGGAATCAAACATCCAGGTGTGGCAAGCGGGGAGAGCAAGAGGCTGGTCCTGCAGGCCTTTTGGTACACCAGATCACACTCCATCTGGTCCAGCCTCTCAAAGGCCACTGGCTGAAGGAGGTTCCCCATCACCCATACTTCAGTTAATACAAACAGTTAGCCAGAAGCAGAATTACAGAAGCCAAAAAGAAAAGTTAGTATTTTTAGAGACTTTCCCAGGACGATGGACATTGAGGACTTTGCTGGATTAGGTTTTTAGGTCTGTTTTTTATTTTTATTTTTTATTTATTTATTTATTTGGCAGGTGATACTGTCTATGTGCTGATTTTATGGCCTGAATGATAATTCCAACATGGAATCATTTATGCTGAGATTTGGGGGCCCATTAAGGTTTGGGGCCTGTTACATTTATGCTCTTGTCCTTTTCCAAATAAAAATTAGAGGTTAGATCTGAGTGGGATAGTGTTCGGTATATGAATATTCTATGAGGGAGGAAAAGCTTTTGAAACAGCAAAACTGACCAGATAGAGAGTGGTGTCTCTGTGATGCTTTAAGCTGATTTTCATGTCTAAAAAGAAAACCTTTTTGCTTTTGAAATTAAAGCATAAATACATAGCAGGCTGCCTTTTTGACTGACAACCAGCTCTGAAAAAAAGACATGGTGTCTTACTCTTAGTTATGAATGCTTGGCCTTATCTTATGCTTATCCCATTAGCTCTTATAGCTTAATTTACCAATTCCTCTTTATCTATGTTTGACCTCAGGGCTTCTTTTTTAGTTATTATGTTTATACCTTTTTTTCTATTCTGTATGTACTACTTTTACTGCTTTTTACATTTCTGACCATCTGACCCCAGATGACCCCATCCCCCTCTTTTTCCTCCTGGTTCTCTTGTTTATTTTTTCCCTATATTCCTTCTCCTACTTATTCTCTCTGCCCACTGGCCCTACCTATCCCTCTGCTGCCCAGCTACTGGCTATTCAGCTTTTTATTAGACCAATCAGGTGCTTTAGACAGGCAAGGTAAAACAGCGACACATCTTTACATAATTAAACCAATGTAACATAAACAAATGCAGCACACTTTTACATAGTTAAATTAACATTCCACAACATAAATATATCATTTCCCTCTTTCCCCTCTCCAACCCTTCTCATGCACCCCTTGTTTTCTTTCAAATTCAGAGTCTCTTTCTTTAACTATTCCAAAATATAGAATGTCATATATATTCCTGAATACATAAATAAAACCATCTCTGTATAAATTTACATTTTGGGGGTTCATTACTTGAAATTGGGTAATATATTGTGGGGTTCTTCCATAGGGAAGACTACACCTCTTGCTCTGAATAATTTCTTGGTT
>JAQHUG010000053.1:9120712-9142303 GCA_028555095.1 Dicrostonyx torquatus | reverse complement strand
ATGAAAAAGAGAGTTTGTTTTCTTTTTTAAAAAATATGGAAAAAATAGAAAAAAATAAAAACTTCAGCCCCAGTCACTCAATCATGATTTAAATAGTTAGTCCTACTTCTAATATTATTTCAGTTTTCTAGACAGTAACAGTCACTTGAACACTCAGCTAGCTCTAATTTTCTAAATCACTGAAGTTTCTAAATGTAGAAGGAACATCAGATTCCTGCTTTTGATTGCTATTATCAGATAAATTCCTGCTGCTCTTCCTGTGAAAGGAGTATGTTTCCCTGTCCAGTACAAATGAGCATTTCCAACAATCTCAAGGCTAGATCCAGACATGCAGCTCCCACACATGCTAGTCTTTCCTAGAGAGTTCTCCAGTACTAAGCCACCCCATGCTGTCTCCACACCTCCAGGCACAGCTCTGGATACAGAGCTAGCTTGGGCTGATGAGCTCCCTAGGACCTCACTCACCCTCTGCATCCTCATGGTCCCAGGCCTAGTTCTGGTTGTGCAGGATCTGTATCAGCTATTCATTGCTCATCTCTGTGTTCGACTTATTGTCCTTGTTACTCTCACATAAATACATTTGAAATATAGAGCTCACCAAACCAAAAACTAAAAACATTATCAGATAGCCTCCTTGTATGAATACTAATTACTCTTCATGGGGCCCAGACCTTCCTAGGTTTGGTAACTGCCCATTGCTCTATTTTGAGCTGTTTATTTGGCTACTGTTTTCTTTGGGTGTTGTTTTTTGTTTGTTCAGAGTATATGGTTAAGATAATCTATGACTTTAGAATATTTGGTTTAATTTTGGTTGTCTTTGGAGAATTCTTTTACTAACACTGAGTATCCAACCTTTAACTCTTTCTTGCTTGATGTTGTATGTTTGGATGACTTCTGATTGTTGCAAACTTGCTTGTTTAGTTACAGGTTCTGTGAATGTCTGTTTAAAGCCATGCTGGGGAGTAGGGGGCACTCTTCCCTTCTATTTAGCAGGATGGCAGTGTCAGGGAGAATGAGGCACAACACATAATCACCTGGCAGGGGAGTCTAGCAACATATAGCTAATCCCTGGCTTGGAAGGAAATCGCTTGACTCACTTGGGAAGACACAGGTAAAGTTTGATTGATGTACAAGAAAAGTCTGAGACATAGTGAAAGAACTAGTCTCGGTAGGAATTGGGGAGCTACTCCTTAAGAAGCACATATTTGAATATGATCTGAAGCATATATCCCACAGCTGTGGTATAAAAGCTTGTGATTTCCAAATTCAAGGAAGGAGGGCATGTTTCAAAGAACGGCAGTGGTACTCTATTTGCTTTTAAGCTTGTAATTATGTTACTTCAGCTTGTAAGTATTATAAAAAGAAAAAAAAACTAACTAAGTTTAACTTAGGGTTTTTCCTTAAGTGGGAAGCATTTGATATTCAAAATTGCTTTTTTTTTCTGCACCAAGTTCAAGGTCCTAAAAAACAGAACGAATAGCCAACATTAACTGGGATACTAAAAATATAAGAAATTATAAATCTAGTAAATTATAAAATAATAAATGTTTTAGAAATTGTAGCTAAGCTTAAAGAGGTGTTAATAATAGGAAATTAGTAATAAAATTTCAGAAATTCTATCAGCACTAAAGGTGAATTATAACCTTTATTATAATCATAATTATAACATCTACTTTCATCACTTACTTCAGTCTTGTTTATCAATATGTGACCTTATTTCTTCCTCTAATTTTGGCTCTAAGAAGAATTAAATTCTGAATCAAAGAAAAATTTGTCATGTCCTGTTCACACCTTTCATTTGTGAAGGCACCTGCTTGGCTCTGAAGAAGGAAAGACACTGAGCAGCCTTTACACTAAGCCTCACCTTTGAGGGTTTTTTTTTTCATCTCAAAGACACAGCTGGATAATTTTAAACTTACTACTTTGATTTTGGGTGCCCTACACCCAAATTTTTAATGTAATTTTGTGATGGTTACAAGTAATATTTTCATGTGTCACTCTCTGGCTAAAACAGCATGGAGCAAAGTCCAACCTGACTCTGCAGTTTCTGGAAACGATGTAGCTGAGGCCCTTTCAAGGACACAGTTAGCTACCTGCACTCTAAAACTAGTATTCTTGGTGTGCCTAAGATTTGTGTGTCTGTATGCATGAATATAAACCTTTGAAAGATAATCGCTGGGGCTGGAGAGATGGCTCAGCTGTTCAAGGCTCACAACTAAAACTAGAAAAGATGATCTTTGAACTTACAACCACAACATTATTGTGTAGGGATTGTTGCCTGTCTGCCTGTGTTTTCTCTCTTGCTTGTCCCCTTACTTTCTATAAAAACTTATGAAATTCTTATACGTCCTTACCTTGCCCAAGTCTAGACATGACACAACTGTAAAACACAATTAGAAAGAAAGGTAAATAAAGGAGGAAAAGGCCATTTTTATATCAAGATGTTGCTGCCTGCTTAGAGGCTTACAACAAACAAGGTGATATTAATGTGCTTCATTTAGTCATAGTAACATTCAGGTCATTCTTCAATGTATTTGAGAAAATTCCTGGTTGTGCCTTTAGCTTTGAAGAGGGATAAAATAAGTTGGGTCTATAATTGCTAAAATAATTTGTTGAATTATCATTATCATGGGTTGAGAAATACCAGGCTAGGTACAAGATAGACCAATTATATTTTTTTATTACAAGGGGCAAACTCACAAAACAGGAATGAGAAGTACAAGTTCAGCTATGTAGCATGGGAACCACAGAGAGAGAATGCAAACCCTGAGCTGCCAGGTGTTTTTCTCAGGGTACCCCAAAAGGTCACACACTAATCTGATCCCACCCCCATAAATATCATTGGCTGACAAAGATTCCCCAACAATAATTGACTTGACTACTACTAAGACAAACAGAATAGAGGAGATAAAAACAGAAATGTCTGACATTCTTTCTGCCTTTCATTCCCGTACAATGAGAAGTCAAACCAGTTTTTATTTACTTATTGTTTTCTATGTTTTAAAAAGAAAAACAAGACAGAAAGGAGCCATCAAGCATTAAAAAGGGATTTGAAAAGTTATAAAGTGTAGTTTTGGTAAAGAATGTTAAAAAACAAAGGAAGTGCTTATGGATATAAACACATTTTAGATTTTAGTTAGTTTAGTTACATTGGGATCAGTTTGTTTCTAAATGAAAATTAAAGATAAGAAAAAAACCAGAAAGTTAAAGTGCATTTAAAAAGTTGCACAAGTTAAAGCTTAGCTTGGCCTAATTACATTAATTGCCCTTCATTACAACATTTGAGAGCAGAGGCAGGAGGATGGATCTTTGTGAATTCAATGCCAGCCTGGTCAAACCTCTGACACACAGAAGAAAAAAAAAAAGATAAAGGGAAAAGAAAAGAGTTGCACCAGTTAAAACTTAAATAAAGGAGCCGTGAATTTGAATAAAATGTGTTTAATTAAAGACTATTAAATATTCCTAAGCTCGGACTGAAGAAACATTGTGGAAGAAGGGGTGGAAAAAGGATTCAGATATAACAATATGGCTACCTATACAAGACCTAGACAAGGACCACACCAGGTGACATGATTAGATTTTATTATTCAGACAGTTAATTTTTAGTTTCTCCATTGAGTTAAAGTCTTCACTTGCTGAATATATACAATCTGGGTAGTAATAAAATAATTATTCATTTATTGGTCATTCTTGTTAAGTTATCCAGAAGTCATTTTAGTGTGTAATACTTAAAACTATTTGTAAAGCTTGGCCTAAACTATTTGTAAACCTTGTACAAATTTCTATTGTGTCTATGCTCTTCAATCCTCTGAATTCATAGTTCTGTAATGAATAGAAGTAATAAATTATCAAAGTTGACTAATGCTCTTGGCTTCTTTTGCTAAGGACACTCCAACTAATCCTTCTAAATCTAAGATATAATATTTTTCCATTTATTTCCTGTAGAATAATGTTGGATATTTTATAAGGAATAGATGAGGAACTATATTGTTATTTATATTAAAGAAAGACATTACCTTTAATGCCATTATGGGTCTAGCAAAAAACTTGGTCCTAGAGCAATTGCCAAGAATCCACAAGGATGACCCCACCTAAGACCCTAAGTAATAGAGGAGAGGGTGCCTGAACTGGCTTTGCCCTCTAGTTGGACTGATGAATATCTTAAATATCACCATAGAACCTTCATCCAGCAACCAATGGAGACAGAGGCAGAGACCCGCATTGGAGTACTGGACTGAGCTCCCAAAGTCCAGTTGAAGAGTGGGAGGAGCATATGAGCAAAGAAGTCAAGACCATGATGGGTTCACCAACTGAAACAGTTAACCTGAGCTAATGCAAGCTCACCAACTCCAGCTGGACAGGGAAGGAAACAGCATAGGTCTAAACTAAACCCTCTGAATGTGGTTGACAGTTGTATGGCTAGGCAGACTGTTGGGCCGATGGCACTGGCACCAGGATTTATTCCTACTCCTTGTACTGAATTTTTGGGAACCTATTCTGTTTGGAAGGATACCTTGAACCTTCCACAGAACCTTCCTTTCTGAAGAGTGGATGGGGCCTGGGGTTAGGGCATAGGTGGAGGGAATGGGAGGAAGAGAGGGAGTAGTAACTGGGATTGGTATGTAAAATGAAAAAAGATAGTTTGTTTTCTTTTAAAAAAATAAAATAAAAGAAATTTTTAAAAAGTTATTTTAGAAATGGTAACTAAAAACTCAGAATTGATATTGTAACCCAGACAAACTCTGTCCTTAGTTACCTTTAATTAGATGAAGTTCTGGGTGAATGAGAGCTAAAACCATGATTTTTTTTTATTTAATGGAAATAATAAAGTCATGATCATCACCCTTCTCTCTCACGCACAAATAAAAACTAAAACATAAAACCTCCCTTCAGCTAGAAGGTAACTTTCACATCCTGATACATATTCTGTATTCTATTGGGTTAATTTTACTCATAAGACTTTCACCTCAGTTTTTTAATTGGGTTATAATTTTTTAACTCTTAGTTTGAGTTCATGTCAGTATTTCTATCTTTTTTTAATGAATCAAGATTTCAAATCCTACAATATCTGTTATTTCACTCAGTCATATATCTGTTTTCTTGAGCATCACTCAAGTATTTATTGCTATTCTCATTAAGTTTATGGAGCAATTAATTTGCAGCTTCTTTAAGCTCTTCAATTTGTCCACAAGAATTCAATGAGAAGTCATTATTATTGAAGGCACCACATACTTTGGTTATAGGACATGGAGAAATCAAGCTAGGACTAAGCCAAAAGTTTTCTCTTTTCTGTATATCTTTCCTAAGGGTGGAAGGGGTTATGAAGGCTGCTGAGAAAGCAAAGTTATCAACAGCCTCAACCAACAGTGGACCTTGCATGCTATTAAAAACAATATTGAATGTCATACCAACCTGCCAAGGCCCTGGCTGCAACAGTGGCACAACTGCTCTGCAGATAGCACATTATTCACTTTTGGGATTGGTGGCCAACTCCATGGGTTCATACAAGGGACTCTAACCCCGTTCAAAGACCTACTACTTATGTTTTGTAAATAAACATGTTGTCAAACATTTATGTTCATACTCATAGATCAGTGATGCTCTCAGCCTTGTTCAGAAAAGCTTCCATTTGCAGTGGATAACAGTTAATAAACGCAGAGATGCACAATGCGTCAAAGCCTTGAGAAAAAGTGATGTTTGAGTACTCAGCCCTAAGCAATGCTTCTGTCTTACCCCCTTCCAGGTTCAGAGAGCAACGTGGAAGTGGGAAGGAAAACGTAAGAACCAAGGGTAGGAGGAGAGCTGTAAAACACTTTTTCAGACATGGCATTGGTGTTGCATTCATAAGCTTTTAGCATTTGCAGTTTACTACACAAATGTATACAAGGTGGGCCTATTAATATCCCATCCCCGAGTGGGCAGTGACACATGAACCCTTTACCTGCCTGACAAAAGATACTTTCAGTTAATGACTTCTGCTGCAGAAGTAGCCACTTTCCTTTGATAAGTGTGTGGGGTGCAAGAGCATGTCCTGCTCTTCCAGTGGACTAGAGTTTAATTCCATTCTGAGCTCCACACACATGAGAGAGAGAGAGAGAGAGAGAGAGAGAGAGAGAATTTAAAAAGTAATAACAAACTATGTTTTACCTTTGTGTGTGTTTAAGTGTGCACACTGTAGCAGGTATGTAGGTATGTAGAGGTCAGAGAGGAACTTTTAGCAGTCACTTCTATCCTTCCACCACGTGGACCTTGGAGATCCAACTCAGGATTTGCAACTTGACATCAAGCAGCTTTCTCCTCTGAGCCACCCGGATAGACCAAGTGTGTTATTTCCTCCAGTGATGCAGCACTGGGATTCCATCTATGGTCACACAAAGCAACTCTAATTAAGCTCACTGTGACACAAAACAAACAGCAAATTAAATGGTATGAATGTAGGAGGATTTATTAGGAAGCAGGGAGTCAAGGGTTGTGGGTGGGGTGATGAGAGATGGGAAAGGGAGGTGAAAAATGATCAAATCCATTAACTACATTTGTGAAATTGGAACCATATGAATATATGAATTTCAGACACTCATTTTCCAGAGGAACTTTAGAGTAAAATCTGTGAGACGTTTCTACTGTGTAGAAAATGCTCTATCAGTAAACTGGTTATGATTCTCTCATTATTGCGAGACACATAAGAAAACAATGTAAATTGAAAATAGAGAGTGCAAGAGAATCTCTCTTTTCTTTCTTTTTAAAGAAAATTTCCTCATCAATCCCTACTTGTTCTTTAAATACAATAAAGTGGGAAAATCCAGCTGAAAAGCCAGACAATCCTCTAAGCTTCTATGGTCTTGTCAAGGGAATTTAGCCACGGTTCATTAAGTTAGTCAAAGTGTGGCCTCTGAGATAACAGATGCCATCACTTGGGAGCTTGCTGAAAATTGAAATATCTGTTACCTCCTTAAACACTGGGAGGTAAATCACCAATGTTTCAATCCAGGTGGCAGATGCAAGGCGCATCTTAACATCTGAGAAGCATTGCTGTGGTCTCTGACGTCATTCTGCATCCTAGTCTAGGGTAAATTTAAATCAATACAAATATATTTAGATTTAAATTCATTAGAAAACTTATAATGTGATCTGACGGTATTAAATCACATACTAGCTTTTGCTTGTGTTTGTGAAGCTTTTTTTCTATTTTGGGTATAGGCACTGGAAGCCTGAAAGGTATGGGACAGTTTTCAAACATTAAGAGTTTTAAAAACCCAGCAAGTGCCATTGGAAGGCTATAAAAGAGCCTCCGAAATGACTGAGAGTTGTTCTTTTCTGTCACCAAACTTGAAATCACTACCATTACGAGCATCTTTGTGGAATTTCCGTGACTATGTTCATATATAAACTTAGATTACCCTCCATTCAGTATGCATAGGGCCTTAAGCTATATTTCTGAGAGGGGAAACACATATAGTCTCTTCAGGAAAGTTGTTGGATTTTTGTTTGTTTTTCTTCAAAATGAAGCACTAGTCATCATAGCAAAGTTCTCAGAGTTAAAGAAATGAAATCAATCTAATATTAAAGGGAAGTTGTAACTTTTTTTTTTTTTGGTTTTTCGAGACAGGGTTTCTCTGTAGCTTTTGAGCCTGTCCTGGAACTAGCTCTTGTAGACCAGGCTGGTCTCGAACTCACAGAGATCCGCCTGCCTCTGCCTCCCGAGTGCTGGGATTAAAGGTGTGCGCCACCACCGCCCAGCTAGTTATAACTTTTTAACCATTTCATTTGTTCATCAGTAAGAATCCTCCAGAGATATGATACTCTGAAAATATCTCTTACATTCTAAGATAAAGAACTTTTTCTAGACCTCCCACCCAGAGTTAATAACGAACCTTTGTGTCACGTAAGACCGCTGCAATCCTTCTCTGCCCTCAGCTGCGTTATCTAACCTCCCTCTAAAGAACAATGAAACAACCAGTTTCACCTGCTTGGATCCCCCAAGCAATCACTCTAAGTTAAAGCATAGCTGTAATCTTAGATTACTCTTCCAAACCCTTGAGAGGATGAGACCTGGTCAGTTGTTTTTAGACCATAAAACCAAATATAGACAACCTCAATGGAACCACCATATACGGGCTGCCCATGCATGCTTCAGCATTGCCAGGGCATAAATTTAAATTTAAAAAATTTCATGCTCTTGATCCATGAGTAATGCATCTGTGTATGTGTATGTTATGGTAACACATGTTGGATACAGTAAATGGGTTGAAAGCAACTTTATAAAATGAGTATTCACTATAAACACTGCAGAGAACACCAACTACCCATATTGTAAACTATCTATAGAGCTCTCAAAGATAAATACATTTGATACTACCCATTAACCTCTTGAGTGGAACAAGGAATTCAATGACTACATAAGATACTTTTGAACAATCCTGTAGAAAGTATGTAATATAATGATGCTAGCTGGGTGTTTCAAGCATCTAAAACAACAAAAGAAAACAATGAGCTCAGAGATAAAATTTCACAGATCCAAATGTGCACAGATAATTTAAACCTCACTGTGTGTCCTGGAAGAGAATTTTCTTTCTAGCAGCTGTATGACTCAAACTGCTGAAAATCCAAACCAAACCTACACCATAGGATTGGCTTACTTAGATGCAAGTCTATGTCCAGGAATAGAAGGTTGTTGGCAGTTAAATTGAGGACACTGACTCACAAGAGAGATTTTCTGTAGCTTGGAATGAATATGCATAGGAGGACCCTGGGGAGGCTGAGGACATTTGAAGGCTCACATTCTGACAGATTTGTTTTGCTGGAAGAAGTAGTTGCTTCATCTTCAACAGTAGGTGCATCTTCATCTCTGCTCCCCTTAACAGTAGGTGCATCTTCATCCCTGCTCCCTGAAGTATTGTCTTTTCAGTCCTTGCCTAGAGGAATTAGTTCTGTATTTTATTTATGTAACCAACGATGATCTTCCCTGAAGAAGATCCTAAGCAAGATGATGATAATACTCCTCAAGACCCACCCATCTGTACTAGAGTCAAGTCTAAGCATCCTCTGACCTTGAGGTTATTATGCAAGTATGACTTGGAAACAAGTGTGCCACACCCAAGAAAAGTTACTGAATTTTAACTGATAAAAGCAGAAATCTAAGGAATATGCACAGGGATGGATTTTAATAGTGAGAGGTAAGGATAGATTAGGTTTGGTTATGTATAGGCTCACTGGGCAGAGATTCCAGATTTATATAGCTTGCACAGTTAAATTGGTGGCAACAATGCATTTGGTTGATTGATAAAAGCATAAAAGTCAAAAGTAGCCTGTTACTAATAATCTGGAGATGCATGATGTCTCTTAGCTAAATGTTGATGAAATTATAAGCAAGGGCACAGTGAAGAGACCACCAAAATGACTGCTCCATAGTTGGGGAAAGGTTTTTATTATAGATAAGAGATGGAGAACAAGCAGACTTGCAGTTCCTGTGCTATTTCTTGGGAGCAGAGAAAACAGCAGGGAGAGAATAGCGGGAGGTGGAGGGTTGCCTGGCTTTTATAAGAGAGTAGAGAGGCTGTAGAGTTTGCATGGTGGATGTGGAGTCTGGGATGGGAGAATGGCCAAGACACCAGGTGGGGGCTTTGACATTCATAGCAGGTACATGTTACTAGGACTGGGAGAAACTGGAGGTTAGTTCTGGGTTTTGATATATAATCACAGGCATAAGCCAGGGAAGTGACCATCTCTGGTTAGCAGAAACCTGTTTCTAGGTTTCCAAGGAATGTTGACTATAGTTCACAGCTTGTGCTGAGTCCAGACTGTCACCTTGGACCAAATTAGTGGGCCTGCCCCCTTTTAGGGGGCTGGGGGTTACCTTTGAACTTAGCAGGAGTGACCCAAAGTTTGGAGAAATTGACAGGCTAAAGTGTACTAATCATGGAAAACCTAACACATCAATCACAATGAGATGCTCCACAAACAGAGACTGCCTTCACTGTAAAAACAGATCTGTGAGAGTAACGCCAGAATACTTGAGGATCAGAGTCATTGTTTGTCTCTTTATGCAAGTTACTATGGGAACTGATGCTGCTCAATTGAATAACTAAAATTCAGCGGATCTAATTGGACACCTAAGTGGTAAGAGGCATGAGGCAGGTCAGGCGAACATGTGCTGTGATACACACAGACTGTTGACTCTGGCTGATCGTGGTCTATGCAAAAGAGAAATACATAGACATTCAAGAGAATTAATCCTAATTGTAAAATCGAGAGGATCTAGAATCAAGTAACAGACTTGCTTCCAGCTAGGTTTGGAAGCCATTTCTAGGAAGGATTAACTTAAGGGAGAAGAGCCAGATTTGGTGGCGTATTCTGCTTGTAACCCACATATGCAGAAGTTTGAGGGAAAATCACTACCGCTCGCTTGCCTGCCTGCCCTAATTCGTGCTCATAGCTACATAGCACTATTGTCACTGCTGTTGTCATCTTTCATCAGAACTCAGCTGCTCTAGCTTTCAAACATTGGTTGAAAACCAAAAGCATTTGAGGTGTACACTGGGTATTATATATGGTATTGGGGACATGGAAGCAAACAGCTTCATGTACTAAGCAACTGTCAGCTTCCCAGGCTCTCCAGCATGCATATGGCCACTGTTGAACTAGTCTGCTCCTGTCCTGTAAGGCAACGGATAAACTCCCTCAATAATAAAAATCACAAGCATGTGTTGTTTTAACTGATTTACTAAGTGACTTGAAAGCTTACTATCTTGAGTGGGGTCCAGAAGGGGAGATGTCTTTTCAAGAGATCCAGGATGTTCTTCAAGATGATTTGGCCTATTGGATCCAGGAAACCCGATTGCTCTTGATGGAGAGATATGTCTTAAAGGGATGGTATTTGGTGTTAAAATTCCTGTGTTTAATGTCAGTGAGCCTCTACAACACCACGATCTAATTTATCATGGTGGGAAGCATGGCGGTGTGCAGGCTGACATGGTGCTAGAGAGGGAGCTGAGAGTTCTGCATCTAGATTGGCAGGCATCAGGAAGAGAATGCCACGCTGGGCCTGGCTTGAGTACCCAAGACCTCAAAATCCACCACCTGACACAATTCCTTCAACAATGCCACACCTACTCCAACAAGGCTGTTCTTCCTAATAGTACCACTCCCTATGAGCCAATGGAGCTATTTTTTCAAACAACCATATTATTCCTCTATAGAAACTTGATTAATCCATGTTAATAAATTGATTTTTACAGTTTGTTTGTATTATGTTATATTCTATTAATATAGGTAGATATCTGAACCCAAAGGTGTTGGTGACCATGTCAGAGGAAGGCAGTGATACAAAGGCAGTCTTCATGTCTGAGTGGCTTGAAACATTAAAAGAATAGGAAAATAAGACCAATTTTGCCATTTTTGTGCATCCTTAACATGGTTTAGGTGAAAAAAAGGAAAGAGAAAGCACTGAGCTCCTAGCATGAAATAAAAGTGACAACCAATATCCATGCTCAGTAGCAATGGTGGTACTTTTTTTTAAAAAATTGGTATTTTAGTTATTCATTCACTCATTTATTTATTTATTTATTTTTAAATTATTTATCTATTTATTATTTATTGTGGATTCATGCACACATATGTATCATGGGGTTTTTATGGATGTTAGAGCACAATTTGTGAAAATAATTTCTCCTCCCACTCTGATATTTCTAGGGATCAAATTCAGGTCATTAGGTGTCAAATGTCCTTACCCAATGAACACCTCATTAACCCTTATTTATGTATATTCATTGTATGTGAAGGTAAGGATTGCCTGGGTCTTAGTATTTTCAGTAATAGGAACTTACCTTCAACCTCTGGGAAGCAACCAGTGACAGAAACAAAAGCCTATGATGTTTGAGAGTCTCTTGGATATCACTGACCAACAACTCAACCACCCAGGCTTTTCATGCCTGCTATTACCCACTCTGTCGCTCCTTCCTCTGTCATGGCACTTCTTTACTTTCCCGTTTTATGTGGTTACTCCAGGTTGTGTGCCTACATCTCTCTGGAATTTGTTGTCACTTTATCTTTGCCATTCTGAATGGGGTAAAATGAAATCTCAAAGTTGTTTTGATTTGCAATTTGCATTTCACTAATTGTTAGAGACGATGAACATTTTTTGAGATATTTATTAGCTATTTTTATTTCTTTTTTGAGAATTCTTTGTACACACATGTAACCCAGTTTTTGAATGGGTCATTTGTTGAATAGGTCTTCTTTGTTTTTGTTTTGAGACTCCTAAAGATGTTTTGGATATTAGATGTCTGTCAGTTGTATACTGGCAAAGATTCTCTCCCATTCTGCTGGCCTCCTTTTCACTCAATTGATTTTCTTTTTAGTTTTTGAGTTTTATGACTCTTGGCCTCAGTTCCTGGACAAATGGAGTCATACTCAGAAGGTCTTCCTTTCCAACACTTACATCTTGTAAGATATTGCTTATGTTTTCTTCAAGGTGATGCATACAAGTCATTCTTCTACATGTGACCATCCAGTTTTCTCACCACCATTTGTTGAAGATGTGTCTATTCTCATGTATATTTTTGACATTTATTTTTGAATATTAGATGGCTGTAGTTATGTGTACTTATGTCAGGGTCTTGGTTTTATACTAATTGTTTAAATGTCTGTGTTTGTGTCAGTGGCATATTGTTTTTATTACTATATCTCTGAAATAGATCTTGAGATATGGAATAGTAATCCCTCCAACATTGTGATTTATTGTTCCTAGGATTATTTGGATTATCTGAGATTTTTTATGGTTCCATATTCATTTTAGACTAGTTTTTTTCTGTTTATATAAAGAATGAGATGCAGGTTTTGATGATGATTTCATTGAGTCTGTAATGACTCTTTGTAGAACCATCATTTTCACAATATTAATTCAACCAACCCTCGTGTTATCTTTCCATTTTCTCATGTCTCTTCAAAGACAACGTTTTTACTGTAGATATCCTTCACTTCCTTGGTTAGGTTTATTCCTAGATACCTTATTTTCTTTGATGTTATTGTGAATAGTAGTATATCTGTGATTTCATTCTTTGTGTGCTGGTTGCTGGTATATACTGATGTTCACAAACTGATTATTCTGTCACATTGCTGAAATTGGTGATTGTTTCTAGAAGGACTTTAAGTAAATTTTTTGAGATCTCATATATAATATTATCTGCAAATATGAATAGTTTGACTTCTCTTTTCCTACTTGTGTTTCTTTAATTATCTTTTGTTTTCTTTCTCTCTCTATATATATCTTTATAATATACTTATACTATATAATATAATATGATATACTTTTATATCTCTGTGCTTCAGGCTTAATATTGAGATAGTGGGAATAGTGGACAGTCCTTTCTCATTCCTGATTTCAGTATGACTGTGTCAAACTTTTTTACATTTAGGATTATGCTGGCTGTGGGTTTCACACATGTAGCTTTTATTATGTTGAGTACTGTCTGCCCTAGTCCTGCTTTCTCTAAAACTTTCACCATGAGGGCATGTTTCATTTTGTTACAAATATTTTTCTGCATCAATTGTGATAATCATTTTTTTGTCTTTTAAGTCCAATGATGCAGTTTGCTACATTTATTGACTGGTGTATTTTGAACTTAGGAATAAAGCCAATTTGTTAATGATGGACAAATTTTGTTTTATGTATATGTCTTTATTCATTCAATATGCAAGTGTTTTATTGAGAATTTGGTTTCTGTGTTCGGCAGGGATGTTGGACTGTAGTTTTCTTGTATATTTGTCTGGTTTGGATATTAGAGTAATACTGGCTTCATAGAAGGGGTTTGGGAGTGCTACTCTTATTTCTATTTTTCCTTGATAAATTATTAGTATTAGAAAAATTACTTGTAGATATTCTTAGAAAGTGTCATAGAATTCTGCTATGACTCTGGATGGTCCTGAATTTTAATTTTTTCAAGTCTAAAGTTTTTTTCTTTTTTTAGTACTTGTTGTATGATGTTTTACACTTTTGGCTTTTGGGGGGACCCACCACCCCACACCCAAATAAATAACACATGAAGGTTTATTCTTAGTTATGGATGCCTGACTTTAGCTTAGCTTCTTTCTTGTCAGCTTTTCTTTTTTTAGTTATACTGACTACCTTTTGCCTCTGGGCTTTTATCTTTCTCTACTTCTGCATACTTTTCTTCACTTCTTTCGCTGTTTCTTGCTGGGTGGCTGGGTCTCTGGCCCCTAGCGTCCTCCACTCCTTGTTCTCTCTCATTGCTCCATTTCTTCTTCATTTCTCCTTCTATTATTTTCTCTGCCTTCCAGCCCCATCTATCCTTGATCCTGCTGTGCTATTGGCTGTTCAACTCTTTATTAGACCATCAGGTGTTTTAGACAGGCAAAGAATCATAACTTTACAGAGTTAAGCAAATGCAGCATAAATAAAGGCAATATACCTTAAAATAATATTCCCCAACAATTACTTTTTCAATCTTCTCATTTATTATGATTAAGAAAGTACAAAGTATCAGAAAAAGCATTCTTCAGCTCTTGCCAAGATCTAAAAGAAGGAAACAGAATAAAAGGAAATGGAGAAGTTGGGTTCAGAAAAGAGGATAAACCCAGCTGGATGTCATGGTGACTTGACTAGTACTGACTGCTCTAACATGTGGGGATTCTGAGAATTAAAATTACAGCATCTCATTAAAATAATAATTATCCCGCATAACTTGTTAGGATGGCATAAGATGAACCTGTCTTTGTAAGGGTGTTCTCTTTGTAAGGTGAATGACTTGACACAACAGCATTAGATCTCCACTTACACATAGAGTCTATTCTCCTGGCCACAAGTTTTCCTTTAATGGGTCTTTATTGCTACTATAACAAAATGTCTTTAATATTTTATTTTATATGTATTAGTGGAACAAAGCAAATAAACTGCCTGTTTTGGTATAATTTACTTTGATATAACTTGAAAGAACAGTTGTGACATATAAGTTTGTAATCTTTAACGACAAATTTTAATACTTGTAACTGTTCTAAATACTTCTGTTTATTTTAAAGCATTTAAGAATTTCACTTATGTGACATTTTTATATAAAATGCTTTTGATAATACAATGGATAATGGTGATATAATGTGCTGGATAGTTTTTTCAAGTTGATCCAGACTAGGGTCATTTGGAAAGATAGAACTTTGACTGAGAAAATGTCTCCATCATACCGACCTGTAGGTAAGCCTAGGGGCAGTTTTGTGGTTAATGACTATTTGGGAGGGCTCAGCCCACCTGGTGATAGTACTCCTTTATGTAAGAAAGAGGCAGAGCAAGACATAAGAATCATTCCTCCCTGGTCTCTCCTTTACTTCCTATCTCCAGGTTTCTGCTCTGCTTGAGGTCCTGCCCTGTTTCCCCTCTGTGGTATTTCTGCTCTGCTTGAGGTCCTGCCCTGTTTCCCCTCTGTGGTAGACTGTTACCTTGTATATATACATTATAATAAACCCCTTCCTCTTTGTATTTTTTGGAATATGAATGGTCTCCATAGGCCCATATATTTGAATGTTTGGTTCTCAGCTTGTAGACTATTTAGGAAAGACTAAGAGCCATGGCCTTGTTGGAGAAGGTGTGTCACTAGTAATGGGTTTGGGGGACTCAAAAGCCTACACAAGACCCAGTATCTTGCTTGGCCTCCACCTTGCAGAGGTTCATTCTAGAGATACTGTCTTAGAGAAGCAAGTTAATAATAAAAAACTAAAGTTGTTTACTTTGTAAGATCATACATAGCTATGACACCATCAATATGATAACCCAAGAGTAAAAAAACAAAACAAAACAAAACAAAAAACCCCAGTTTTTTGACACACTGTTAGCTGAGTAAAGTTCCCAACTTGCAAAACTTCTGAGTATCCTTTCTGTGCCTTCATCTTTCTTGAAGAAAGAACATGAAGGTTAAAAAAGATGTCTTTGTTTTTTTCCCTCATGTGTGAACTTTCTTTTTCTCTCTATTATTCTCACCAGAACATGTAGTAGGAGGCTGCTTGTTCATTTCTCGACTGCCAAGACTCCCGAAATAATCACACAGAACCTGTATCAATTAAATCACTGCTTGGCCTATTAGCTCTAGCTTCTTATTGGCTAGCTCTTACATCTTGAATTAACCCATTTCTATTATGTTATACTTTACCATGAGGCTCGTGGTTTACCAGCAAGGTTCTGGTGCATCTGTCCCTGGCTGAGGCTACATGGCATCTCCCTGACTCTGCCTTCTTTCTCCCAGCATTCAGTTTAGTTTTCCACAACTAGCTCTGTTCTGCCCTGCTATAGGCTTAAAGCAGTTTCTTTAGTCATTAACCAACAAAAGCAACGCATATACAGAAGGATTTTCCACATCATCTCCCCTTTTCTGTCTAAATAAAAAGAAATGGTTTAACTTTAACATAGTAAAATTATATAACAATACAGGTATCAAGCAAGAAGTACAGTTACAATATTTATATCTACTTTATCTTTTATTATAACTAAGGAAAAATATAAATATTCTTCAACTCCATCAAAAACTCCAGATGGATGTAATATTGCCAAGTAAACATCTTACAATGTTTTGTGAATTGTAAGCAAATTCCAAAACTCTAGAATTGACAGAGAACATCTCACTGCTTGAACAGTCATCTAAAGTTGTTCTGTACCATTGAGGCATCCAACAGGCCCATAGCATTCAAAAGACTTTTCCATGAAGCAGGAAATTCCAAATATAGTTCCAGCTATATTGGCAGTTTGTCAGTCACTTTCTTCTGTGTCCTGCAGAATGTTTGGCAGACTCTTTCATGAAGCATGAACCCTGAAGGATTGCCTTACCTTTAGACAAGTTCAGCAGTCATTTCTCTATGGGTCCCACACGTCCAGCTCATGCAGCATAACATCAAGCAGTCCAGGCAAGAGCAGTCTCTTGCCTAAATGGTCAACAAACTCAATAAGGAGCATCTTCAGTGCCTATCATCCTCTTGAAGTAGATTGGTGCTGCCAGGAACAGATGAGTCACTGTCATGAAAAATCCTCTGTTTCTTAAACATTTTAAATGCCATAGTTTGTAGGTCTTTGAAAGGTTTGAAGATTATCTATCTAACTAAAATATATTGCTATGTATCTAAAAAACCTAACTATCATGACTATAAGCTTGAATATTATAGATGACTATCTATTAACCTATATTTCTCAATTATACATTATACCTTTAAATGAGCTGCACATAGTACCTTAATCAAGAGAAGAAATATACAAATAACAAAATTGACCTTAAATTTGTATCAATAAACCAGGATCCATACCAATGCAAATCTCTATAGCATATCCCCCTTTAAATGTAAACATTTATAAACAATATTTGGGAATTTGGGCAGAGCACTTTCTAAACTGCTTTCTGCTATTTATTGGATAAAGTTAATTTGGGGGCTGTACATGGCACACCCATGTACACATTAGTCTGGAATTAATCTACAGGTTCTCATCCTCTGTGGAAACACAAGTAGAACCTCTTTTCCAAAGTAACATATCCTTAGATTCAAATTCTGAAGTCAAAATACCTTTATTTTGTTTTAACTTAGCAGAACATACAATGAAATGTCTCTCATTATATAGCTCTTTAATATTCAAAAAATTCAAAGAAAACACAATAATATACATAATCCAGATTCTCTGCATATATTCCATGTCTTATTTTTCTTACTCTATTACTTTTTCTACAAGTTTAATATTTATTTATTATCTTTACTCCTTTATTCTATGACTGTCTGTACTCTTTTATATTACATTTACTGTCTCTTTACTCTTTTTCTTCTCTCTCTCAAGCCTACGTACATTTTTAAACACACTGTGACTTGTTTAGAGGTCTTTTATGTCTGAATCCATCCTGTTACATATCTGTAATCCTTTTCTGTCCAGGAGCACTTCTTAAAATGGAATGCGACATGATTAGGACTCAGGCTGCTTTGCCTTTTGGCTCCTTCCAGTCCAATATATCAAAGGTCCGTTCATTGCCTCTGAGAGCCATTTTCTCTGCCCCAGATCCAGGGTTGGGTTGCAGCAGGTCTGTGTTGCTATTAAGCAAATTGTAACACTCTGATCACAAACCCCATTTAAATGCCCCCAAAAGAGCTAGAATTTACACTGACAGCATTTTTTTTTTCTTGCTGCTGAATCAGGAAGACATCTCTTAAAGGAGCCGCAGCATGCTACCAGCAAACAGAGCCCATCTGAAAAAAAAAGGTGGCTAAACTTTATTTTTTAGTGTCTAGAATTTCTTTCCAAACCCTCTCAGGTTTTATGTAGCTTTAGCTAGCACACACTAGAGCACCAATTTGTTGTAGGAGGCTGCTTGTTTGTTTCTGGCTGCTCAGCCTAAAAATAACCACATGGAAACTGTATTAATTAAATCGTTGCTTGGCCTATTAGTGCTATTCTTTTTTATTTTTATTTATTTTTTTCCTTTTTTATTGTTAAAAGAAAAATTTACATTTACTCCTCTTGTCCCAGGCCCTCCCGCTGCCCCACTACCCCACCGCCATCCCCTTGCTTCCTTAAGATGGGGCAGGATACCCTGGCCTGTGGGAAGCCCAAGGCCCTCCCCCACTTCATCCCAGTCTAAGGTGTGCATCCATATAGAATAGGTACCCAAAAAGCCAATACATGCAGAAGAGATAAGTTTTACATAGGAAGTGTTCTCCTGTGCCCAAGTATTGCAGGCTACTTCCCACTTACTCTTCTATCAGGTTCAGTGTGGTCGAATTTATATTGAGGTCTTTAATCCATCTGGACTTGACTTTTGTGCATGGTGATAGATAAGGGTCTATTTTAGGCCAAACATCCTGTAGGCAGCTATTCCCTGGGTCAAACCTCCTGTCATAACCTTGAAGGAGCAAGAACTGGCCTGAACTCTCCAGCCTTTGGTCAAGGTGGAACAAATCCACATCCATGGAGCTTGACACATTTACAAGACCTTCAAGTTGTTAGTCAGGAGAATCCAAGAGACTCCTAGAATAATACAGATTTTTTGGCACTGCTTTTGGTTGCTTCCCAAAACCTAAAGAAAAATCTTACTGCCAGAGACACTACTTACTTCAGACATGTAGTTCGGAGGAATCAAGCTACATTTGACCTGGAAACCTCCTCCCTGAGCATGAAATTTCGTACTATCCAAAGGTATTGTCCAAATCAAAAAGAAAAGAAAAACAACCAATAATCATATCCAGCTATAATGCCTGTGAACCTCAACAGTAACCAACATAGCAAGATATACCCCATGGTGCAATGGTGGCACTTATATATTGGAGGCAATAAACAACCATCTAAGAGGACTTAGGGCCCCATCCAATGGGAGGGAATTCATGCCTAACATGGTAAGCTTATTCAGTTACCCATGACTGGTGAGATCATGAACTCTAGAGGAAAATGTAAGACAGCCACCTTCCTAAGCCAGAATCATTTGTAACTGCCTTCTAAATATTTACCCATATACTCACAGATAAGTTTAGCTCTCAGCTCTTATCAAAGAAGCTTCTTTTGTCAGCAGATAGAGGCTGTTAAAGAAGGCCTCAACTGGTCAAAGTCAAGAGAACATTAAACTGTGTGATGCCCTTCCCCTCCTTGGTACATCTCAGCATAAGCCCTGTACTTAATGTTCAGCAAAAACCTCAGAAGAGGGGATGAGAAGGTTTTTAAGAGCTAGAGGACCAGGATGTCTGCTGTGAGACAGTGCTTTCTAGACATGGTAATGAAGATGCACTGATAGACTGTCAACAATTTGATCTCCTAAACAACACCTGCTGTCTAATTTATGGTTTCTATTGCTGCAACGAAGCACCATGATCAAAAAGCAAGTTGGGGCTTACACTTCAGCATTGTTATTCGTCACTGAAGGAAGTTGAGACAGGGACTCAAACAGGGAAGGATCACAGAGGCAGGAACTGATGCAGACACCATATAGGGGAGCTGCTTACTGGCTTACTTCCCCTGACTTGATCAACCACTTTCTTGCAGAACCCAGGACCAGCAGCCCAGGGATGGTACCACCCACCATGGCTGGACCCTCCACCATTGATCCCTAAATGAGAAAATACCTTAAAGTTGGATCTCATAGAAGTATTCCCTCAACAGAGGCTCCTTATGACTGTAGCTAGTGTCAAATTGACACAAAAAATCAGCCAGTGCACCTGCTGAATGACAGTACCATTTGACAATCCATTGTGAAGTGAGAAAATCTCAGATAGTCTCACCCCAGAGGAAGAGCTACAGGAAACCAATATCTGATGAGAGATGAGAATTGATTTCCTTTAAGAACTAGACCCCGATAGGCTTTTCAGTTTGAAGTGGTCAATCCTAAACATATGTATGTATGAGCAGCACTAAATAGATTTAGTAGGTTTGTGTGTGTGTTACAACATTTATTAGAGAAGAAGAGGACATGAATTTCAGAGGAAGATAGTGGAGGTTGACATAGGAGGGGTGGAAGAGGGAGAAGGAAGGCTGGAAATGATATACTTTTATTATTCATATACAAAAATCTCCAAATAGCTAAAATTTCCCATAAGGATTTTAAAAATTGTGTTTTAGCTATAAAGCACATAAAGCAAAACATATAAGCCTCGACAGCATATAGCTTCAAAACCACCTTAGTCATGCTCATAGTGTTTTTATCTCTGCAACAGTGTTGAGATATTTCAGCAATCCCAGAGATTCTGTAGAGCCCCTTCGCAGTCTATGGTTACTCCTGCCCTACAGAGAAATAGCCCCACTCTGGCATCTATCAGTATGGGTTACTTTTGCTGACAACTTTTACTTTATTTTTTAAAAAATATGTTTATTCACCAACAATGAGGTATTTTAGAATTATACAGTAGAAAAGCCTAATTTAAAGAAATTATCTTTGTCTATTAAAAAGTATGTGTGTATGTATGTATGTATATGCTTATTGAAATTGTTGTTCTTTCCATGTGAGTCCCAGGAATGAAACTCAGGTCTTCAAGATTGTCAGCAAGTCTTTATCCTCTGATACATATTGTTTAGGTCATGTTTTAACCCATTCTTGGGCATGTTGTATGAATTGTTACAGTATATAATATATATTCTTTTATTCAGCTTTACTTCTTTTAATATTTACCCATATGGTTACCTACATTTCACTAGTAGTTTGTTATGTTTTATTATTTTGTTTATGGTGTAGTTTTCTCCTGTGATTTCATTTGTGCCTTATCCTGTGACAGCTAATAAATATTTGAATCCTTCCTAAGCTATGAATAAAGGTGTAATAAGCAGTTCTGTATACCCCTTCAGGGACCATATGTACTTAGATCCTGTAGTTCTATACCTAAAGATGGAATTTTTGATACAGGGTAGAATATGGTTAACTTTAATATGTACTATCAAGCTGTTCCCCAACAATGTGATATCAACACATGATCTCAACAGCAGCATATAAATTTCAGAGACTGTACATCATTAGCAAGACATGGGATTGTCAATCTAACTATCCCTGTACAACATTTAATGTTCCTAGTTATTTCTTCTTTATCATGCATTATATAGTGAACATTCCTCAGTAAATAATTTTTCCTTTCCCTTCACACCCCAGC
>JAQHUG010000053.1:9093687-9111531 GCA_028555095.1 Dicrostonyx torquatus | reverse complement strand
GGGGGAAAGTGGGAGGAAGGGAGGAATTGGGAATTTGGATTGGTATTTTTTAAAGTAATAAAATAATAGTGAAAAAATAAGAAAAGTAACTAAAATGACTATCTAAGCTCATACATCTCAGAACAAGAAGCACATCCTGTATATTGGCTAAGTCACCCCTGTAAAAACGAAAAACAAAAAAAACAGGTATATTCTTTGCTAAAATATCACAAGAATGATACTTTGTGATCTCTAGAGAAGCTGCTAATGTTGTTCCCTTCTGGAACCTCTTGAGCGGAGCCTCAATTGTCTGTGTAGCTCTCTGCTCTACTGTCTTCCAAGCTCTTACTAGAATGGCTCATAAACCCCATTTATGGCATCCAACCAACCACTTTCCTCATCCAAAGTCCTAGAGTCTTCCATATATCTCCAAAGAATGGCATGGTCAGGTCTGTCACAGCAATACTCCAGTCCTGGAAGCAATTTCTGTCTTACTTACTCTTCTATTATTGTGAAAAGATACTATGTTAAGGCAACTTATAAAATAAAGCATTTAATCAGGGGTTTGCTTACCATTCAGAGGATGAATCCATGACCATCATGGGTGAAGGATGAATGTATGACAGTAGATAGGTAGGAATAATCCTGGGCCAGTAATAACTAAGAGTTTGCATCTGATCCAGAAACACAGAGAGAGAGAGAGAGAGAGAGAGAGAGAGAGAGAGAGAGAGAGAGAGAGAGAGAGAGAACCTGGGCTTTTGAAACCTCAAAGCCTACCTAGTACACACCTTCTCAATAAAGCCACACCTCCTAATCCTTCTTAAAGATTACACAAACATTTGAATATATGGGGTTATGTGGGCCATTCTCATTCAAACCACTGATTTCCATTAACTATAATATCCCATAATACCATTATTATCCCCTGATTTAAGATTAAGGAATTAAGTCTCAAAAATATGTTGTAGTTAATGAAGGATTGAGTTTGGATCAAACTAGCTAACCCAATGGGTCAGGTTGTCTCAACATTCTCAGTGATTCTGACACCAAGGTGGTTAGCCTATGTTTGAGATGAGTATGAAGAGACCTGGGGTATGTTAGCAATCTTCAGTGCCCATTATGTACAACTGTAAACTTCCCAACCTCCTAATACCAATTTAAAGCTACAGAGACTGCAGTTCCTCATATGCCAGGTTCGAAGCACAATTTCTTGAATATATTTTTATATAAACAAATAGTTCAGAACTTAAACTTACATATTGTTTTACTCATTAAAAAAGTAATGTTACAAAAATAAAACTTATGATTGCTATTTATCTCCAAAGTTATCCTCTTCCTCATTATCTAAGTATGATTATATATATATATATGTTATATATACATATATATGTATATAATAGATATATAGGCATATTAAGTATGCCCTAGGTGATCTTTTTTCATTTTAAAATACTGTAACTTTAAAGACTGACAGAGATTCCTCTGTCTCTATAGCATATATTTAACTTGGTTGATTAAGAGCAAACGTACCTTTGTTTTTTAAATTTTTCTTTTCTTTTCTTTTTCTTTTCTTTTTTGTCCCCAAGTGAATATTTGAAGAAAGAATAAGTCCCTAACAATTAATAATGGTCCAGAGGCAGGACAATGAACCCAAAATAATGTTCCAGCTGGCTTGGGCTGTGTTTGTTTTAAAAGGAATGTTCTGCTTTAAAAATGCCCACTGTATAACCTTTAATTTGAACATATATTTAGGGTGGTATTATTTAGTAGTTGGTACTGTCACATGACAGCTGACTGCAGACTTTACTCATGAAGAGGTGTAAACGCAGTCAAGAGCAACAGCAAAACAGAAAAAGGCACAAGTCCAAGGGCAGCTGAAGACATTCACAGTTAAAACTGTTTCTACTCTTATCCTCGCTTGTGAGAAAAGACAGTAGATGTGGGTGGCAATACCAAATATAATGTAAATATTATAATCACATAATTGTATCATTATAAATATTATATTATTTTAATATTTACTATAACAGGGGTAGCCTAAAGTTGCTTCTGAGGTGAGGGCACCAAAAGGGTGTGGCTGTCATGTTGGATGTCCCTTTTTGTTCTCTTATGCTGAAGGAAATCATGTCCTTTTGCTAGAGCCACCATAACAAAACCTCACAGCCTGCTGTCCTCCTGGAGAAATCCAGCTCCACTCAGGGCAGGTTAGAGGTGTTCTTCAAGCGCCCCACTATGTCTTGTCAGCTACCGCTTCTTTTTTTTAATGAGTTTCTTCTGGTTTCTGTTGCCTCTTTTATATGGATGGTTCAATCCTTTCTCTGGCTCAGTTCTTGCTTCCTCTCCTCCTGACCTATAATGCTCTGTCCACTCCACCACTTACTGTTCAACACTGAGAAAATCTGAAGACCCCTCCAAAAGCAGCATGGAGTTCCTAGCTGCTGACCACGACTAGGTGGAGTCTGCTGTGCCAAGGCAATTTTGAGCTGTCTATGACTTGTGCGTGCTTAGTTGAAATTCATGTTTTCTTCCTAACAAGGCGATTCCATCCACTTTTTTTTTCTTCTGAAGTCTCTGTGGTTTAAGGAAGATAGTTGGCATGATTTTTTTTTAATTTTTGAAGATTCTATTTCCAGTTTTGAAAATATATTCAAGCCTTTAATCCCAGCACTCGGGAGGCCGAGGCAGGCGGATCTTTGTGAGTTCGAGACCAGCCTGATCTACAAGAGCTAGTTCCAGCACAGGCTCCAAAGCCACAGAGAAACCCTGTCTCAAAAAACCAAAAAAAAAAAAAATAAATAAAAGAAAAAGAAAATATATTCAAGGCAAACATATGCATTTTGTCGATTATTATGTCAATAAACTTACCATTTATTTTTCATGCATTTTTTATACTTCTCTCCTTCTATAGGTTGTGTTGTAAATAGATTCTCTTACCCCTGTGATTAACCTACAGTAATATAAGCACAGGACTCAGGAGGCTAGGGCAGAGGGATTGAGTCGTGGGCCAACCTGGGCTATATAGTAAGACCCTGTCCTCACAAAGCAAACAGTCAAGCAAACAATGACTATACTTTGTCTTTCATTTACTTTTTGTCCTTATTTATTCTCAGAGGTTGGTTACAAAGCAACTTATGGAAACTGTTGTCTCCACGGAGCTGGGTTTGTCTGTCTGCTGTTTACCTTCTTCCCATGGAGATATCACTTAAATTAAGTCTTTTGTTTCCATGGTGCTCCCCTTTAACTTTACAGTGCTCCCTCTTCTCTGCGTGTACCAGGTTGCTGGCTTGTCAGTGTGTCGCCCTCTTCAATCTTCAGTATATACTGGATATTATTAGAACATGTCTCCTTTCCCTTTTTCCTCTCTGGTCTGAGTTTCTTAGAGGGGACAGTGACATTCCTGAGCTTTTCAGGGCCTCATTGCTCCATGCTGACTATGTTATTTATTCATATTTTCATTAATATTAATAAAGAAAGAAGAACATTTATACTTGACTAATTCTGAAAGTTGAAACAGAGTTTCTGTCATTCATACTGGTCCAATCTAGACAGGTAGTTCTTTACGGTAATGATTAAGGGAAGGATGTAAATGGGACAATTTTCTGCCCCTGCAATATGACTCATGGGCCCAAAATATTTACAGCTACTGCTCTGTGCATCTAAATTCAGAAGTCCTTGTGAAGTCAGCTTCCCATACAAGTCAAAGGAACAACACATCCGTTTTAATGGTAAGTTATTAAAATTAAAGTATTTTCCCCAAATACTTTGAATTCAATTCTCATGCTCAAAATTTATAAGTTCAGGGTACAAATTTCAGATACTTTGAAAAAAGATTTAATTTTAAAGTATTTCAGATGACAAATGGTGCTCTAATTTTTACAGTAATGGAATAGTATGTTTTTCTGGGTGAAGTACTTTAGTCAGTCACTCAACATTCTGTCGATATACACATTTCTCCAAATGAATTTTGGATGCTGAAATATTATAGCTTATTAACCATAAAGCATTTTAAAAAGCGACAGAATCAGTTGCATAGTCTGCTGTACAGTTTGAGAAATTTTATTTTAACAGAAAAATGTGCAGCTTTAGCTTTTAAGCCCCTGATTTGGTTGGTTTCCTGGTAATTAGGAGACTAATTATTTATGTTCAAGGATTTGTTTGTTTGGTTTTGGCTCTTGTTTTGTCTGCTTTCTTTTTAACTTTTAATCACACACACACACACACACACACACACACACACACACACAGGATCTCAAGAACATCATATTGGACCTAGATGGAAGGGAGGGTGTCACAATGGCAAAACAGGTTAACAGGCTATAGCACAACAACATATTTTGGGCTCATGGTTACTCAGGAGCGTTTTAGGATCTAACATTTGGTAGGGAATAGACAGCCCAGTTCTTAGAACTGAAGAGTAGCTTCCAGAACACCCACCTCAATCAGCACTGTGGCATCTTCCTGAAGAACAGCTCCTTGTGCCCATAGATTTCTGTTGGTTCTTTGGGTGCCTCGTTTAGGTTTAAGGTCTTGCTGCCTCCTCAAGCACTCTCTATTCAACTTTGGGTATCATCTGTACCATGAAGTCAGGGTCAACCTCTTTAGCATTGTTCGTGGATCTCAGTGCCCTGAAGGCACAGCAGAAAGCCATGTGACCCCATGCCTCTCACAGTCAGCTCAAGAGATTGTGGGTGAGCATTTTTGTGTTGCCAGACTGTAGCTCCCAGGGCTGGAATGGGAAAGTCTTTTGATGCTTTGATTTTCAGTTAACTGATGTAGAAATACTGCAGTGTCCACATATTAATTAAGGACATTATAGTTTCCTTCAATGGTAGAAAAAATAAATGGAATAAAATTTTAGAAATAAGAAAAGGAAGAAGATGGAAACCAGTGTGTCTTCATCCCTAGTCATAGCAATCCTCTAGAACGCTCACTGTGAGTAGACTTTAGTGGGCTGTATCCAAGTCCAGGCAAGGCAGCAATTCTACTCCTTAGTATTTACCTCAGTGAGATGAAAAGCAATCTATAGATCATGTTCATGGACAGGAAAATGGGCACAAAATTATAGTATGGACATATGGCAGCACACTACCTAGCAACATAAAGCAAGCAAAGGAGCCAACTGCTGACACATAGAAACACTTGACAGAATATCCATATTATGTCAAGCAAGAGAAATGAGACCAAAAAAAACCCTTTATTATTTTAAAAATGTGCTCATAGTCTATGATTCTGTTCCCTTTAGTAACCATAGAAATTATGCCTAGAAGGGAGTACTTACATTTGTGCCAAACTGGGAGAATTTGGAGGCTGTCCATTAATTATAAAGCAACCTGCCATGCTATGAGAGTTTCAAACAGTGCAGATAGGATGTAGCCTCCTTCAGCAGAGAGCACCCAGGGCCAGCAAGCATCAGAGAAATAAATGAGGGCTTCTGACTTTAAAGAATTGCACTGTGCCAACCATCTACATGCTAGAACAATAAAGGGGGATGTTTCTCATCTGTCACCTTGACCTTAGCTTTGTGAGACTCTAGCTGAGAATTAAAGCTTCAATAGTAAGTGTGTGTTCTTTGAAGCCATCAAAGCCGTTAAAGAGCAATAGAAGAAGAATATGAAGTCTTTTAGGCAGTGTTATTTTAAATGAATATGTTGTCTTGTGCGTAAAAGAAGTGTGCACACAAAGCTCTACACTGAGCACTCTGGTTCCTTAGTTACTGAGTTAGATTTGCTGTGTGATGGGACAGTTCTTGCTAATTCACCATACCGAGAAAATGGCATAAACTACAGTTAAATTGTTCACACTACAGGAGATGGTGATCTAAGCTATATTAACGATGAAAATGGGGCATCAAAAAATGTAGAAGAGTGCAGCAGAATAGACTTACTGCTGATTTATTTTGTAGTCAACCATTCATGTCCTTATGGCATTTGCTAGAGAAAGGAGCATTATTTGTTTCAGAGTATTACTTAAAATGTATATTACGTTAAATAACATCATTTAAAACAAAAGATTTCAATGAAAAATTGCTAAGCCCCGCAGCAGGCATCATGTGAAAGTAGTCTCTCCTTGTGGATCAGGTCGTAGCTCTCCGCTGCTTCTCCAGCATCATGCCTGCCTGTATAGTGCCATGTTATCCGTCATGATGATAATGGTCTAAACCTCTGAAACTGTGATCCAGCCCCAATTAAACACTCTCTTTTCTAACATTGCCTTGGTCATGGTGTCCTCTTCACAGCAATAGAATGTTGACTTAGACACAAGTGTTAGCTCTGAAGGAAAAACCCAAGCACTTCAAAGGTTGTTTATCCAAACATTTAAAAAAAAAAAAGAATAAAATCCTGGCATGTACCCAAAATGGATGAACAAGATTTCAACACATTTAGCAAAAGTCGGCTAGGCACAGCAAAGAACCTCTTATTCTCTTTCATATATTCTAACTGAAAAACCAAAAATAGAAAGAAAAACAAACCTTGACCTGAAAGTCCAGTCAAGAAGGTCCAGAGCTGGAAAGGCACGAGGTGAGGGAGAGAGGGAATTCACTGAGCCTGCGTAGTCTGCTTCCTTGAAATTTGCTCTTTCATCCAGTCCAGCCCATTACCTGTACATCAGATCCTGCCTCATTCATGTTTTCAGGACCTACACAGAATGTACCTAGGTTCTCAGCCAGAAATGAACACAAATGACTTCTAAGGAAAGTGCCCCTCCACGGTTGACAACACTCTCAGCATTCTGCCCCAAACCCACCCCAGTGGTTTGTCAAGATCTGTGCACAGCATCCTAGGCCTTCTCCAGCCCAGAGCTCCAAGCTCTTCCCCATTACGTTTCCAAACCAGTTCCAAAGCCTTGCAAACACACAGTTGTTTTCATCACATCTTCTGGTTTCTTCCTTAGAACCAGTTTTCTCTCTCTTCTTTTTTCATGTTTGTGACAAAATGTCTGACAGAAGCAACTTGAGGAAATAAAGTGTGTTCTGGCTCCTGATTAAAAATGATAGAGTCCATCTTGTCAGAAATATGGATCACTTTGTATCCACAGTCAAAAAGTGTAGGAAGATGCGTGCTGACCTCTAGTTTTAAGACAAACGAGGCAGACAAACAGACAGATTTGATACCAACAGGCTGAGACTGCTTTATGGGAACAGAGAGTTCAACCTTTATGAGGGAGTGTGAAGGTTGAGGGCGCCTAGAGGGACTGGGGGAGCAGAACACTCAAGCTGGGGTTAAGACATTCTTTATGGCTGGGGCTATTGCCCAATACAGCCTGACTCATTTCCTCATGACCTGAGGCTGTTACCCACACTTCTGCCTTTCGGAAGTTTTGCTGTCTGGATCCTAGTATATGATGCGGTGCTTTCCACATCCAGGGTGGAGCTTCCTTTCCTGTTGAACTTCTCTAGAAATGGCCTCACAGGCATACAAAGCAGGATGTCTTCTAGGTTTTCCTACGTCAACTCAAATTAACAATGAAGATCAACCATCATAATTATACAGTATCTGTATGCACTAATTTTTTTCAATATGGTCTAGTTGGCACAATATTCAGTTCTTAAAATGTAGAATAACAATACAAACACGATAGGGTCTTATATAGAGGAAATTGCAAAGAGAAAGAATCTCAGCTATCAGAGATCACAGAAAGTAGCCTTTAAATGTCTTTTACAAATTTACAAAAACAATAAAAGGTAAATAATTTATCTTAAGTAGTCTGATGAATATTTTAAGTGCTAAAACTATCTTGGGTAAAACTGGGCTCTGGCCCAGCCATAAATTCCTATAACCTGCTGGACTTAAGAAAGATCTACAGAACAAATAAATGTCTCTAGTCAGTAAAAACTATACCCGTGAGAACAAGATTGTCAGCCAGCTTGCCCAAGGACAGATGGCTTCCTGGAATTCCTGGTACTTTTTCTAGGATTGCATAGTCTGTAAAATTTTAGCTGTTGTTCTTACAAAATAACAGCTACAATGTTAACCCCGTATTCTACTTCTGTGGTAAGGAGGGTTAAGAAAAACTTGACCATCTTGGAAACTCACTACTTTTATTACTGAGCCATTGGCCCTCTCCTTATCTGTCTGTCTACCAGGGAATCTACTTCTAGAATCAGCAGTATGTGTGGTATTTACTAATATTAACACTTAGATAATGTGTTATACAGTAATTATTAGATTACAGCATGCCAGAAAGAGGGTTCAAGAGGCCACAACAGAGTTTCAGGACTTCAAAAGGACTGATTCAGAGGGCTGAGACAGATATGAAGAGGGTAGGTGCACTGGTTAGATATTTACAAAACTTATTTGAGAACTGTAGAGGCATACAGAGTCAAACTGTGGTGGAAGACTAGGGGTGGATGGACGGATGGATGGATGGATGGATGGATGGATGGATGGATGGATGGATGGGTGGATGGATGGGTGGGTGGATGGGTGGATAAACAAACAGACAGGTGAGCAGATAGATGAGCATACAAAGAACAGTAATTCAAGCACATTGTGTCAACAGTGAGGACTGAGTGGTACTGAAGTCCCAAATAGTTCTTGGCTGTGGCCCCTAAGGTGTTTCCAGTTGTCATGTTACAGGTGCCAATATCATTGCAGTCATAGTCACAGGTTTCTGACAGTTTTATTTTCATTTTATTTATTCCATGTAAACATTAAAATAATTGCAGTTTTTTTTCTATAGCTAGTTATATACATATGTAATAAGGTTAATATTATTCATTTGATCTTCAAAGGTATAAGCTATAACCGTTATTAGAGTAAACTTCATGAATCAACTATTTGAAACATGTCTTGATCGACATAAGACAAATACCATTTAATAATTCATGCATTTCTGTGACTGAAAACAACATCATAACAACAGAAAACTTGAGAGTAGAAAAATGGGTGGAGGAAATTTAGAAAAAGACTCATTTGCATTTGTTTGGAAGAAAATGTCTTGCTTTCAACTATAATAAGTACAGGGCTGGAGAGATGGCTCAGCCGTTAAAGGCTAGGCTCACAACCAAAAATAATAAGTACATACAACTTCTGTAGGTATGTGTATTAAGTTGTCACTTTTAATACTCGTTTAATACAAAAATAGTAACAGAAGCCAAAGACATTTGCTTCTTTAGCTGAACTGTGTGTTCTATTTAATGTCAGTAATGACATACCTATGTGTCCATCAGAGTAAGTGGTAATTAATGGTAATCATTTAGTGAAAATTAGACATTTTTGTTCTTTTGCTACAGAAAATTTCAGCATTTAATTTTTAAAATTTAAAATTGTTTTTAAAATGTGCTTTTAACACACTATTTAAAAGGGCATACTGTTTCTTTTTAAACTGCCAAAGATAAACTTTAATACTTGACACATACAGGGGAAGCCAGTACCACCACATTGGGGTGTGCCCACAGTTCCTGTCTTCCATGGTAGGACAGCATGGCCTTTATTTCTGAAGCACTTCTTCTATCTACCCCATTTATAGTTTCCCTTGCTTCCCATAGGTATCACTGACTAGGGCATTCACCAGAAAGATCACGTGGCTGAAGTGCTGGAATATTAAGGCCCAGTCTGGGAAGGAGATGGAGAGTGAGCTCTGTAAAACATCAACATGGTTTGGTGGCTTCTGGACCACTGAGCATGTGGAGAGATGGGGAGAAGTTACACCAGGAAGCAACATGGAAGTTCCTTGTTCCTGTTCTTTACTCCATATTTCTTTCTAGTTAGATTTTCTGGGGTATAGTCTTTATAATAAACCAATATATGTGATCAAGTGTTTCCTAAGTTCCAGGAATCAAATGTGAGAAGGGAGTCATGGGATATCTGAATTCACAATTCAGTCAAGTGAAGCTGTACATCTTATAAGACTGAACTGCTCTGGAATCTTACATTAAATTTATGTAGATGGAGCCAGAATTCACTTGACTACAAAGTGCCAAGTGGGTGCTTATGATCTTGGCAGCTTGATTAAAGTCGCTGTGTTTGTAGTTCTTGAGCATATCTTTAGACTTCCTGGTGACCTTAATGTTGTTATTTTTTTCTAATATATACTCATAAAGCTATGAATTTTCTTTAAATATTGCTTGCACTGTATCTCAAATGATAGTTAGATGGTAGATAGATGATAGATTGTAGGTAGGTAGGTAGATAGATAGAGTTTTGGTTAGTATTTTTTATTACTGTGAAGAAACACCATGGCCATGGTAACTCTAATAAAAGAAAAACATTTAATTTAGGTGGCAACTTACAGCTTCAGAGGTTCAGTTCATTATCATCATGGTGGAGAGCATAGTGGTGTGCAAGTAGACATGGTGCTGGAGAAGCAGGTGCTACACATTGATGTGCAGATGACAGGAAGTAGACTGACTCTCTGGGTGTGGCTTGAGCATATATGAGCCCTCAAAGCCCACCCCACAGTGACACATTTCCTCCAACAAGACCACATTTACTCCAACAAAGTCACACCTCCTGGTATCATCACTCCCTTTGGGGTCCATTTTCTTTTCAAACCATCACAGATAGGTAGACTGCATTGTATTTTGCAGTTAGAACAACTCCTGCTCCCTTGAGACTACCTGAACTCATACATTCAGTTCAGTTATGACTTAAGACATTCAGCCTGCTAGTAATGTCAATTTCTGATGGACATGTCATTTTTAAAATTTAACATTTTCTATTTTAGAGAAGTAAATTGTAATAGCATGTGTCTTTCAGCACATATCTTATATCTATCACACTTTCAATTTTCCAGGTTCCTCACAGTTCCTCACACTGACAAGAAGTTCATGCAACTCAAAGACCACACATTGAGTTTGTCTGTTTCTACTTAACTAATAGGCTGAGAATGAGGAAGAAGTGTTATTTCCAGCAAAATTTGCTTTAACTTTTATAATTTGCCTATAAATTAAATTATGGTATAAAACTGTTTCTTCTGGTACTTCTATCATGTTTTGTATATGTCCTTCTGGGAATTCTGTTCTTCTAGGAACTAGACTCAGTTCTTATAATGCATTCCTCTTTTCCCTTCTGAGAATTTTCTTTTGTCTAAGGTCTGGTCTGTCTAAAATTAATGTACTTTCTCCAGTATCTTTGCACTTATCTTAGCTTGATATACTTTTTTCCCTCTCTTTCCATATCTTACATTTGAGTCTTTGTAATTAAAATGAATTTATTTAAAGTATGTCATATATACCTCGTGTCATATGTTCAGCCATAAAAAAGTTATAAGATTAGCAATATGATTGGAACTAGAGGACAAGTAAAGTGAAATAACTGAGAGATAGTATGCCCCATGATATGAACAAACACTACATTCAAATAAAAATGGAGGATTTGTTTTACGCAATATTCAATTGAGTCTCTAAGCAAACACGTTCTCATTATTTTTTCAGTGGTTCCCTGAGACATCATGTAACAATTTTAAATCCATGTGGATATAATTGAATGTGTATCTACTTTGTTTGTAGCTTTGTGAAACTCCTGCCTGTTTCTATGATAGCTTTAACTTGAAGATTTTATGTGTTGACATTTTGTCCCATTTCTTGATGTGTCAGTTATATAGTTTTAAATATATTTTTATTTGTCAAATTAGAGTTTTTAATAAGCATCTATAACTAATAAAAATCTGGTTTCAAACAATACATGCTTCAAAAATAATTCAGTTCCTTTTCAAATGATATTTCCAGCTTACTTTTCTGTCCATTGTAACACTTGACTTATTCATTTATTGTACACTACAGTCAAATACTGTTGCAGGTTTTATTTTAAATATCAATTTAAACATTTTATCTTATGTCCTATAAATGCTCCCAGTCAGTATTGTGGCCATATACTTTTATGTAACACATAAAATTAATTTAAAATAAAGAAGTTTCATGTTCACAGAACATTAAAAAATTAAATTCAGTATAAATATTTTGTCTTCAAGTTACATTAGCAAATAAAATTTCAGAATAAAAGTATTAATTTTGTTATTTTAAATTTGCATAAGTACTATAGATCAATGTAAGGCAAAGAAGATGAGTGGGAGCAGAGCAAACTGGAGAGTAATTGGGATTAGTATATGGATGTAAACCAAGGGTTTGCAGCAGGGGTCCTACTGATAGTGCTCTGCAATGTTGAAGACCAGCTTTGACAAAACTCATCCATTCCAGTGCTGCAGCATGAGGATTAGAATTACTAAGCAAAAGGTACAGAGATATAAGAGAAATAAGAGACAGAAACACAGAACAGCATTGGAAGGGGCATTTAGTGAATACTGAATCTGACTCATTTATTTTTCGCATATTTAAATACTTCACTCCAGAAGGAGAGTGGTGTTGGTGGTGGGGACAACAGACTTCATAACATGATAAAGGAATAGACTTGAATTCTCTGACCTCAGGTTCAGGTGGAGTGGATCTCCCTCTACACCCAAAATACTAATTAATCATACCCTAGGTCAGAATTTCTAGTATGTAGCCACACCTGTGATCAACAACTTTGAGAGAGCAAAATCAAACTCTCTGACCTCCAGTTAAGATGGAACAGGCTCACAACTGTGGGTAGCCAGTAAGAGGGTCTCTTGTTTCTCCTTCATTACTCACAGACAACAAGGACACATTCTCGTCCACTATTCATTCATCCTTTGTTGAGATAAATAAGAACACATTTTCTCAAAAGTTTTTGTTATCTACTTGTAGACTTTCTTTTTTTCCTTTTTTCCCCCTGTTTTTGTTGAGATATGCTTTTTTTCTCCACTCCTCCCTTTCTCCCCTTCCTCTTTTCTGGGACTCTCCCCCTCCCAATTTACTCAGGAGATCTTGTCTTTTTCTCCTTTCTATGTAGTTCCATGTATGTCTCTCTTAGGGTCCTCTTTGTTGTCTAGGTTGTCTGGGGTTGTGGATTGTAGGTTGGTTTTTTTCTTTGCTTTAGGTGAGTGAGTACATACGATATTTGTCTTTCTGGGCCTGGGTTACCTCACTTGATATGATTTTCTCTAGATCAATCCATTTGCATGCAAATAATAGAATTCTCGACTTTCAAGGGAAAACACGATGCCTGCTCATCTTTTTCTACATTTTCTCTTTAAAATGTTAGTAATTAGGAGAACAGATGGAACATGGACCAAACTGTCACAATGAAGCATTCGACTATTTGCATAACCCACAACTTGAAATATTATTCTTTAAGTAGATTTATAATTTTACATCCTTGCTATATCTTTCTCAGCTTCATATACTATTTTATGTAATCCACAAAGTTAAACATATAAAATCTGCATTACTGAGAAAATATGAACTTTTTCTCACATATTAAACTTCTGTTATATAATAATAAGGGAAATGATATACTTCTTAACATACAAAATAACATCACAGATTAAATGCTGGGAAATAAGTTTTGAAATACAAAATCAAGTGTTTATTTAGATGTTTTGAAAGGAGGTAGTTTTAGAAACTCCAAGAACTAATGAGAAGAATTTGTTACTGTCCATCTGATGAAGATGTGTGTGATGTCACCTGTCAAGGAAACTAGTTGGATCTCGTCTAAAATGGGGCTGTTACCTGGTAAACATCACCAAGTTTGTCTTTGCCACCAGAGTGAGGAAGGATGAAATTCCATCTGAAATATTCATTTTAGCTTTGCTATCTCATGGCTATAGAAACACTGAAAACATCCATGGGTTTACCAGAGAGTATAACTATGATTGGTGTTCATTGTCCACTTAACTGGTTTGAAGTAATCTGGTAGATACACATATGTGCATGTCTTTGCTAATGTTTCCATTAAAGTTCAGTTGGTGAGAAAAGATCCAGCTGCAATGTAAACATTCCTATCCCATGTACTAGGGTCTCAGATTGGATTAAAAGAAAAAGAAGCAAGAGTTCTCTACATCTACATTGCATTCATCTTCCTGTTTCTTAATGTGTACACAGTGGGAACAAGTTGCTTCACATTCCAATTGCCATTTCTTTCTACCAGAGTGGGCTATTTATTGCTTTAAAGCATGTTCCTAAATCAATATTCCCCTTTAAGTTTATTTTTAATAATGTTTTGTCACAACAATGTCAAAAGTAACCAGAATGTGGGTACGGGGGTGGAGAAATGGCTCAGTGACTAACAACACTGGTTGCTTTTGTAGAGGACTCAGATTCCATTCTCAGTATTCACACAGGGGCTTACAGCCATCTATAGCATCGTTTCCAGGGGATCATATGCATCTACAGGCATTAGCAAGCACATGATACACAGACTAGATGTACATGTAGGCAAACATTTAAACACATGAAAGAAATAATTTTTAAAAATTATTAAGTAACTAGTACACTCAGAATCCAAGAACAAGCTCCAGAGTATATACAATTCAAGATGCTTGAGTACTTCAAGGTAGAAATTGTGTATATTACAAAATGATATGGCCAGTTAGAGAGAGCACATCTGCTAAACAAAAGATAGGATGTGAAGAATTAGGTATGTAGCCTTCGAATTGGGTATGTAGGCTTCAAACCCAAGCCAGGCACACACAAGGGATAAAAACATGGAAAAATATGTTTAAGTATTTATTGAATTACCAAAGTCCTGGCAGAAATAACAGAGTCAGTCAGAGAGGAGGGCACAAGTATCTCTCAGGCTAAATGTATTGGCTCACAGACATTTTATTTTTCTATGCTTTAAAAATATATCATGACATTTTATACCTGGTAGGATTCATATCTTTTTTTTGCATTTACTAGAAATCTGGCAGCCATGTGCTTAGTTCCTTACCCACCAGTGATCAGGAGGGTTGACTGTAGTTGTCTTATTTGTCTGTGGGGTACTAACTTTAGTTTGTCACAGTGAACCCCTTTTTTATCCCTTGGCCTCTTCCCTTACATTCTTTCTTCTGTTCTCTGCTGCTTATTATAGACACTGGATTCTGTGTGGGGTTGCATGCACAAATGTGTGTGGGTACATGTGGGCCTGTGGACATGCATGTAGAATGAGAACAGTTCTTGCAAACCTTGATTATTGCTCTTTGCTGCATTTACCTTGAGACAGAGGGTTTTTTTTTTTTTTGTTTTTTTTTTCCTGAATTGAAAGCCTTCCATTTCATCTAGTGAGTTCTTGGAACCCACCTGTCCCTGTCCCCAAATGCTGAGGTTATAGTCATAAGCAGCCAAGCCCATCTTGTTGCTTGGTTGTTGGAGATTTGAACTCAGGTCCTCATGCTCACAAATCAAGCACGCTTATACGATGATGTATCTTGCCAGTCCCTACATTGGAGTTTTGACTCCTGTATGAGACACGAGTTTACTGAGGGTGCAGAATGTCTGCATTCTGTGAAACACAGCGTGAAAGTCAAGATTCAGTAAAGACTGGACAAGGAAAGATGAATCAAAACATCTAAACTGAGTAGAGGACTTTGTTTCTAAAGCTAAATATTCCTTTTCCTGCCTAAAAAGGCTTAAGCTATCAGAACTGAACAAAAATTGGTATGTTTTACTTTCAATTAATTATATTGTTTAACTTAACTTCAAAGAAAATTTAGTTACTAGTTTATATATAGTGTGTAATTAAATTGTTCCCAAGCAACTATCTTTTTCTTACATGACTCATTTAAAAAGCAATCTGGAAACTTGCAGATAAAAATGGATAATTGAAGCCATTTCTACTCTCTTCCTTCTCAAACCAACTTCAAACTACAAAAATGATGGCCCCCACAGGCTACTCAATTTCAATGAACTTTCACAAAAAGTTCAATTCCAAAATTTAATAGAAGAAATAAGATCTCGATCAAGTATTGTGAGTGTATGAGAGCAATGGGGCCCTGGACATGGAAGCCATGTCAGATTCCACCGTGTTGGTACCACACCTGGAAGTTCAAACATGTGACCCTGTTTAGCAACTTAAGGAACATGATAACGGCAGGATGAGAGCTGAGTCTTTGAATTAAAATCTTTATCTGCCAATATAAGCAAAAAAGATACATAAGTCTCACTACAGATTGTTAAATGTGAAGCTCTTACATGTAAAGATATAGTCAGGGAAATAATATGGCGTCCAACTTGAGAAATGAGTCATGACAATATAATCCAGTGTGTCCATTACCAGTTCATTTCCAGCCTTTGTCTGGATGGCTCAGAAGTAGAAACACACACACACACACACACACACACACACACACACACACTTCTGAATGAAAAAGAGATAAAGGACAACATCCCATTCCTGCATGGGCAGATGCTTGGGGGAAACTGATAATAAAATACTACTGGTAAAAACAGTCTGCCAAAACACAAGTAAGGAAGAATTACTGGAAGTTATAATTATTGAGCAGAATATTTACAGATATATATAATTCACAAGATAAACAAGAAGATGGAGATGGGAGGTTCTACATTTCATAAATTCTCTTTTCTATGTCTCTCAGATTTGGATATGGAAGAACAAGACACCCAGCCTAAATATAGAATGGAGATACTAAAAGATAGCTAATTTTCTGACCATAAAAGCAAGTTGGAAACATAATTTTGTAAAACTATAAAAGCAACTATTTGTGAAAACATAAACACATAAAACAGCATAATGATACTACAAACAATTTAGTGATGAAATCATTTAAAATAAATGGATATTAAAATACAAATGTAGCATGGAATTGTGGCAGCCACCAAAAAAATCAAACCAGAGCAAATACAGCTGTGCCTTCAAGTAAATGTAAATGACACCATCATAAAGAAAACAGATTCTTACTGGACTGAATCAAATTAACATTTAAACAAACATTTTCAAAATTAAGACGTGTATTAGTATATTGGGCATGATAATGCATGCCTGTAACCCCAACACTTAGGAGAAGGAGGAGGCAAGAGAATCAGGAGTTCAGTATCAGCCTCAGCTATTTAGAAAGTAGGATGTCAACCTGGGCTTTATGAGACTCTGTGTGGAAAAACAAAATTTTTATCTTGTCAGTATGTCAGAACTTGAGTTTGGAAAAACATTGCTCCCTGACTCATCTTCTGGCTTGGCATGGCTGTTTTCACCCACACCGTATGAACCTAGCTTCCCTATTTGGGTCCATAGGCAGCATCAGTACAACAGACACTTTCACTGAAAGCATCCTTGTTTACCTATTCCCAACTTAAATCCCTAAGAGGGTTATTTGGCATTACTCTGAAGAATAGCCTGTGAATGGAACCTGGGGGAATAATGTGGAGGGAGAAGACAACTGGCGAGTGACAGGAATAGGAAAGTCCTGGCATTTAATTATGAGAACACTAGTAATAAGAGAAGAAACAAAATCTTTGAATATCCTTTCTATCAATGTACAGAGTACATATTACTAGACAAATAAATGCCAAAGTCTCTAGATTTCTGTAACTATTTATTTTGTTTTGAGTAACATCTTAACTAGGGTTTTTATTGCCATGAAGAGACACCATGACCAGAGCAACTCTTATAAAGAAAACATTTAATTGGGGTAACTCACTTACAGTTTCAGAGGTTCAGTCCATTATCAACATGGTGGGGAGCCTGGCTACTTGCAGACAGACATGGCATGGGAGAGGCAGCTGAGAGTCCTATATTTGCAGGCAACAGGAAATTGACTGTGAGACCTGAGCATAGGAAACCTCAGAGCCCACCCCACAATGACACACTTCTTTCAGTGAGGCCATACCTACTTCAAGGCCATACCACTAATAATGCCCTTCCCTATTATATTTTGGGGGCCAATTACGTTCAAACTACCACATCCACTCCCTGGCCCCTATAAGCTTATAACAATATTAATGTAAAATGCATTTAATCCAACTTCAAAAGTGCCCATAATCTATAGCAGTATCAACTATGTTTAAAAGTCTAAAGTTCAAAGTCTCTTCTGAGATTCATGCAATCTCTTAACTGTAATCTTCTATAAAAC
>JAQHUG010000053.1:9075913-9090697 GCA_028555095.1 Dicrostonyx torquatus | reverse complement strand
GCGGGCTTCTACAATTATCTAGCCACAACTGAGCAGAAATCATGGATTCTCAGTTCAAAATATCATAGAAACAATCTTCGCTTCTATCTGAAACTTCCCATGGCCTGCATTGCTTTCAACACTCTTACTTTTCAGGCTTCCCCATAACAACAGCCCATTAAGTTCTGTGTACTCAATGGCTTTTCCAGCCCAAAGTTCCAAATACCAAGATACTCTTTCCCAAAACCAACTTGGTCAGATCTTCCACAATAATACCCCACCATACTGGTAACAAGTTCGTTGTGTTGGTTAGATTTGTGTTAGTTTGACACACACTAGAGTCATCTGGGAAGAGGGGACCTCAGTTGAGAATAGACTCCATTAGACTGGTTTGTAGGAGACTCTGTGCAGGCATTTTCTCGATTAATGTTTGGTAAGACACAGCACCTGTGTATGGCGCCACTCCTGGGCAGGTGGTTTTGAATTGTCTACGAAAGCAAGTTGAGCAATTTAATAAGCAGATTTTTTCCTTAACTTCTGCGTTAGTTCCCACATCAGGGTTACTGCCCTGACTTTCCTTCATGATGAACTGTGACTGGGACATGTGAGCCGAATAATTCCTCTTCTCCCCTACATTGGTTTGGTTTGGTCAGCATTTCATCACAGCAATAGAAAGCAAACCAGAAAAATACTCAAAAGTCAAACCTCCTGGACCCTATGAATGTGACTGCCAGTGGGGACTGACTGAGAAACCAACGATAATGGCACCGGGACCTAGCTCTTCTGCATGTATTGGCTTTTTGGGAACTTATTCTATATGGATGCACATCTTCCTAGACCGAGATGGAGGGGGGAGGGCCTTGGGCTTCCCATAGTGCAGGGTATCCTGCCCCATCTTAAAGAAGCAGGGGGAGGGTGGTGGGGTAGTGGGGGAGCGGGAGGGCCGGGAACAAGGGGAGTAAATGTAAATTTTTCTTTTAACAATAAAATGAAGTCAAACCTCAGTTCCAAGAAAACAGTTTTTTTTTTAAATTATCTGGCATAGTTGCCTTTTTTAAAAGTATTCATACAAAGGCAATGATAAAACATATAGTTTTTACATGTTCTCATTAATTTTAGAATAGTACCGTTTGGCATACCTCTTTTTGACAATAACTTGAGACTTACACAGTGCAGTGTGACCCTGAGATTAACCAGAATACAAAACATGATAATTAAGAAAATAATATGCCAAAACTATTCTTTACTTTTTAACAGGGATTTGATGCAAGAAAAATATAGCAGAGAAAATCTAACTGGTGACAAAAGCCAGGCCCAGTCAAGATTCCTGGTTTCAATGGAAGACGCCAATAGAAGAGTGGAAATATTGCTAGCATATTCCTCCATTCTCAGCCTCCCTACCAAGGCTGCAGGCAAGTTCTGGTGTTTTCTTTCAGTTCTGTATCGGCTGGGTGAGAATTGCTGATGGAAGACTGATTGATGGTTAACTGTGCAAGTAGAACCACATCAAATGTTAGGACACCAGTTGTGGATGAGAGCGGGGTGGTCACCTGACAGTGCTGGCTTCTGCCATTCAAAGACGGGTGTGACTTACACAGGCTGTTATCCACTGGGAGGTTGGAACTCCTAGAGGTTCACTTCTGCTTTTTCACTGAAGACCTAGGTCATTCTCATTTATTGTTTAAAAATAGTGGAATCTAGGCAGATATATAGCACAGGGATGAGGAGATCAACTAGTAGAATAAACTTGAGAGGATGTGAGGAAGATAAACTAAACAAGTTTTCCAGTGACTCGCAAGGTGCTTCTGAAGCGGGGACTGGTGGGGTATGAGGCGGGCATCCCAGCACACATGCAGGTGTTCAATGTGTATGGCATGCTTCTTGTGATATGAAATACATTATATAAATAGAAATTTCACAGCATTTTAATATCCTCCAAGGGATAAATATGGGTAATTGATTATAAAGGAATTTCTGCTCTTCTCATGCACACCAGAGCTGTCTAAATCTCAAATGGCCCCCACATGGGTGGCAGTCAGTGGACAGTAACCATACTGTCCAGCCATAGTTACATTTTTGTCTGAAAGTTGAGCCACCTTGAAACATTTTGTTTTTTAATAAGCCTTTGTATCTACTGGATCTTGACAGCATGCCACAGAAAGAGAAGAAAATGCACAATGGCTCAGGAGAATCTGTCTAGATAACCCTGAGAGGGAAATGTCACCATCTTTATATAGTTCTTTCAGTTGAAGAGAGATGCTCCTTAGGGATTTCAAGAAATCTAGCCTCACAATTCTTTTTTCGTTTTCCCATCAGGCAGTAGGATGATCCGTGTGAGTCTGGGCACACTGAAGCATGCCAAAAGATCCGATCCACTTCTCTACAAATACAGCCATGCTGATCTCCTCACTTCTCAGAGACAACATTTTCGGATGGCTGAGTGGGCAGCCTGAGTCATGCACTCTAACTTAATGAACTAAGGAGGAAAAAGGAAAAGATGCTGGGACTTATTTAAGATGATCAAAATGATTACGTCAGTGAATGAACCTGTTATGAGCTTTGCATCAGACTATCCAAAGTCTTGTTGCACCATCTCTATAACCTCCAAACAATTAGCCCACGAACTGTTATGGATAGACTGGTGAAAAGAGATTAATCATATGCACTCAGAATAAACCCAGGAGCCTACGATGCCATAGTAGTATATTGCAAGAGAAGCAGTAAAATTCTTGTTTATGGAAGTTTACGGAAAGAATTGTATTTTTTTTAAAGTATCCCTGCTATGCTTTCCTGTATACATATGCATGAAAGATGCGAATACTTTTAATCCTCAAGAAACCCTTGAGGATTTGTGAACATGTGAGGTTTGGAACATGTGGAAACAAACAAAAGCTAATTACCAATTCAGGAACCTTCGAGACTACTACACTTGCTTGTAATAGCCCTGAAATAGTTTTACACCCAGAATTAGTCATTATCTAAATTATAAAATGCAAAATGATAATTTTAATGAGCTTCTTATTTTAGCTCATTTGAGCCTGATAAGAATGTCAGAATCCCATGTCATCAGGGAATAACATTGCTCTTTTTCATACTGATTCACAATGAGACACAGGAAGCCAGGGACATATACAAGAGCCTGAGGACAATCTGTACCTTTTCCTATGTCACTTCCAAAGATCAGAAAGTTTGGTCCAGGATCATTTTTAGAAATGTCTAACTTTACATATGTCTTGATATTTATGTATCTATTATTTTAAACATCTTCACTTAGATGTTAATTAATAGATACATAATCATTAACTAATTAGGAAATGTGAATATTGCTCCAGGAAGTATCCAAGACAACAGGATGAGAAGATGGATAGATAAAGCTTCCTCTCCACTACAATCTAGGGCTATGGTCAAACCCGGATGAAGATTCCATTGCATGAACTCAGGGCTGGGAATGCAAATGGTGAAGTTTCGTGCACACCATGTAAAGACTTTAAATTTAATCCAGATGAGCAGATGTACACCACTGAAATTCTAATTAAGAAGGAAAACAAGTCAGAACGAAGAAGGAACCAGCTGATGCCAAGGGCTCAGCAGGAGGCTACTAAAAATTCTAATACAGATGAACAGCGCCTGCACTCTGCCCAGCAAGGCTGGAGGGCGGCAGGCTGACTGGGGAGCATTCAGCCGTGCGGGTTAGGAGGCTATCTGCATTAGTCTGAAGTCCTATGGGAAGTGTTTGCCAAGGCCACGTCCCACCTTTCATCCTGGTCCCGCCTCTGCCTCTTAATTTTAAGTTTTGAAAGAAAGACAGAAAGCAGTTTTTCTGTGCTGTCTTAAAATCTTCACGTTTGTATTGAAGTTTTCTTAAGATTAAGAATAGAGGAAAATTGGTACTTAAAAACCAAAGGATTCATTTTTTTTCTTTTAATCAGATGTTAGCACTTCTGAGAAACAGGCCTTGGTTACTGTCAGGACATGGTCAAAAGAATGATGCATCGTGAACAATGCCCTGGGGACCTGTGAGAGAGGCTCCAGGACAAAGGCAGAGGGCCTTTACCTCCGGTGTATTTTGTCCCCTGGATTGTTGTTGGGCATGATTTCATGCCTCCTGTGTTAAACATTTACATTCAATCTATAAGACGTGTTTATTTTTGGTGGGTGTTGGAACATAGCTATAGCACCCAGTCTGGTCAGTGCCCTCTGGATATGGTCTTCTGCCTTGCGTTCATGCTTCCCCAGATATAACCTGTAGTACGTGCCAGGTAATTGTGTATAAATTGGCCTGTCCTGAGAAAGTTCCGGGAAAGGACAGCTCTGTTAATATTTAGTGTGTGCTTACTGATGTTTATTTACATGTTTTTCTGACCATGTTTGTGAACTCAAACAACTTTCCTTGGATCATTGCTTCCTTTGTTCATTCGTGTATGAAAGTACAGTGGAGCTGGAGGAATGCTGTCTTGTCTATAGCATCAGACTGTAGTCTGCCCACCCCATTCTCTCAGGTTGTCAGATCCCAGGTCCAGCAGACAAGATCTGCATAGGTCAGCTAGAGAGTCAACAGGTTACATCTTTCCCTATGTTTATAGTGATCTGCTTCTCTCTTTATTACTGGGTGGTACAGAATCCCAAACACTTCCTCGGTGCCAGATTTATAACCCTGTAAAACTCTTGATGCCACCCGAGAGTGAAACCTGCTTCTGTCAGCCTTAGAAATTCTTGACAGTTCAATACTCAGAAGGTAAATCTTCAACGTCATGGCCTTCAATGAACCTAGTGAATGATTCTCACACACACACACACACACACAAAGGAGCAGCCTGTGTTACTATGTTACTACCACATATTCTCCTAATGAAATTCTGAAACAATAATGGTTCCTGAAAACATTAAATTCCTAAAGATATCACTGTAAAACAAAGATGATATCAGAAAACTAAAATAAATCTGTTGCCTAATTCCCCGCAGGCAATATCAAAGCTAGTTCTGAGTTCTACTTAATTATTGCTCTAGTTGAAAAGAATTATGAGTAAAAGAAAAAATTTCTTTTATTTGATTACACTTATGTTTCTGTTTCCTAACTGTGAAGTGTAATAATTGCATTGGATGGTGATGTTTATTTCACCGTAATTCCTAAGTGTACAAATGGATTGATTGTCTCAATGGTGTGTGTTATCTTGGCTGCAATGAGTTACACACATTAGACTACAGGCATTTCTTCCCCTACCCACATCTAGATATAAACTGAGTAGCCAGTTACCAGGCCACACTGCTGATTTTATTCAATATTCTGTGTAACTTTCACACTGTTTCCATAGTCACTATGCAAGTTTCCTTCTCTCTAAGTGTGCAAGGGTCCGTTCCCTTCAGGTTCTTACTACTGTCTATTATCTTTAAATTATTTATGTGTTTACTTTTAGCCTGTTTATGTGTGAGCCTGTGCGGGTGTGTGTACTTCACATGTGCTCAGCAGCCTGAAGAGGTCATAGAGAGCCTTGGATGCCCTGCAGCTGGAGCTGTGCACTGCTGTGTGGGTACAGACAACCTAACCTGGCAGTGTTTGTTCCTATGCTCATAATCTCTGAGTCATCTATCTCTCCAGCCTGGATGTTACTTATTTTTCATTGGTAAGAATGTGAGGCAATGATTAATTGTAGTTTTAATTTGCATTTTTATTGTGATTGGTGAAATTAACCTTTTCTTTCCTTAAATCTTTTGTTGGTATATACTCTAGAAAAATGTCTGTTGAGATGCTTTGTAGGCAGAATTTTTCATTGGGAATGCAGATTCCCAATAAACACACAAAAGCTTATTATTAATTATAAGCTCTTGGCCATTAGTTTAGGCTTGTTACTAACTAGCTCTTACATCTTAAATTAATCCATATTTCTCTATCTACATTTTACCATGTGGCTTGGTACCTTTTCTCAGTATGGCATGCTCATCTTACCTCTCTCCTCACCTCCTGGTGACTCTGCCTCTCCACCCTCCTTTCCATTGTGCTTTGTTTGTGTCTCCCACCTAACCTCTTTCTGTCTAGCTATTGGCCAGTCAACTTTTTTATTAAATCAATCAGAAGGTGTGTTGTCAAAGACATATCTTCACAGTGTAAAGATTATTCCATAACAGTGATTTGCTCATTTTAACCAATTTCTGTATGTTTAAAATTAGATTAAATGGTTTCTTTCATGATTAGATACTCACCATCTGTTAAATGAATATGTTACACACTTTTCCTCCCAGTTTTGGTACTATCTCCCTAGGCAACTGATGACTCCCTGACTGTGAACGTTTTCTGTTTGATAGAAACCCTCTTACTTTTTTAAAAAAAAATTTTCTGTTGTGCTCTTGAAGTCGTTATTTGAAGATATTTATCAGACAAATGCAATGAAGCGTTTACTCTCTATCTTCTTGTATCTTCAGATCTAACATTCATACATTTAATTGATTTTCAGTTTATTTTTCCTTCCTTTTTATTATTTCAACTAAAATATAATTACACTATTTCTTCCTTTCCTTTCTTCCCTCCAATTTCTCCCATGTTCTCCTCTTTCAGCCCCTGGATAAATAACTGGGGCTCCTCCCTGGGGAAGACTTAGCTCTCTCTCTCACTCAGCCGTCATTACTTGCCTATAGCTCTTTGCCTAGGAATGGGCCACGTGAGACACCCCTCCCATTATTAGCATGTCTTTTGTTGCTGTCAGGCTTGAGTAGGAAGCTATATTATTATAGTATCATGGGTGTAGCTTCCCTTTCATTTCTAAGAGACAAAAATCTCACATCAGACTTCCCATTCCTCTGGTTCTTATAATATACTCACTTGCCTCCCATAACGTTCTGTGAGCCTCAGATGCAGGAGTTGTGTTGTGGATGTGCACACTGGGGTTGAGCACCCAGGGATCAGTTGTTCTATTTTGACCAGTTGTGGTTTTCTAGGATGGTCTCCATTTGTTGCAAAGAAAAGAGGCTTTGATGAGCAGTGAGAGCTGAGCTGATTTATAGATGATAGAGAACAAACTACACTTTAATTCTTCTAAGTGTGCCAGTGCGAATTCCCCAGTGCTATTTGTTGAATGCCATTGTATGATTTGCTAGGTTTTTTGTTGTTGTTGAGGACATTTTTGCCACTTTTTCTTGTTTAATTGCTCTTATTAAAACTCCTAGTAACATGTAACAAATGGATGGGCATCCTTATCTTGTTACTGATCATAAAGACAAGCTTTAGCTTTTACTATTGGGAATAGTTGTACGCACAGTTTGGGTAGGTTGTGGCTCATATGATGTATTACTAACTTTTGAGAGTTTTGCCATGAAGGCTTGTTAATTTTTCTGCATATATTGACATGATCACATAACCATTTTCCTTTCCCTCATGTGTTAACATGTGGAATTCTTGTTGATTTCCACAAATTGATCTTCTTTTTTATCTCATGGATAAACCCCACCTGATCAGATTGAATGAACTTTACAGTTCACTGTTGAATGTGGCTGCGATTTAGAGATTACTGATCACCACTTCAAATTATTCATGCATTTCTGATTGATTAGATTTTTTCATTTCTTTATTGTTCAGCTATAGTAGTCTTGTATTTCTAATAATTTATAAATTTCCATTAAATTGGTAGTCCCATTTTCTCATAGATTTTATTATTTGGGAAAGTCTTTGTTTCTCTTAACTACGAGCATGTTATTTCCAGTAGTCTGTGCCAGCCATTATTTTTTGGTAAATAGTTTATGATACATTCTCTCCCAACCTATAAAAATGTTGCTGAATAAATCTATTGATCATAATGTGGAATGAATATGTTCTTTCACATGTATTGCATCACTTACTGTCTTTAAATTTTTTATTTGAAGACTTTGCCATAAGTATGTTTCGGGGTAGACACCCAAAGACCACTCAGCATGACCACAATCTGAATTGAGAGTTGGTATTACAGCTGTCAGTTCACTGCCTGGAGAGAAGTACTTCTCACAGAGCAGCCCTGGATGCATTTTATAAGGAGATCTTAAAGTCAAACAACACAGAGAAACTACACATATCCTGGTTGGTAGTCATAGGGGGAAGTAAAGCAAGCAAGCTGTTTAACAGAAGACCAAAACATGTAGTTAACTCAGGTCTGACCCTGAGTTTTTAGAACAGGGTTGGGTACTTTCCCACAGGACTTTTCACAGTGGGAATAGAAAAGGGGGTGGTGGTGGTGGTTTCAGTTTCAAGTTAAACCAAAGAGGCCCCAGCTGAAATAAGATCGAGGAACCTTTGGCCTGTCACAAATAGACTTGTGCATACATGTCCATAAATGATGTGTGTGATATTTTGTATATATGCATTATAATGAGATAGGTGATGTCACAAGAATTGGCAATATGTCCATATGAAAAAGAGACTATTTTGATGAAACAGGGAAAGTGCCAAAGAATAAAGGCACAACAGTTGTTAACTAAAGCCAATAAAAAAGAATTAAGTGCTTTAAAATATATTCAATTTAATTATAGAGAATGAATTTTTAAAAAATGTAATAAATCATCTTACATCCTTAGCTACTGAAAGTCTGGATAGAACAGATCTGATATTTAATGAGTGGCTGATAAGTGTGGCAGGTCTAATCCTAGCTCATAATGATCAGAGTAAACACATCAACTCGAAGATCCACCTCAAATACAGGGTGACACTTCTATAGAGCTACTAAGGTGACAAAGGAACATCCTGAGATTTTGTGACACTGTCTGGATTAGTCATCAGTACCTTTGTGCTTCCAAATAAGGAAACATAATTTGGAGAAGTCAAGAGCCTCAACAACTTGAGTGGGTGTAGTGTCAACGGCTAAGTCACAGGAGACACTTGTGAAGGCAATGCCAGCCTGCCACCTGAACATCACCCAGTGAGAGAGATAATATAAGAATAAGTGATCAAAATAAAAAAGAATTACTTCCACAATCTTTGGTGAAGCTCAACCTCCCGGATGCCTGTGTACATGCAGAGGTATGTACTCATCAACAAAAGACAAACTAATAAAAACCAGGGCATTTGGGCAGAGAAAAACAATAGGCTTTATTCTATGTTTATGCTTCTTAGGTCTTTGAACTTCCCTTAACATTGTAGGCTTTGAAGCAGAGCTGTAAACCAGGAAAAACACCATGAATGATGTGTGACTTCTAAGAATCCCCTGGAAAAGCCACAATACAGTGGGCACACTGCTTTGGCATTTTAACAAACACAAAGCAGAAGAGAACAAAGACTCGAGACTCATGCTGGTAGGAGACTTATTGTCTCAGTATTAAAAGTCACATGAATTTATTCTAAGGCTATTACAGAGTAGTATTGCTAAAATAGTAGAAATACTTCAAACCAGTCTTACTAAGTATTAATATGTGGTCTCATGTCTGTTCTAAGGGCTCTTTACAGTTGAGAAAAGGAACTAATCTCTCACCTTTTAACTGTCAAGGCATAATACTACAAAGTTCTTGTTTCTAAGTAAGTTTGCATTTCCGTTGTGCCATAAAATTAAGCTTAAAACATTGTTTTTCCAGTTGAAAGCAGCAACCAACTACCAGGTACTGGAACTACTTTGATTAATCAAATATTTTAAAATTAGGCCAGAATACAATAAGAAATACATGGGCTCTCTCATTTTACTTTCCGTGTACATACATATGGACGGGATAACTTGTGCATATTTTAAGTAGTGCAGATCATCAACATATATGAACCAAAGCCACTAAAGTTTGAGATATTAAAATATAGATTAAAATGCCAGCAAACACATTTTCTTAAACATCCTTCACTATGGGGCCAAAAGATCTACTGAGGCAGATAGGCTGTGATTTGGTTCAATGGCTAGGAGATGCTTGCTTACCTTTGAAATGTAGTAATAAGTAGGCTGATATTCTACAATCTTAACACTCCGGGGCTTATAAACTGAAACACAGATCTCATCTTTTGTAAATGAACTAGTTGAAAAGTTGAAAAACAGTACTTTAATGCTATTTTAATTTCAGATTCCTAAATAAGTAAAAATACTGCTAAAATTTGTAAGTTGTTGACTTACAATCTTGGATAGTACAGTGATAATTTTAACCAAAAGAACAGTAAAGGCAACGCTCCATCTGGTTTTAACTTAATTATACACACACAGCAACTTTCTCTACTCCTCCTGATAGTGGCCACCATCTCCGAGTTGTCCCATGTGCTTGCCAGCATGTTGCCACTAACAACATATTTGTTTTCCAAAACCCATTCTTGCACAGGAATTTCACTGAAGAGAAATAAGTATTAGCATATTATAATCCATAGACTCTGAGCATGTTTCACATTACACAAAGAACACCCTTATTTTATGGTTGAATGAAATCATTAATTAAATTGTCTTATAAAACCTGAACTCCCATCTGCACACACAGACCATCTGTCTTGCTCAGATGCAAACGCCCGGGCCAGCAGTAAGTCCTGCCATCCTGTGGTCCAGGCTGCTCTCAGTGGGACAAACTGTCTTCTTCTGCTCACTGCCACTGCACACTTAGGGGTAAAACACCTTTAGAGTTCCCTTGTATCTTAAGAGATAAGGATAGATACTGAAGCAAATAAGAAAACTGGATTTACGATTTGACCAAACCAGAAAAGAGAAGAATATGTTTGTCTCTGGCTGGTCTGTGGCAGTGTTGTGATTTAACAGAAAAGATGACAACAGCCAGGAGAAGCCTGTGTTAACTGAGGTAAGCTGTGGGTGCTATGTGAGGTCTCCTTCTCTGAGGCAAGTTTTTTCCTGCTGCAAGAGGCGCTGTTCCCTCCCTTTCTCCGGTGTGTAATTCTAGGCAAAAATCTAATTCTTTGGGTCAGGTTTGTGCACAGTTTCATAACCCAGAGGAGGAGCAGAAACTGAATGCCTCCTGCCATGACAGCCATCTCCTGTCTTCTCTTTAAGCAATTAGAAGTGGAGGGATGGGCGAAGTAAGCATTGAAAATTCAGCCTGAACTGGTACTTCTAATGGTTGTAATTATCTTTGAATGTTGGGGTGTGGTGTTTACAAGTCAAATTTATTTAAGTAAAATAATTGCAACATTGTAGAGAGCTCCTGTCAGGGTGATCAGTGAAGCAGAAACAACAGCAACAAAAAGAAAAAATTGGAATCATCTGGAGATGTAAGAACTGCAACTGAACATGTAAATCTAGGTATAAAAATGTAGCAAATGTTATTTTGAAATTAAATGTCTAAAATCTCCCAATCTAAAACACATACTAAAGAAACAGTGAAACTGAGTGGGCTGTGGTTTCAGATGGAGAGAAAAGTCCTAACCTGCGGCCTGGGTTTGGACAGGTAAATACTACAGAGTCTGGTAGCTGCAAGCCATCTCAGATGTGTTAAGACAGTGTGTCCTGATCTTGGGAACAGTGAAATTGCATGAAAATGAATGTGTAAAGCTGCTTCTTCCTGGCCTCACTGACAGGTTAGAGAGAGAAGGGCAGGCACTGCTGTTATGTTGATGAAGCTCTCCAGATGCTAAAATGCAGTTCAAGCAGGTAAGGCAGACATGCCTGCATTCTGTTGATGCAGCAACTGCTGCCCAAGCAACTTGCAGTCACTGTAATGTGGTGGGGGATTGCCCAATTTAGAAGTTCTTTTTGCACTGAGGGAGTGGTTTATTCTTTCCTTTAGAAGAGGCTGCTGATTAAAGATACCCTTTTATTTTCTTTTCCTTTTACTTATTTTTCCTTATTACGTAAAAGGAATGTGCTTGCTGGCTTTGCAAGTCTACCCAGTCACTCTTAAAAGGGGCATCTGTGAATTCCAGAATAGATACACTTGAGATTCCTACTGACATTGGTATCCTTAAGAATGGCTATGATGATTTTAATGGCAAATGCCCCTCATAGTCTTGGGCATTTGAATACTGGGTCCCTAGTTGGCAGTACTGTTTGGGAGGGAATAGGAGGAGTGGCTTTATTAGAGGAAGTGTGTTACTGGAGATAGTCTTTGAAAGTAAAAAAGACTTATGCCATTTCTAGTTTGCATGTTGTTCAGGATGCTAGCCTTCAGCTAACATTCCTGCTCTTGCCACCATGCCTGCCACAAGCTAGTGCTCCAGTCATAAATGCACAGCTGGAATCTCAGCTTAGGTTCACAGAGGAGCCCAGTGCCCCAGACTCCTGTGTCGGCATTTCGGAATAGTGTCATGTGGGCACATAACTCACTTTATGATTTACAGTCAACATATTTCCTAGCCTTTCTCATCTTAGTATTCAGCAGAGGCTCCAAAATGCTACTAAAGATATATTTAGTTATTTTAATAAAAAGTCTACTAAATTTTGGCAAAAATGTAGATTCATGAAATTCTCACTTTTTAAATAAAAACAACCAGTGAAGAAAAAAACAGGAAAGGCAGTCGGAAGTCTGCTGGAGAGACAATAGGGAGAGACAATGTGATTTTCCAGATGCCCTTGGTGGTTTTTGCATTGTTTGTTGGGCCTTTCTCTCTCTCTTCCTATCTCTCTCCCTTTCCTGTTTCAATGTCACTGTCCTATAGATAAAGCAGCAGGCAGGAGCCTCAGACTCAGACCTGCGTTCACAGTTGTTCTTTCTGTTAAAGGTGTTCCTATGGCCTTTATCCTTCTCTGCTCTCACCTGTCTCTGCCATTTTTGTTTAGAAAACTTACTTCTAATCAGTACTGTTAGCGAAAGCACTTTTCAATGTGACAGCATAAAGTGCCACTATAATGTGCTTGTGTGTGTTTGTCTGCTGTAAGTAGTAAGTGGTGCATGGCCATGCTGGCTGTGGATGTGAATGTGTGTGTTTGCTGTGAGGATAAGTTGTACATGTGTGTCCTGTATGTGTGTATGTTACATATTGTGTAGGTCTGAAAATGTGAGCCTACTTCCACATTGACCAAAGGTCAGAGAGTTGGAACTTACCTCTAGTTCTTCAAGGTCACTGTGCTTCTGCTTCAAACAAGGATCCCATCTAGATTTAGGTCAGAGAGTTCCACTCATTCAAGGTTATTATCAATATGTGTGGCTAATAGCCAGACCTTGTTCTGCAGGAATAGAGAAGTAGACACGTTTCCACCTCAGATCCAACTAAGTTCCAATTCCCTTGAGGAGATAACTTTGGATTCCACCCAGGGAGTAGTTTACCTACAGAATGTTTTGGTTTAGGGTGTGAGCATGACTTGTTCTAGCAACAGAATGTTTAACTATGGATGTAGCCCACGACCTTCAATTGGTCTGTTAATTTCCTTGTATTGTGTTAATGCAGATTTTTGTCTTACTCCTACCTTTTGGGGTCAGGGGTATTTAAAGCAACTGGAAATTAAACGTGGGCAAATTCCAGTACTCACTGGAATTCCCTCCCAATACTATCCTATAAGTTTCTCTGTTTTATTATTTTTATTTGTGCCTTCATGTTATTTATTAATATTTTATAAATCCCCATGCCTTTACCCTGGAAAGAGATATTTTTCTCAGGGCTCGTCCCTGACAATGCGTGTTTGCTGTTTTGTGTATTTTCTGTGTGTGTATGTTTGTATGTGTTTGCTATACAAGTGATTGTTGTGTGTGTGTGTGTTTGCTGTGTGTGTATGTGTGTGCACGTTTGCAATTTCTTTATGTTTCCTGTGCATATGTCTTTGCTATATGTGTGTGTGCTTTCTGTATATCTTGGTGTGTGTCTTTGCTCTGTGTGTGTGTATGTGTGTGTTTGCATATGTGTGTGTGTGCTTGTTTTCTGTTGCATGTGCACATGTGTGTAGAGGCCAGAGGTCAAGTGTCCTCTATGGTTATCCACCTTATTTTGCAACTCAGGGTCTTCTTCACTGAAGTTGAAGATCATTGATTGACTATACTACCTAACCAGCAAGCTACAGGAAACCTCATGTCTTTGTTCCGCCCCAACATTAGGGTTACAGTACAGCTGGAGTACTCAGCTCTGATATGAGTACTGAGGATCTGAACTCAGTCCTCATCCTTACAGTTTTATCACAGAATTATCTCTTTAACCTTACAATATACTTCCATAAAAATTCCTATCATGACCATCATGAAAAATGTTTTAACACATTGAATTCCCAATAGAACTAGAAGCATATAAAAATATTGAGATCTGAACGTGTTTGCTATTAAAAATAGTCTATGAGCAGCGTCTGTCTTTCTTTGCTGCATAGTTTCTATATAGAAAATGTTCCTTTACCCAGAAAGACCAGCAAAATCTTTGTGGTACCAGGAATATGAGCACAAGCATTGAGGGTAAAAATTTGCCAGATTAGAACTGACATAATTTTTGACTACAGTTTAAAATTGTTTTTGAATTTATTCATCATATTCTGTATTGTGTCATGCAAGGGCATTTTCATAGCATATTGGTGCTGGGCATATCACCTACTTATATCTGTCTTTTTTCTTTCTAAGGCTAGTCCCTATTCACCATTGTCCCCTAGACAGTCTGGAGTCTCATTTCTTGTCATATAAGCATACATGATTTTATGTACCTAAGCAAAACCTAAAAACCACTTAGGAGAGAATGCAAACAAAAAAATCCCCAACACTATCTGTTTTTCTGAAATTGGCTTAAATCACTTAATAGGGTCATTTCCACTTATATCCACATTCCTACAAATGATATAACTCTGTTTATTGTTTAAAATCCAAAAAACTTACCAATTTTATGAGTCTGAGGTTGTGCATATATTAACTAATCTGACAATGAATAAGACTTATTTATTATTAAAAATACTGACCAAACCAGAGACTCAGAATTCTCTAGGTAAGTCCCCAAGTATTGTTAGTTCAAGGATTTTAAAGGCAAAACCCACAAAGTTA
>JAQHUG010000053.1:8991702-9031171 GCA_028555095.1 Dicrostonyx torquatus | reverse complement strand
CACCAATGATAACCTATGCTGGAGAGGATGTGGAGTAAGGGGAACACTCCTCCATTGCTGGTGGGAATGCAAACTTGTGCAACCACTTTGGAAATCAGTGTGGCGATTTCTCGGGAAACTGGGAATCAACAATTTGGAGAGAAATGGTTTTATTTGGCTTATACCTCTACATCCCTGTTCATCACTGAAGAAAGTCAGAATGGGGTATCAGTCAGGACAGGAGCCAATGCAGAGGCTGGAAGAGTGCTGCTTACTGGCTTGCTCATCAGGGCTTGCTCAGCCTGCTTTCTTATAGAACAGAGAACCACTATCCCAGGTATGGCTCCAGTCACATTGGGCTGGGCCTTCCCCATCAATCACTAACTAACAAAAAGCCCTACAGGCTTGCCTACAGCCCAATTCAGTGGAGGCATTTTCTCAATTGAGGTTCTCTCCTCTCTGATGACTCTAGCTAGTGTCAAGAGGATGTGAACTGAATCATTGTTTTCTCTTTATGCAGCCATAGTCAAAACAATTGTTAAGAGTACTGTGCACAGAAGGCATCCTTGTCATCATTTTGTGCGTAAACTCACTGTGTAGGAAATATAACTACAGGAAGCTGTTCAGCTTAATCGGGAGAGAGAAGTGTGGTCAGAAGAGGACAATTAAGTTGATGCTCTTAAATTTTCCTCCTAAAAGGATAACTAAGATGGGGTCTAAGTGTCTGCTAAAGGGCTGAAAGGGAAGGTATAAAATGGCCTGAAGTGAACCACATATGGAGAACAATTTAACCGAAGAACTGAATTGGAGGCATGACAGAAACTCTTGGAGTTGCTAGCATTGGTATTCACAAGGATGGAAGTCAGCAGAAAAAAAAATGTACGATATACCCCAGGGTCATTGGCTCAATGGACAGAAAGCTCTATGGTCTTGGCAACTGCAAATGGTAGTCCTGTCTACTATAGCATCTGAGTTCAGGGATGGCTAATAAGAGAGTACTGACTGAGCATATGGAGGTTGCTCATGAGTGCATTCGAAGACCCAGAGAGCAGCCAGAAGCCTCAACACATGAACTACAATTACAGAAAGGCCAAACCATTGTCATGGACCAGGACATGATTTTAGGGTAACAAGCAGAGGAGGGATTCTGCTTTCAATGCTCTATTTCCTCCTGATTGGTTGACTAGGATACACAAGAGGATAAAAATCATCAAAATGCAGACGCTGCTATCAAATCAAATTTCTCTGCACATCTGTATTATACCAGAATAAAAAGGATCTGCTCTGGTCCTCTTAGCTGCTATGGGACAATGGTTTTACCCTGTAAAGATTTGTTTCTTGTACTTGTGGTGTGGGAGGGCCTTCTGTCTATGTGTTGCTTTTATTGGTTAATGAATGAGGAAACTGTCTTGGCCTGAGGGGCAGAACTTAGGTAGGTGGGGAGGACTGTACTGAATACTGAGAGAAAGAAGAATGGAGTGAGGAGGCCACCATGGATCCACAGCCAGAGGTAGACGAGATGAAACTTTGCTGGTAGCCCACGACCTTGTGGTGATATACAGATTAATAGAAATGGGTTAAATTAAGATGTAAGAATTAAATTAAGATGTAAGAAACTAGAGATAATGGACCAAGAAGTGATTTAATTAATACAGTTTCTGTGTGGTTATTTCGGTTCTGGGTGGCCAGGACGAATAAGCAGAGAGCAGCCAGGAACCAAACAAACAGCTCCTCCTTGCAACATACTTGTTTAATAAAATGCTGATTGGCCAGTAGTCAGGCAGGATGTATAGGTGGGCGACCAGGCAGGAATTAGAGGCAGGACAATGAGAACAAGGAGAATTCTGGGAAGAGGAAGATGCAGTCTGCAGCAGTGATCCAGACACAGAGGATGCAAGATGTGACTGCCTCACTGAAAAAAGTACCAAGCCATGTGGTTAACACAGACAAGAATTATGGGCTAATGTAAGTTATAAGAGTTAATATGAAGCCGGAGCTAATAGGCCAATCAGTTTATAATTAATGTAGACATTTGTGTGTTTCTTTGAGACTGAATTATTTCAGGACTGGGTGGGACAGAAATCTCAGTCAACACTTAGCATATGATGTCTCAGCCCAGGAGAAGAACAGGAATGAAACTCTGGTGAGCATGACTGGAGGGATTTAACAGTAAATCCATGAGGCCAGTACTGGAGGAACCAGGCAATGACAGTGACAGTTGAGGAGAGTTGTCTTTTGTTCAGGTGTTATTTCAGGAAACAGGTGAAATTCTATAGAGACTAATGTTATGGAAGGAAAAACAAACAAATGAACCAACCCAAAAACATGTTTTTTGATTTATCAAATGGAAAGTCACAAGAAAAGTTAAGAATGCAAGATAGTACAAAACATAATTTACACTCAGCCTGATAGCCAATAGGCTTTTAGAAAGATCCTTCCTAAGGAAAATTTGACAGAGAGGAAAAGGAAGATAGTATATTTGGGAAGAAAGACAAAAATAACAGAGAAGGAAGATGTGCAATAGGTTTTCCAGGGGGCCCACAGAATAGCAGAGGGTTTCAATTAGAGCTAGTCTGGCTAAGCTCACTCACAGAAGACAGACACAGAACCACATGCTAAATTGTCCATTTGTATAAAGATTAAAAAGCAAGCAGAGAAGGTCTATATTACCCAAAATTTAGAAAATGATCACCTGCAGCAGAGGGGCTTTCTGAAAGGTTGGTAACATAGGCTTCTTAAACTCTGTGTTGGTTGTCTTAACATTTAGGGAACAGCAGCAAGAGGCACAGCTCCTCATGGTCACATGCAGCAACCTGAAGAGTTTTCCTAATGGTTTCTGGATTTTGACTGAGGCCAAAATGGCTTTCACGGCTTTGAGGACTAACTAGTATAAAGCAGAGGGCTTCAATAAAGATGTTTCAATATAGACTTTAGCACAGTGGTTCTCAACCTTCCTAAGGCTGTGATCCCACCCATGAAATTACTTCATTGCTATTTTATAACTGTAATTTTGCTACTGTTATGAACCATAATGTAAGTATCTGCTATGTGGCATATCTGATCTGCAACTCCTGTGAAAGGGTTGTTGAACACCAAAGAAGTCTTGACCAACAACAGCAAGAGGGTTATGAAAAAGTTAATAATGTGGATATGGGCTTCTTATGGAAAAGTACCTTTTCCTCATTTATATCATTTTAATGAAGCTTTTGTTTATTGTCTTGTTTGTTTTTCGCTTCCTTGAGACAGAGTTTCTATGTGTAGCCCTAGTTGTCCTGTAACTCACTATGTAGACCAGGTTGGCCTCAAACTCCAAGGTCTATTTGTCTCTACCTCCCAAATACCAAGATTAAAAGTGTGCCCTACCACTGCCTGGTTGATTTTAGTGAGTTTAAAAAGTTATTATCTTCAAAGTGTTGTTAAGGAATTTAAATGAGATTGCTGGATGGATCTTAAGGTATAACCGACAAGATCCCAGTTGAGGCAGTCAAAGTATAACACTCCGGGATGCAGGAGGGTAAACATGCTTTGCTATAAACAAAGTTAACAGCAGTTCTGTTTGAGAGTCTCAGGCCCCAGTGAATCTCCTGAAGTTCTAAGTCTCTTTGCCCATTCTGTAAGAAGCTTTGGCCATTTTCCTGTTCTGGTCATTGAAACCAGAAGCAGGAGCAAAATCAGACACAACGTACCCAAGAGACAGAGCAACCTTTCTTACTCTAAAGGACAAAAAATTTGAACAAATAAGTCAGTAACCTCTTCCTAGTTACTTCATGTAACAGAGAGGTAGATTTCCTCCCTAGTTCTCAAAATGCATGGCAGATGGCAAGGCGTGACCAGAACCAAGATGTTCTTATACTATTCCCCCATGATATTTTAATGATATATTATGCTAATACAAGAGAACATTAATATATGGACTATTTAAACAACTCAGTTAACAAATATAGGATTTCTTAACTTGGTAAGATGTGAATCATTTGTCTTGTGAAATGTAAAAGTCTTGATAAGCATACATAATAACCAAGGGAATTTCACTGTTACCTTAATTATTATCTAGGTCAAAGCATTTGTCTTTGAAAGGTAATTTTTGTGTTCAATATTAAGTCAATTAACTTGAATTGTATGTTCATATTATATAAGAGGTAGAATGATAATTGTTACATTGAATATCCCTTTAGTGTAAACACAAACATTTTGAAAACAATGAGAAACTGCTTTTTTGTAGCTCACGAAATCCAGATGTTAAGTATTTGCCTTGTAATAAAATTTCATATTTAACTGACTTTTGGAGATTCCATTTTTATAGCTCAAATCAAGTATTACATTTATCACCATGATTCAAATGTTTTTAAATACTTCAATATTATTTCTCACTCATATGAGAGCCTGACTAGTGCAGCCCTAGTCACGCATACTTGCAGATTCACAACTGTTGCTTGAATAAATATGACATTGGGAAATAATCTATTTTCAAACCATAACATCAGATGATGCTTATAATCTATTTTGATATTAATCACCGACAGCAGAGAAATACAATAACAAGTTTTATTAAAGTCACATTTCACAAGGTTATTTTTTTTCAAAACAGATTGAGAAACCTTGAATTTTGAGATTCCGATGTACTCCATTAGAGAAAGGCATCTACCATTTCTATATACACTTATGAACATGCAACCAAATAATAAATGTCTTTATTCTCTGCGGGATAGGAGTAAAGTGGAGAAGAGACCTAAGACTTAACTATGAATTATCTTTGTAGTTTTGTGGGAATTTTTACTATCAACGAAGGCATTATTACTGACTAGTGTGCAATGCAGGAACGTTAATGGCTGTCGAACAAACTGTGGGAAGGATTGATAAAGAGATGAGTCTTTGTTACTCATGTCACACATCGCCTCCACTCATTTGTGCTGTCAAAGCCAATCACACAGAAATCCAGGTAGTTATATCCTAGAACTTTTCAATTATTTTTTTCTTCCCGCACGACTTCATTATCTTGCTACCTGAAACTGTGCTGAGCAGAGCAACGTGTGATGGTGCACACTGAATATGCTACAGTCACAAGAAATGAACTTCGTATTCTAAACTTCCTCACACTTTGGGCTTTATGGAAAAGGGAAATCTAGAATTGTCTATCTAAACATATCCTAGTATGGAAAGATCTTCCACGGTCCAGAAGTTACTTACTCTCGCTTTAACTGGAAATAGTTTGATATCCGGTGTCCAGAGAATTTTCCAAAGTAAATGTTGGGAACATTATTCTAAGTTGACTTAACATATGAACTGGAGTTTTCCCAAAGGGGACACATTACTAATAATATATAACACAATAGCTTATTCATTAGGAAAGTTCAAATTTCATTCCAAGATATATTCAACCAAAGGAAATAATATCATGAGTCCACTAAAGGACATATCTTTACAGAAGTTCCTAACAGTTTTATAAAAATGTTCACTGGTAGTTGAAGATACCAATAAATTAGAGTATGTATAAATAATGAAATGTCACTCAGCAATGAGATGGAGGAGCTATCAAAAATGAAACTCATGGATGAATAAAAAATTATGAGGAAAACTGATGTAAACTGTATCCTTCAAGTCATACATATTTAAAATGATGATGTCAAATGGGGTGGTGGGTAATTTTGGACAGTGGAATGCATACTAAGTGGGATCCAAACATGATCCTTCAAAGAGACCTGGAGGGTTTTAGAGGAGGTGGACAGGTTCATTATTGTAATTATGGCAATTATCTCATTGATATCAAAATTGATGAAGTTTTAGTACTTTGTGTTTATTATATATCTAGTATCCTAAACATAGTAGTTCTTAGGAAATAAAATGGCAACAAATGATAGTAAGGATGTGGGGAAATGGAACACTTATTCCCAGTGGGTGAGGCTAATCAGTCACCTCTTCTTAGTACAGCACATCCAACTTTCTCTGACACAGCTGATGTGGAGAGAAGCAATGTATCTCACAGAAAGAAATCCATACCTGGTACTATCAGCCTATTCAAAAGCCCATGACAGCAAGAATCATGGGCCCTGGAGCAGGTAGATCAATTCTGTTTAGCTAAATTCCCATAGATCCAAACTGCTTCTCACGTGTATGAATTATTTCCACAGAAAATGACTACTCTCAGCCTCAATCAGAGAAACATTTCTTTCAGCAAACAGTGATGAATACAGAGTCATGGCTGTTGTCTTAGAGTTTCTATTGCTATGAAGAAACACCACGACTGAAAGCAAGTTGGGGAGCAAAGGCTTTATTCAGCTTATGCTTCCACATCCCAGTTCATCATCAAAGGAAATAAATAAAGGAACACTAGCAGGGCAGGAATCTAGAAGCAGACACTGATGCAGAGGCCATGGAAGGGTACTGCTTACTGGGTGGTTCCCCATGACTTGCTCAGTCTGCTTTTTAATAGAATCCAAAACCACCAGCCCAGAGATAATACTACCCACAATGGTTTTGGCCTTCCCCCATCAATAACTAATTAAGGAAAGTTCACCCCTATCAATAACTAATTAAGAAAATCCCTTATAGATCTGCCTACAACCCAATCTTATGAAGACATTTTTCTTAAAAGTATCCAGCACAACTGTACAAGGTGTTGAGAATAATCATGGAAGTTGGAACAGAAAGACTGCTCAAACAGGAATATAGAGAAAAGGGCCAAGAAATACCATTCTCTGGGTGGTACACAGTCATTGCAATTTTGAACACTAAACAGCTACGGATTACTACACTAGGTCTACATAAGATTCGACCTATCAACAGTCAGACAAGAATGGAGGAGGGACTTGTGGGACCTCACCCTCCCTACTGATAGAATCAAGAAAATGGGAAATCATTCCTTTAGTGTGTACCCACTGGTGACACCACCAGAATATAGTAGATCCTCTCAATTCAATTGTCACATAGGTGGCCCAAATTAAACCAAATTAGCCATGAAGCAAAACAAAAAAGTCATAAATTGGTTAAAAGTCATGGTAGGGAGGAGGGAAAATTGATAAGGGTGTTGACTTTTACCGGCTTATGAAGATCTATGAAACATGGGATCTGGGGACATGAAAGACTGGAGCAGACTGCAGTCTAATGCTGTAGACAGCTTTACTTCAGTTTCAGTGTGCCTTTGCACATAAATTTAACAACAACAACAAAACAATGATCCAAGGAAGGCTGGTTGAGTTTAGAGAAACATGGAAATTAACGCCAGTAAGCATATATTAGATATTAACAGAGTAGCCCTGAGGAAGTGGAACTTTCTCAGAACCAAACAAATTTGAACATAATTGTCTGGCATGTACTATAGATTATGTCTGCAGAAGCATGAAAGCAAGGCAGAAGGCCATATCCAGATTCAAGGTATACTGACCAGATTGGGTTCTATATCTATGTTCTAACACCCACCAAAAATAAACATGTCTTATAAATTGAATGCAAATGTTTAAACACAGGAGGCATAATATTATGCCTAAGAACAATCCAGGGGACAAAATGCACCCAAAGTAAAGGCCCTCTGCCTTTGTCCTGGAGCCTCTCTCACAGGTCCCCTGGGCATTGTTCACGATGCATCATTCTTTTGACCATGACCCACTAAAGGGTAAGAGAGAAATGAGATAGCATTGAGGCAGAGAATAGTCACAATGGATCATATATGCCTATACAATTACCAAATAACTAATTTAATTAACAAAGAAAAATAATAAATTTTCCATAAACTTTGTTTAAAAAGTAGATTTTATTGGATATAAATTATATAGAAAAGTTTGTCTCTCAACAGTGAAAACCATTTTTGTAAGTACAAAATACAATTAAGAATAACAAAAAACAAAGGTAGACACCTTTTGTTTTTAATGTTCTAATTTTTTTCCTTTCTTTCTTCTACTGTTTCAAAGAGAATCAACCAATAACTACTTTTCCTGATGTGAAAGTCAGACACTGAGCTTACTGCTACTTCTGTCTCTAATGAGTCTCTTTGCTGTCGTGCATACAAGATTTCTGCTCATAAAAATCCCTTCCCCTATTTCCGTGAGACAAGCATGCTTGTTGAAAATAAAAAGAGGATAGATGAAAGTATGCACATACACACACCCCATCATTTACCCTGGGCTAAAATGGAAATGCAGTCCTCACAAGATGTCAAATGTCAGAGGGATAATTTACTGTGTGCTCATGTCCACATAACTCAGGGGATGGGAAGAGAAAATATTGTTTTTCTTTTGTTTCTAGCACGATCCCCTTTGTAATACAATGTGCAGCTCACCATTCATCCTTATTCCAACGGTCACATCTGCTAAAGACTACAGCTGCTAGGTAGTCTAAGCTCATCTAAATCACCTGGTAAGCGCATGCAGCTCAGCATTGGGATTTTTCTAACCGACACAGGAAAAACACTGACCCAAAGGCACAACAGGTTACCCTGTGTACTTCAGAATTTACCACGGCTTTGTCCTTCCATCATGGCTCTCCAGTTAAGTCCCTCCAGCTGCTAGGAACGGGGATGCCAGGTGTGCTTGTGTTTGAATGGCCACCCAGTTGGAACTGAATCAGATTTGAAATCAATTTTCAGTCAGCGAAGCTAAGAATTGATTTCCATACCTTAATTAAAATTATTAGTAACTCATGATATTTTTAACTAATTTGATTCTAGTCGCCTCTCTGTTGCTAGGTGATAAGGAGGATGAGATCCCTTATCATGGTAAGGCAGACTGTGGTGGGTGGGAGGGTGAGGGTGAGATTTGAAGCCTCGGAGTTAGGAGGGTGAACCCAGGTAAACAATATAACATTTTTGTTTTTGTTGGTTGAAGTAGGGAATCTGACTGGACACAGGTAGAAAACTTTGCTATTCCAATCTTTAACTTGGAATAGCTACAGGCACTTTAATTTTATTGTTAATAGTGACATTTGAAGAAATTATATCACATATTTTATACTGTAGGATATCCATCCCACTGTTTTGTAAAACTAAAAGACTGAATGATTATCATTCGGAAGTAGATCTATCTCAGAATTCTGCAAACAATTGCTTCTATATCTATGGGGGAAGTGAAAGGACCGTGATGCAGTTGGGAATATCCCTTTGTTGAATACTGTGTTGACTCCAATTATTTCCCTTTGCTTCTTTCTACAACGTGTAATGTGAAAACATTACCCAGTGTGCCTTGAGTTGACATGGTTTCAGTTTACAACCCAAATTGAACTTCCCTGTACCTCTACAAGGTCAATAGGTGAGGCTTGCATTGGTGTATAGACAATAGCCAACTGTGACAGTTTTCCCCACAAATTGTTCTGATAAGGAGGAGAACAGTGGGAAGCTGTCCCCACCATTATTCTGGTCTTATGTGTTCATGCATAACAGTGTTTTCAAGGGAGAGTCTTTTTCCCATGAGCAACACCAGCACTAAGCCCACCAATGAGTAGCAGATTCTCTATATATCTTCCTTGCTCAGTAGAGTGTTGCACATTGATGAAGGTCCTTTGATTAAGCTTTTTTGAAGTAATAGAGGGAATTCCTTAAATCTGAAAAAATTGAATTGTGGTGATATTTTGTTTGTGATCTAACAAAGCTTGTCTGAAGATCAGAGTACAGACAGAACTAAGATACTAGTTAGTCATAGAGGCCAGGCAGTGGTGGCACACACCTTTAATCTCAGCACTCAGGAGGCAGAAGCAGAGGCAGAGGCAGATGGATCTTTGTGAGTTCAAGGCCACCCTGGGCTACACAAGATTTATCCAGTCTAAAAGAGAAACAGAGCCAGGCAGTGATGGCTCACACCTTTAATCACAGTACTTGGGAGTCACACACCTTTAAATCCAACACTAGGGAGGTGGAGACAGGAAAGGGTATGGCTGGGTGGAGGGAGAAATATAAGGCTGGAGGAGACAGGAGCTCAAGGTATTCAGTCTGAGGCTATCAGGAGACAGGACCTTACCCACTTTGGTGTGAGGATTCAGTAGAGGTACAAGGTCTCTGGCTGACTCCTTTATTTCTTGATCTTTCATCATTTACCTGAATATCTGACTCTGGGTTTTTTTTTTATTATGACCAATTAGAATTCATGCAACACCGAATGAAAAATTTAGTTTTATTTTATATTTGTAGAAATTAGAGACTACCCTAACAAAAATCCTTTTCTATAGCAAAAGCTAACAGTTGGATAGTACCCATCTTTTGGACTAGAGGGTTTTAAAATCGCAGTCAAACTCTAGACTGCTTGTATGCGGCATACAGGCTTGACACAATCTAGAAAAATGCAATAAGAGGCAATAGTGCAGAATTCTTTTTAGGCAGTTCTCATCAAAATGTACTTCTTATAGCTTATTGTTGCTTTTAATCTTGCTGTGAATACCATGACGATGCTCAGTGCATTCACAGTGGCCTGATCTTTATAAGGTTTCACTTGATGCTTCAAAAACAACAAGCCTTCAGTTAATGCTTGGGTTATACATTTGTGCTTTTGATTCTGACAGCAGTGTCATCAAAACAAATCTTTACCAAGTGACAGCTTACAGGTTAACTTCTCAAAGGGTCTGTCACATTTGCATGAAACACTAATTAGACTTCCTGTGATCTTCAAGCTAACTGAATGTCCTTCTTGAAAAGGACGCAGAATAATGGTAATGATTATACTCACACAGAGACATTGTTTGTCGGTTAAAATTCTTGGCACATTTGCTACAGTGGGGAGAACTAAGTCTGGTTTATCTCAGCACTTGAGAGGCAGAGACAGGCAGATCTCTGAATTGGAGGCCAGCCTGGTCTACACAGAGAGAGTTCCAGGACAGCCAGAACTAACTTTTGTTCATTATTTTTAGAAGTTTCCTTTCATAATTTCTTGGCCCCACTTCTTTGGACTAATGGGTACACAATGTGGTAGGACTTCATGGCAGAGAAAAACTACTCACTCAGCTCATGACAAAAGAGAAAAAGAGTGACTAGCCTGTCAGTGTCCTTCAGGGCCACATCCTCCAACAAGGACCTTGTAAAGATTCCACCACTTTCCATCAGTGCATGCCAGGGACCAAACAACAAAACAATGTAATGCATGAGCATCTGGGGGAATAGTAAGCACCTCAGAAGCAACATCCCATGGTATTCAACTGTGTACATGCAAATGTGTCAACGTCTAGTGCGTTGGGGTCCCTGGGTAAGGGTCTTGCGCAAATTAGGACACAGGGGATTCAGAGTATGAATAACTGCATAACAAGCTTTATTTTGTATGGCTTTTTATACAGACTAAAAAGCATTACCTCAACTCTGAAACCCCCCTTTACTCACGTGCATGATCATGAGACACTCCTGCCTCACTTTGCAAGAAACAATACCTCAATTAATAACAGTAATAAAAATGAAATGAAGTACATAGAAACAAGGCAAAAAGTATACAAAAGCAAAGCACTCCTTTGTAACTGGTAGGACATGAAGAACTGAGCTCAAAGGCCACTTCCCTATCCGGGATACAGATTCCGACAGAACGTTTGAGAAATGGGCAGAGAAAGTTTGCTTTCATCTATGCTTGGTTTGCCAAGCAACCGTTTCCCAACCTCGTCTCGTCTGTCCCAGGAGGAGCCTGCACTCTAAGCCAGTTCTGTGTCTCCACAGAGATGGTGGCTTAGAAGCCCAGGAAGGTGTCATATGAGCCAAAGGAGGAGGAAATAGCTTTGGCTGTCCGCTTGGGTCTTCGTTGTGTTTATTTCCATAGAGTGAAAGGGAATGCTAGTGAGAAAAATCATGACTAGTGCTGTTTCCATAACCGTATTTTGTGATTCCCAGAACCTGCTTCTCCTGGAGACAGGGGGTGGCCCGAGAACAACTGTCCCATGGAGCGTTCTTTCCTGTTGGAAGTTTTAAAAGATGAATGAACAAGGTACTGGACCAATGGGCCTCCTCATCTATGGTTTGTTTTCCGATCTTTATCTCCTTTTCTAAGTCTTTTATTCCTAGCTGTGGTGCTTCATTCCTTTTCAGGCTGCCGTTGTTGGCTGTCAGTTCCTCACATGGTTTGACTCTTGGCATTCTGGCCTGCAAAGGTCTTCTTCAGTCTAGTTAAATGCACCAAGCTTTATCACTATATAATTCAAAATTTAAATAAATGGTCTTCTTTTTGATATTTTTGTATTGTTTTCTCTTCACTTCTTTTTTTTTTCTTTCTTTTTTTTTTCTCAAAACAGGGTTTCTCTGTGGCTTTGGAGCCTGTCCTGGAACTAGGTCTTGTAGACCAGGCTGGCCTCGAACTCACAGAGACCCGCCTGCCTTTGCCTCCCGAGTGCTGGGATTAAAGGCATGTGCCACCACCACCCGGCCTCTCTTCACTTCTTAAACGTTTTCATTTCCCTTGTTTACATTGCCAGTCAACCAACTTTCCTCTTGTGAGTGGTGGTGGGTGGTTCTAAGTGTTCGTTATTATAGCCATCCAGTCACCGCAGCAGCAGGGATGGGAAGAAAGAAAGAAAGAAAGAAAGAAAGAAAGAAAGAAAGAAAGAAAGAAAGAAAGAAAACAGCATTTTCACCATGGTGATTTAAAGTGTTAGTTTTAATAAAGACTCACTTCTTATATTCTAGACTCCATTTTGCCATCTTTCTATTCATGTGTTGACATCAAGTATTTTGATTTTAGAGATTAGTCAACTTACAACGTTTGCCTGAATAGATTGCCCTTATTGGTTCTCAATTTTACTAGTTATGTATGCTTATTTTCTGTATAAAATTGGTCTAAACTTTTAAAACTGGATGAATAATACTAATATTGATTCGTTTTTAAGTGGATAGATATGTGGGTTTTTAATTTTTTTAAATTCTTGCCTCAAAAGTAGCCCCTTAGTTATGTCATAATGAAGGAACCAGGAGGCTGCTGCCTACTAGGTGGTAGCAGCACAGGGATCCTGGTGGAAGATTTATTGACTGTGACCAAGAAAACACTAATCTTCTCAGATTATAAAATCTAACCTGGTGGAGCTGCTATATTTGATTTTTAGAACAAATAATATTTACGTATTATCTTCTTATACTATTTGTTTGCTTTTTTCCCCCCATTAAACATACAAGGTGGGGGAATAACACAGGGCAGTTTACTTGGGACATTCCAGTGTGTACAGACGTTATTACAGGAAATTGTTTTTATATGTCAGAGGAAGGTTAATCGATAATGGTGTTTTAGAAAAGGTGTTTATTAGATCGAAGGTTTTCTCATAGACTCCTTGGAGTCTTCTAAGTCAAGAACCGCATCATCTGCAAATAGGGATAGTTTGACTTCTTCCTGAGCTGCTGCTGTTCCTGCTATGTCTTTCTCTCGTTAGTTGCTAGAGCTCAGAAGTCCAGTTCTACACTGAATAAGAAAGGAGAAATGGACATTCTTACATCACTCTCAGTCTGTTTCCATTTAATATAATGTTAGCTATAGGTTTGCTATATATAACTTTTATAATTTTGAGATTTGTTCCATCTATTCCTAAACTCTCAAGAACTTTTTTCCTTTTATTGAAGATAGTTTTTTCATATAATATATTCTGATTATACTTTCCCCTCCCTCTCCTCACTCCTCCCTTCCCCTCCAGATCCACTCACTGTCTGCCTCTCATTAAAAATGAACGTGCTTCTAAGGGATCATAATAATAATAGTAATAAAATAAGATGAAGCAAAAGTTAACATATTGGAACTGAATTAAAACACACAGAAGGAAAAGAGACCAAGAGAAGGCACAAGAATCAGAAACCCACTCATTCTTACCCTCAGGAGTCCTATTAAAGCAATAAGCTGGAAGCTATTACACACACACACACACACACACACACACACACACACACACACACACAGAACCTGGTGCAGACCCGGGTAGTCCCTGAGCATGCTTTCAATACCCCTGTGTTTTATTACTATAGCTCTTGTATGACTTGAAATCAGGGATTGTGATACCGTCCACAATCCTTTTATCATTCAGGATTGTTTTGGCTTTCCTGGTTTCCTTGTGTTTCCATATGATTGCTTAGGTTCTTAAATATGTTATTTGTAGCAATGCTCTGGATGTCCCTTTTCAGTTGTCTGTTGGATGAGCTCATTAATAAGTGTCTTAACACGTGTGTGTGTGTGTGTGTGTGTGTGTCTGAGGGCAATATGGCACTTATAAAGCATTTGGCACCAAGCTTGAGGACCTGAGTTTGATCCCTGGATCCTGCATGAAATCTGTGTAACAGTGACAGAATTTGATACCTGCTATAACTGCAGGATCCAGGGATAACTGCATGATGATTACTTGAACATTTATTTAATGAATAAGAAGACACATAAGGAAATTAGGTTTACACAGGAAGGGAATACTGCCTGGTGATTTAGTAAGCATTTTTTTCTCTTGATCTAAAAGGTCAGCTAGACTTCTTACTGGGACTTGGCACAGGTTCCTAATGTGTCTCTGATTGATAGACACAAGGGGACAAAACAGTCCTTTACAACACTTGAAAATCCTCTTTTCACTCACATAATTGAAATAACGGCAAAAATGTCAAAGATTTTTCTATGTCTGTATCTCTGAATTTAAATGGTAACTTGTTGAACAATAAGGAAGGCAAAGTGGTATATAAATCAGCAAGTTTGCATTGCAGGGAGTCATCTAGTGGAGCGTCACCCAAGACTAGCCATTAAAATGAACAATGAACAAGGCAAGTCACACGATTTGGGGCTATTCTCCACTTCAGTATTCTTCAGGGTAATAATTGCTACCTTCAAAAAATGATTTTACCTTTCCATTAAAAAAATGGCTCAATATGCCACTTTGGGTATATCATAAAATGAAGTAAAATGAGTATACCTGAATGATATAATTATGTTCTTATTTATTATGATATGATTACTAGAGGATAATAAGACAGTAGAGGAAAGACAGGTAAAGAACATTTAGGTTGGATCAAGGCAGATATTAAAATGTCCCATTGAACTCCATTAAATCTTTAAAAGTTAAGTTTTGAGGGAGCTGGAGTGATGGCTCAACAGTTAAAAGTAAGCTGCTCTTGCGATGACCTGGTTCAGTGCCCAGCATTCCTCTCAGGTGCCCACAGCTTCTTATAACCCCGAGGGATCTCATGCCTTGCTCTGACTTCTGTGGCTTTCTACACTCGCATGTGGTAGACACACAAAATATTTTTTAATGATTAACTTTTTAATTTTGAAAAATGTATTGGATATACCACACATGTATAAAATCTCAAGCATTATGAGGATCCAATCAAATATATTGTATATATCATAGATATTCTTACTATTTTCCTAACCTCCCACATATGCCATTTTACATAAATAGGACGTTACTTTAATAAAGTTATGTCATTAATATCACTATGAGTCTACCCAGAATAATTGCTTAGCAACTGTTAGAGAACCCACCTTGCCAGCATACATCATACTTCATGTTAAGAGAATGTACAATGTAGAAACCACACAGAATAACACAGAAATACCTGTGTTTTATGGCCACATTGTCAAATACAGATTTTATAAGTATTGGTGCTCTGCTCATTTCACCCCTTTATATTTTTTATCTTTATACATTTTTTTTAAGGCAGAAGTACCAAACCATTCACAGCAAACCAAACTCTGACTGTTCAGCGTACTTTAATGTGCATGACAGTGCTCTTCTGTAAAACCCAGCACAGGCCTGGGTGTCATTCTGTGGAGTGTGTACCCTACAGAGACTCTCCTGTCCAGAACACAGGCAGAGCAATCTGTGGCCATCCTCTTGACCTCTGCGGTTTTAGTTAGGTGTATTAGACTGTGGTCTGACGATATTAAACAGAAAATTAGAAAATTAAGCAATCCATAATTTTAAGTTGTAAATTTTGCCTCAAAATTTACACACAAAAAAAACAAGACTCACACTCTCAGTCAAGGGTGTGCTGGCTACGGAGCCCTGGGAATATTTTAGAGACCCCTGAGACGTAACAAGTACAGTGTATGAACCCGGCTCACCACGCAAGCTCCATGCTACAGATGCCTGGCCTTACCTTAAATGCAGGCTTCCCAGACTTTCCCCTTAGTTTTCAGTTTGAGCTTTAATAGTCTGTGATGATTAGATCCTTCATTTTCAGAGTAACTCTTCTTCCTACCCGTTCTCATCCCTTATGACCTACAGTTTTCTCAGGATGTGTCGTGACTGAAGAGCCTTCTCTGTTGGGAGATTTCTCTTTTACTGGTCCTCCATATGTGTAAGGGTCAGAAGCTTGTTAACAGAAAAAAAATATAGATTTTGTGTGTATGTGTGTGCGCACGTGCATGCATGTGTGTGTGTGTGTGTGTGTGTGTGTGTGTACCATCTTTTTGGGAACACCGTGTGTCTACTATGACCAGAAGGTAGAGGCCATATAGCCTGCATAAGTGAAATGATGGCCCACTGTGAGAAAGACACAGGGAAGGGTTATTGATAGTCAGTTATAGATTATCCTGGTCTCCTGCCCTTGTGACATCATAGCTGTGAAATAAAGGCCAGAGAGTGCTGTGCCTGTCTGGGGAGCTCTAGCTGCATCTCTCTGAAAGGATCTAGAACAAGGGAGCGAAGGAAATAACCAGCACGGTTTGTGTTTTCTTCCAGCACTGGTGAAACATGAGCAAGTTAAGGGGTCAGTTTGTACACAGGATGACAATAAAACACAGCGCCTTGAAAGTGTTCGACAGTACTCTGCTCTGTGTTCCCAACACAGACGATCTCTCCTTCACCGAGGAGCATTTGTCAGTCACATTCATAGGAGATTAGAACCAATATTCCTCAAGGACTTTGTTACTTGTCTGAGACCTTCTCTTGAGATAGCTCTTTACTCTGGTCCAATTAGTTACCTGCCTTCAAACTTTCCTCTGTCAATTACTATCATGTTAGTCATTTCTTATTAAAATGACAATGTTGGGTATAGCTTCTAACAATGTACCTATTAAAACAGTGTGGGTTTTGCAGGAATGGCCTCAGATATATGTGAAATCTTTACCAAAATTCTAGTTCTATGCTGGCTTCTAGCCCTCATATTCATCACAGTGTATGCACATGCATGTGCACGTGCACCCACCCACCCACAGACAGACGCACTCTCAAACACAGAAACACACACACACACACACCTTCACATATATTTTAAGTATGTTTGTAGAAGAGATTTTCAAAATTACCTAATGGAACACATCTTGTCACATGAAAGAACACTGATAAAATATTTTAGGCAATGAAGGGAAACAGGATATGTGTGTTTCCAGATGCCAGAATGACGGGTTCCTAATCTCTGTCAGTATGGTAGATAAGGTCACTGCTAATTATGCTCTCTATTTCTGGCTCAGTTTTATTGGGCCTCATAAGCATATCTGCTAACTATTATGCCCCCATCAGCTATCCTCTGTCTCTCTCTCTTTTTTCACTCTTCCTGGAGTTATTGTAACTGTCACAAATATTAATTTGCCTAAAGTATAACTGAGAATAAGTGCCATGTTACATTTGATGCTTGAGGAATAAGGAAATGTCACTTCCATTACAGCTCAGCGTGGCATTTAATGGAGCTTGGAGAGTTATTCGCATTCTACTCCACTGTAATGATGTTGCTTGCAGCCACAGCTGACAAAAAATATCACAGAATGTTAATTCAGATGAACTTTAAGAGCAACCGATAGGGAACTGACCTAAAATGAAAACTTCTGATCTTAGCCTTGGAAAACACTGCCCTTCAGGTTTATCCTAAGCCCCTTGACTACAAAGATGGAAGGGTGTGTAAGGCGAGGAGACCGAGAAAGGACATGGAGCACATGTGAACCCAAGTCTGAATTTATTGCTTTGCTTTAAATTGGTAAAATGATCATGACCTTATTACTCAATGATGAGTTAGTTATCAGACTAGTGTATAAAATGTATTCCTAGTGCCTGGACTTTGCGTCCAAAATATTCAGTTTTCAAATGAAAGCTTAAAAACAATTCTCTTCAGCACCTGTAGCATCAGAGAAAATGGTAAGGCTGAGGGATGCTGGAAGCAAGACAGCTCAGTAGGAGGTGCTAGTACTTGCTTCAACATAAAAATGATCACAACTCATCAGTAAAGATGGATAAAAATAGCTGCGGTACTGGTCAATACAGATAGGAACTTAAAGTATCTGTACATGGTGTTATGTATCTTTTATCTCAGTACATGGGAGGCAGAGGCAGGTGGATCTCCATGAGTTCAAATCTAGCTTAGTCTACAGAGCAGGTTCCAGGTCATCTAGGGTTTCCCAGTGAGAAGTTGTCTAAAAACAACAAAAGAACTTATAGAGTGTAGCAAAACAAGATAACCAAGTACTAAGGGAATGAGGAGCACTTTCTTTTGCCTGTGTTTTTTCATTTCCAAGTCCAATAGTGTTCTATACTAAGACAAACTATGCTAAGACAAAACCATTGGATATTCTGCGAAAGGAAAAAAAAAACTATGGAGGTAATAAATAAACTTCCCCACCTTGATTTAATGCCACTTATTTCTAGGGCAATCAGCATGGTTGAGATGTCCGGGGAGTAGAAACTATATGAATCACACAGAAAGTACAAGCACGATCCCTTATGCCTTGTCCTACACAGTTCAGCAGTCTAGAACCAGAATCTAAAGCTCTGTCTGCAACTTGGGCTGGATCACCATATGACAGTCCCCCCATCATTCAGTGAGCAAATGCATGCTTAAGTCTTGGGTTTAATGAATACTCCGTGCACATCAATGTTTCTGGTCCTCCACATAGACCCATGACTCAAAAACTAGAACCTCCACTTTAGTAAGCACAGCTGTGCCTCAGATTGTGGAGTCAACACTGCAGTAGTCATACCCACCCCTAAACAGTAAACTTGTAGTCAGTCATGCAAGTTTGTAGTTCAAAGACCAGCTCTATGACCACTCACATACTACCACAATAAGCATGGTGATGATGTACCACCAATATCATTGTCCTAGGGGAAACACCCTGACCATAGGAGTCATGGCTGCTTTGGGTATCTCTACCTTGAGCACCCAAGTTCTCAGCTCCATGTAGATACCAGTGCTTATGGTGTAGAAAAACCATCCTTAGTTTAGACTCCAACCAATAGTTTCTGTGTGTATGCACCCATAATCCCTATCCCAGATCTTCATGCATGCATTATGTATGCATGCATGATGGATACCTCTGTTACCAAAACTGCACAATAGCCTGGATCCAATGCCAAGAAAGGGTCTTTCATCAACAAGACCTCTCACAGGAAGAAAAGAATTGTTTGGATCTAAAAGTCTTTACTAACAAAGGTCTTTCTAGTCCTTCCCACTACCACAAGCTACCATAGTCTTAGTCACAAGTGATCTTCATGGGTTTTCCAAATGCTGATTTCAGCCCTCTATGCTTTATGAAGACTACACCATTTCTCTCTTTCTCAAGAAATAATCATGCCCTCCCACTAAACTGGCACCTTCTAAGTCAGCCAGATATGAAATTGTTTCTTCATCAACACGAGTTATTAATGATTAGCAGAAGTGGCTGTTTTCACAGGTGTTTAGACAAGCCACAGAAACCAAGAAAATCAAAAGACCAGAATGCCTCTAGAAGAATAAAATAGTTTTCTATCACTGAGATACCAAATGCAAATAAATAAAGAGCTACACATTACCTGACAAAGAATTCAAGTTAATCACATTAAAGAAGCATATTAAGCTAGACGAGAAAACAACTGGACAACAGATAAAGTCAGTAGAACAAAGAGGAACAAATCAGTTTCTCAAGCAAAAGGTAGAACATAAAAAAATTACAAAAATTCTGTAGCAGAGGCATATAGAATAGACAGAGGTTTAATGTAAGACCCAATCGAACAGAATCAAAAAAGTTAAAAACAGGTAATTAAAACATATTAAGTTACTAAAAAAGAAAAGAATTAAGAATCCAACATGCTTTATTGGAGCATTAAGTAATATATATTTTGTTACTTAAATCTCCAATAAGCCCAGAAATGACTGAAGAGAAAGAGTCAAACTTAGATTTAAAAATAGCTATAAACTATTTCTGAATCCAGAGAAGGAAATCAATGTTTAGGTTCATGATACCCCACAAAGCTCAAATAAATGGAATGCCAACAGCATCAACAGCCTTTACCCAGTAATAAATGTCACTATTAAATCATCTCAAGCCAAGTATAAAGAGAATTTCAAAAGTAATAGGAAAAGTGAGTAGTTAGATATAAGCAAATTCCATATGACCATCTGTTAGATGTATGACTGGCAAAACATTCTCTTCTACTCTGTGAACTATTTATTTAATTGGTTATGTCTTTAGCTGTACAAAAGAGTTTTAGCTTTATGAGGTTCCACTTGTAGATTGTTGGTCTTGATTTGGGGGCAAATGAGATTATCTTGAGAAAGCCCATTCTTACACCAATACCATGTAGGATACTGCTTATATCTTTGTCTAGTCATTTCATTGTTTCTATGTTTACATTCAAGTCTTTGATATATTTAGTGGGAGTTTTTAAGCATAGACATATGTTTAATATTTTTCTTCTATATGTGAATATCCAGTTTTCTCAACACTATCTCACGAAGATTCAGTCTTTTATCTAGTATATGATTTGGGTATCTGTTTCAAATATGAGATGGCTCTATTTACAGGTACTCATATCTGGGACTTCAACTTTGTTCTGTGGCCTACATGTCAGTTTTTATACTAGTACCCTATTTTTTTGGTATATTTCTATAATATATCTCAAAATTTTGAATGGTACTACCTTCAGCATTGTTCTTTTGCTTGGGATTGTTATGGTTATCCAAGACCTTTTGTGGTTATATATAAATTTTAGAATATTATTTTTCTGTTTCTATGAAAAGTGAGATGATGACTTTAGTTCAGACTGCATCAAATCTGCAAATGGTCTTTGGTATAATGGTAATTTTTTACAACTTTAATTCTATCAATCTTTGAGCATGATATGTATTTCTATTTTCTAATATCCTTTTCTAAATCTTTATTCAGAAATTTAAAGTTTTCACTGTAGAGGTATTTGACCTCTTTGGCTTGGTTTATTTCTAGATATTTTATTTTCTTTGAGGCTATTGTGAATGCAGGTGTGTCTATGATCTCATTTTCTATATGTTTGTTGTTGATATATAGACAAGCTATTGATTTTTAAAATTGGGTTTTGTATGCTACCACATCGTTGAATTTGTTTATCTTTCCTGCAAGATTTCTGGTAGAATTTTTAGGATCCTTTAAGTATAATATTAGGTAATCACCAAAAGTGGGGGAGGGAAAGAATATGATCAAAATATACCTATTTTTTAAAAATATTTTTAATAGTAGTAGTAGTAGTAGTAGTAGTAGTAGTAGTAGTAGTAATTAAAAAGTAACTGAGATTGTTAGCTGTCAGTGTCCATCCACTGCCTTCCAGCCTCCGGCAAGCACTACTCTAGTCTCTATTTCTACAGATTTGCCTTCTATATAGAACTTCTAATAAATAAAACATATGGTGTATGATATTTTGTGGCTGCCTTCTGGTGCTTGACACAATGTTTTCAAAGTTCATATTTGTTGCGGTATGAATCAATATGGTGCTTATGTTACTTATGAATAGACTTTTATAGTGTGGAAAAAGATTGGTTTGTTTCCCCAGTTGTTTCTTCCCTTGGAAGAGAGTAAATGTTCATCTGCCAGTGGTTATCAACCGGAGATAGCTTCTAAAATAGGGATGGAGGCATGCATCTGCTTCTCATTTCAGCTCTAGGATTCCATCTTGCACAGACCTCTGCAAGCCCTATGTAGACCTACAACAGTCTATGATCTTGTTGATTTACAGGGTCTTGTTTCCTCCATTCCTCTAGCTCTTGTCTCTTTTCATCACTTCTTCCCCAAGATTTTTTAAGGTAAGGGATTTGATGAAGACCTTCCCATTTAGGGATGAGTGTTCCATGGTCTCTAATTATCTGTCTAATGTCCGTTTATGGGTCTCTGCATTTGTTTCCACCTGCTGTAGGAGGGCTCTTCTTTGATGACAACTGGGCAAGACACTGATCTATGAGTATAACAAAATGTCATTAAGAGTCATTTTATTGCTATTTTTAGAAGAACAGTAACATTTGGTTTGACTTCATGTCCCTGGGCTATCTAGTGTCAGGTCCTTGGTCACCCGAGCAGTATTGGGTGTCTCAAGAAGTGGGGCTAAGTCAAATCAGACATCAGCTGCTTAATTCCACAAATTTATGCCAGCATTGAGCTAGAATATTTTCCAGGCAGGATACCATTGTAGATTGAAATATTGCTTCTTTTATTTTTCTTTAGGCTTGGTCTGTTGGATTTTTAGGCTGTTCTTACCATTAAAAAAAAGAAAAAGTCTCTTTCCTTTTTAATTGCAGCAGATAATTTTGCTGTATGGATCGATCTAAGTTGTCTGTCATAATTATTTGGGACTTAAAATGCAGTGCTCTCGACTCTTTTGGTTTTTAGATTTTTCCACTGATTCATCAGCAGTTTTTCTTATGGGATTTCCTTTATATGCAACTTGTGGTTTTTTTTTCCATGCACTTTTCAGTATACTTTCTTTGTTGTGAGTACTTAGTGTTTTAACTATATATTTTGGAAATTTTCTTTTCTGGTTTATTTTTCTGTTTGTCATTCTTTATATCTATGTGGGTGTTCTTTTCCTTAGTTTTCTTCCATGATCTTGTTGAAGATCTGGTCTATGCCATTGACTTGGGGTTCTTCTCCCTCATTTTACCCTTTAATGAGGTTTGGTTCCTTCATGGTGTTCCACATTTCCTATCTATTTCTTTCCTGTATGACTTAACTCCCCTGCCCATATTCCTTGCTTATTTGGTTTAGATCCTCTACATTACCTTGTAATCTTGATAGTTTATCTTCTGCTCAATTTTCCATTTACAGGTTTTTCTCTTGCATTTTCAAATTGAGTTATTGAGTTTTTCAATTCTATATTCTTTCCAGCTTGGGTCCTTTTTGGTGGTTCTATCTCCTTATTGAATTCCATTTTCAAGTTCTAGATTGTCTTAATCATTTCCATCAACCTTGTGTTTGTGTTTTCTTGGGCATCACTCAGTGGTTTATTCTCTCTAAGCTTTTTCTACTTGATTTCATTGAGTTATTTATTTGTGTCTTCTTTAAGTTCCTTAAATTTTTTGATGATGTTTATGATTGCTCTTTTAAATTTTGTAACTTTGTATTCATCTAAGTAATTCTCATCTGGAAAGCAACCTCTATACCTAAGGCTTAGGGAATATCAGAGACATTTGGTAGAGTGATGCTAAGAGTTAGAGGACCAGCATGCCACTGGTGAGATAGTGTCCTATGTATAACAGGGATGTTGTAGTCATGAAATTTCAAGAATGTGGGTGACTAAACAAAACTTACTTAATTACTGTACCAGTCAACATGACAAATGGGTGGGGCACAATTCACAAGGCGCCACCCTTTGATAAAGAGCTACAAACAATCAATGATTGCTGAGAATCAGAGAATCAGTTTTGTCTTAGGATGAGTCCCTAGATAGATAATCCAATTCTAGTGGTCACCACTAAACACAGATACATGTGAAAAACACTAAAGTGACTGTGCACATTACACACATGCATGCACACACGCACACACACAGTTATAAAAGAAAAAGTCATGAATTAGAGAGGGTGTCAGTGATAAGAGACATTGGAAGAGTTGCATTGGGAGAGAGGTGTGGAAATTATGAATAACATTCTTAAAAAATAAAATTGTGATTTGAAAATTATCATAACAGAAAAGGTACTCTTCCTCCTGCAATCAGAGAAATTAAGATCAAAAATGTGTTAGCCTTCCATTCCACTCCAGGAAGAATGGCCATTTCTAGGAATACAACTGACAGAGCTGGACTGGATGTCAAAAAAGAGGAATTCTTGTGCATTATTGGTGGGAATGCAAACTAGTGCAGCCAGTCCAGAAAGAAATTTGGTTGTTTCTCAGGACTATAAAAATAGATCTGATCTGCCATATGTCACAGCTATACCGACTCTGGTTTTATTCCAAAAGGGTTTATCTCACTGCAGAAATGCCTGCATGTTCATATTCATCTCTACTCTTCATAACAGCTAAGAAAAGGAGCCAACTTGGATATTCATCAGATGACAAATGGATAGGGAAAATGTAATAACAGAACATTTCAGCTGTAAAGAAAATGAAATCATGAAATTTGTAGGTAAATGGATGGAGCTGGAAGAATTATGTTCATATACTCACCCGAGCCCATAAAGACAAACCTTGGAATATTTTCTCTTATATTAGGGTCCTAGCTTTGACCTTGTTTTGTGTGTTTAACTTGAATCATGAGCAGTCTAGAAAACTATAAAGAAATCATTAGCAGAGAGATGCATTTGTAGACAGAAGTTAATAGAATATAGGTGAAAGACGGTAGAGAGTGGGGATAATGGATACAAAAGGATTCACCCAAGTAGTGGAATGATGGGGATGGGAAGCTAGGAGACTAGGGAAGACTTAAAATGAGGTGTGTGTGAAGAAGCTACTTGGTGACCCATAATGCAATTCACAGTATAAGTATAGTAAGAGAGGGTACACAACAAAAATGATATGAAGAACTGGGGGAGAATACTTGGGGCTATAAGTTTAAACAGGGATGGGAATGGATGGTCAGGGAAATAGGATGAAGAGTTGGAGTAGTTAAAACCAAGTTTGTGTGAAGCCACCTTAGAAATTCCACTGATTGTAAAGCTAATCAAAATATAAAAAATAAAAATGTAAAGGCCTTTGAAAAGAAGTATTTCATATTATGGAACAACACTGCTCTCAGAAGACATGAGTTGTTAAATGATAATTTTGGTGCCAGGCATGTATTAACTTCATTTCAGGTGTGAGTAAGACAGGCTCCAGAACATTTGAAATAAAACAGAATGTTATCATTGCTCTAGGTTGTTCACCATAACTAGATAACAAGACTCTGTTGCTGAATATACTAGACACAGAGAAATCAATGTTGTACTGACCAGGAAGCTCTCTCCCCACCGGAGAACCCCAAAAGTGCTGTCAAGTGATGTGCAGGCTGCTGCAGGAGAAAAGTCATCAATGGTCTTACACAATATGTTATAATACTGACTTGCACTATGCTCACTGGAGCGATCGTGGCAAGGCAGTTTATGGGAATAGACAATTGCTTTCTTGATTAAATCTGAGGTCTGCTACACAGGAGGGAATCCCTGTCTGGTACTGGAAATGCAATCAAAACCTTCAGCTAGGAAAATCATAGGCCACAGTTGACAGCTTATTGTTATTATTTTTCTAAGTGTTCATAATATCACACTACTTACTACATGTTTGTATCCATATATTTATGCTTCTTCCAGTTTTTGTCAGAGTGGCTTCCCATATGGAGAGAAACATTATTGTTCAACATACTGAGAATTGGCAACTCTGAGTGCTCAGGCATAGAGAGACCTCTATATCATCACTTCCCCACCTCACAGATCAGGGATAAATTCTGGAAGCCTGTGGGGTATGGAGGAAGCACAGAGTGAATGAAATCCTGAGTGAATACATGCTGTTGACATGGGCACAGCTATGTCAAGGACCACAGCCTCAGACCCATGGGAAAATGACAGTCTTGGCCTTCCTCCCCCTTCCTGTAAAGAATGGTGAAGCTTTTCTCTGGTCACTGTGTGAATGTTGATAGTGTTTGTAGAAAAATGGCCATCATAGTTTCTTCCTACGTCCAATATTGTGGCCCAATGACTGCTCCCCTACAGAGACATTCCCTATTGAGATTAGCTAGACATCAGATGGTTGTCCAGTGGAAAGGGGCAGCAGCTAAGATAGATGCTGGCATATGTGCTAGCACCAGTCGAGGGCTCCAAGTCAGGATTACAGCCTGGTCAGCTGGAGGTGGGCTATACCATAAGGCCAGTTTACTCTTTTCCTTGAAACATTTTTTTCTTGAGAATCCATTTTTTTTTTCAGATGTCTCACTTGTCTAGCAGATTTTAGATTCCTTAGTTGGGTACTTTTATTCTGGAAAGACAAAAAGAAAATCCTGACAGCCCTAACTCTGAGAGGATCCTCCTTTTTAGGCAGGTTATATCTTTCCTAGGGCTAAATGATTTCTGGCAACAGAAAAGTATTATCTTTCAATTAAAAAATTCTTTTGAAATTTTGAAATTAAATGTACTTTAGTACGTGTAGATAAATATATCTATATTACCTTTTCTCTTTATAGATATCAAAGTTTAAGTGTATTTATTTTTAGATAACAAAGGGCATTCACTTTGCATTTTAGCCTGCCTTTTGCAAGTGGCTTTTAAATTTATACCACTGCGATTCTTATGTGCCTGCCTCTGCCTCCCAAGTATTGGGATTAATAATAGTTATCCTCATAGGGTTATCCTGGTTTAATTTGGTTCTCGGTTGCCGCTTGTTATTTAGTGTTAGGGATGAGCTTTCAAGTTTTTCAAATATTAATCTATCATTCTTACTGATTTATTTTGAATTTGTTCCCTGGAAAATTTTAATTTCTAGTCTTAATTAAGCATAATGTCAATTTATCCACTATTTCATTATTTTCAGACATTTGTCTGAAATTTACCTGTATGAGCTACATAAAACTTTATGTGTTTGCTAACTTTTGCTAGGTTTTGCCACATCCATTCATGATTTCCCATGAGCAGATATCTTTGCCATTAATCTGCAGGTTAGCAGTTTTCCATTTGATGACCACAGGCTATACCATTTCATACACACCATGAATTGGAGAATATAGCGATTTTCCTTTTGCTTTCATAGCTGTTTGTCTCATAGCCAATAGCACTATGTGATTTTGTGGTTCCTTCCTCAGTATTGCCATCCCATCCCAGCCCTATAGGCTGTGTCTTTCCATTAGTTTTTGTTCGAGCAGTGGTTGATGAACCATCAGTGAACCTTGCATTAGCCAAATGTGAACATTCCACTGGTCTCCACAGTTCAATAGGTATCTCTTTTGGTGGAGGGTTGAGTGATTTAGAGATGGGGATTATAGGCAGCTGAGTTATTTCCTCAGTGTGGGAAAGCACAGACCCCTATGTTACTCCATCCTAGTCACAAAGGCATTACATTAGGTACCAGTTCCACTGTGATACCTTCCTTCCATGGCTAAGACTGCAAAGGACTCTGCCTTTCAAGGAATCCAATCTATCACTGCAAGTGGTGCTCTTAGGACTGACTATAGGGTGGTTGGCAGCAACTGAGTATAAGGTCTCGAAGTCTTGGAAGATGTCCAGGTTTGTTTCTCAGAGGGAGAATATTTATTCTCCATATATGGAAAATATTTGCAATAGAAGTCAACAGGCAAATGTTGGTGAAAATACACTCATCTTTCATTTGCATAAAAAGCAATTCCAAATTAATCAAAAACCTTACTATAAGACTTGAAACTCTAAAAACATTAGAGAAGTAGAGAAACACTCCAAGATCTGTGTACAAGTAAGCACTTTCTTAATAAGACTTTAGTTCTTCACTGCCTGCTCTTCCTGAGTTCAGTTACCAGCAACCACATGTTGGCTCACAACCATCTGTAATGAGATCTGGTGCCCTCTTGAGAAAGAGACCTGGCCAGTCATCCTCATCAACTTAGACCATGAAACCCAATGTGGACTAGTTCAACACAACCACCATATATGGGCTGCCCATTCATGTTTCAGCACTGCTAGGGCATAAATTTCTAATTTTAATTTCAATTCTTCAGGTCCTATGGCCAATTATTAACAAATGGAAACATGAAATGAAGAAGTTTCTCTACTGTTGTTAATTTCTTGAAGAATCAGCCTATTTGGAATGAGAAAATATTTTGACCATTAGTTAATATCTAGAGTATATAAAAAACTCAAGAACCTATATAAAAAAGCAAACAATTCAATGAAAATGGGTGAAAAACTGAACAGAGAGTTCTCAAAGGAAGAAATACAAAGGGTTAATAAGTATATACAAGATTCTTCAACACCCTTAGACTTCAGGGAAATGAAAATTGAAAGAATTCTGCGATTATATAGATCACCACTGTCAGGAAGTCTTCTATTTAGAAAAGAAATGACAATAAAAGTCAGAGAGGGCATGGGGAAAGAGGAACACTTATTGATTGTAGCAGAAGTGTAAACTGGTGCATCCATTATGGATATCAGTGTGGAAGCTTACTGAAAACCTAAAATCAAACTTTCGTATGCCCCAGCTATGCCACTCCTGGCACATTCCCAAAGGAGTCTGCATCCCACTACAGACATACCTGCTCATGGTATGCTCATACTGTTTCTCTATGCACAATTGCTACAAAATATAAACAGACTAGATGTCTATTACCTGGAGAATAGATCGAGGTAATTTGTACAATGGTAAAAATAAAAATGTAAATTTTAGGAAAATAAATGGAACTGTTAAATATTATAAGTGAGGCAACTCAGGCTTATAAATATAGACAGATTGTGTTTTCTCTCATATGTGGATCTTAACTTTTAATTTTAAATATTAGTATCTTCATGGGAGTGAGGGCAATAGATGGTAGGAAATTATAAAGGGGACCAAGGGTAGAAAAAAATAATTACTTCTATCAGAAAATTATCCTATAATTAAATCACAATAAATATTAAACTATGCATTTTCTAACCTAAAAAGTTGTGATTAATTAGATTGGCATCTGACCGTTTATAATTAATTCAAAATTCCTTTAATATGTCTGGTTAGGAATTGCTGCTAAATTGCTGCCAGATGCATTTCCTCTTTTGATCAGTAATGCTACTAAAAATGCTGCTGTTCTACAAGGTAAGATCCTATTGCTGAAGACGCTATACAAATTGGCCGCAGGACATAGAGAAATCAATCTCAATCTGACTAGAAACTTCCTCCCTGTTGGATAGCTTTTGTAGTACCTGAAGATGTTATCGAGGCTGCTGGGGGTTGCAAAGAAATGAATGGTTTTTTAACAAATGCTGAGCACTGCCTGCTACAATACTGACATGCCAGGCAAGATGCTCTTCCTAGTGCATTTGTGGCATGCCGTCATGGGAGTAGCCAACACACTGCTTTCTGATTAGTTTTGCGTGTGCTACAGAGGATGGGAGTTTAAACCTGGTACTGTAATTCTGATTTAAACCCCAAGGCTGGAGGTCATAGGCCCTAAGGTAGGACCTGCTCTTGTTATTTTAATGAATGATCATGTCATCAAAATACTTTATAAATATTTATGTTTCTACGCATAGTCTTGGGTTCCTCTCAACTTTGGTCAGAGAAGCTTCTTTCTGTTGCAGACAGCAATCAATGCAGATTCATTCACCTGGACAAGGTGCTGAGAATAAGAGAGTCAGTGCTCAAACCCTAACTCAGACATTGTTTTCAGCCCTGACCTAAAGCTCAGTCAACTCTACAGAGGAGGGGAAAAGTGTGTAAGGCAAAGAGCAGGGGGAGGAGTGCTGTGACATGCTCTTTAGAGGATGTGATATAACGACCCTACTACTGAGCTCACAGTAGCAGCGGTTTACCTGTGCAAGTACCTGCAATTTCGACATAGATGGGGGAGGTGCTCTGTAGCCCCCATTCCTGCTGCAGAGTGAGAATCATATTTTTAGAGTGTGTTCCCACAGGTAGATTTCCTATATACTCCAGCAGATAACTCTACATCCATGAACACATGTGTAGCAGTAATTGCACTTAGTAGGCTCTCTCTCTCTCTCTCTCTCTCTCTCTCTCTCATTCACACACACACACACACACACACACACACACACACAGAACAAAGAAGACATGAATGACCTGGAGCAAGCAAGCAAGCAAACAAACAAACAAACAAACAAACATAAAACTGAGAAAGTTTGGAATCAGGAGGTCTTGCACAGTTGTGTCTTATATCGAGCAAGTTTATTAAGAAATACAGCATCTTATTTACACTCTGTGTGGGGGTATGGGGGATGGGGATTGAAGCAGAGTCAACAGAAAACCATTACACAATGGGACAAAGTCAGCACTAAGCTAATCAAAGAATGTTGTACAAAGGGAAGCCAGGATGTCTCAAATGAACCACCGACCGAGTGCTCAGTGGCCTCTGGAGAAGGGTATAGTTCTCAGGCTCCCCCAAGGCCCTGGATCTTGTTAAGCACATACCTGGGTTTAGACAGGACCTAAGTTCCTTCTAGATATATTAGGGATGAGGGAAAACCCTGGACCAGCCTGACCCTCAATATTGAAGATGAGAAGGGACATATGTATACATGGAGTTAGAGAAGAGAAATGTGGGGAAAATATGATAATATTTTATTGTGTAAATGAATAAAAATATCAAGAACATAGAAACACATAAAGCAAACATTTAAAAAGAACAGAAATATACTCCAAGACTGTGGAGTTTAGCCATCTGGGAAGACACATCAAGTTGTGTGAATTACATCTAAAAAAGCTTATTTGAAAAAAAATTGTATTATTTTTGTACTGTTTCCATTGAGTTTCATTTTGAATTTGATCTTGATGGCTTGTTTTCATTAGTTCTCAATATGGAAATCTAAATTTTGTAATACATTTTTAAAGTAAAAATTAAAACTATAAAAACCCAAGAAATTTCCAATAACTTCTGCATCATCATCGTCCCAATTTAGCATTTCAAGTTTTTATTAGTTCAGGTTATCCCAACTGTATAATTGTTTGTTGAATTTTGAATATACAAGGTTTTTCAATCTAATGTATAAAATACACTGCATGTTAGAAGACACAGTGCCCATCTCTGCTGTCACCCACCATGGATCCCCAGATGCTCTTTGCACTCCTGTATGAGATGCAAAGCAGCCAACCAACACTGCAATAACTTTCGATTTTTCAAAAATTTTGACATGTTTAATTTTCTTTCTAATTCCTACACTGTAACTGATCAATTATGCATGTCTCAGTAAATCTCTCCTTCAAAGTTTCCCATTGAAATTAATATTCGACAGTCTGAGAGAAAGACATCTGCAACAGTGCACTTTCAGATAGCCAGTATCCTTTAAAAAAAAATGACAGCGGTAGGATCCGGCTATTAGACTGGAGTCAGCCATTGCACTTCCTGCAAGTCTGTAAAGTCAGGTGGCTTTCCTGAACCTCAGCTCAACCTCTCTCTATGATACACTGGAGAAACAGCTATGATGAAATCCTGACCCACCATGCATTGCTCTCTGACTCCAAATTAGCTGCTTGCACCCAGTGTTACCACCTCATAACATTCAGTTCAACAATGCCACTTTGTGCGCATCACCATTTTAACTGTACTGATGGTTCCATTCTGATGGTCACTCATCAGAAGCATGCATTGAGGAGAAAGCCTCTTCTCTTCAAAACAAACCCCACTTGTTTGCTGACCTCCCATCTGCCTCTGACTCCAGGCCACATTCTAATCCCCAAGCAAGTTCATTACCTGCTTTCTCTTACTTCCTGCAGAACAGCTAAGCCTTTCCAGCAAACAAAACAAAACAAAGGAAAAAAAAAACCCCACACAGCCAGTATAATGTGTACATTTGTACTACAGTGCTGATAAAGAGGACCCCAATCCAGGTTAGTTTATTCTTCATATGCTCAAAATCTCTCTTAGACCTGCTCTCAACTGAGATTTTGATTTGGGGTGTATTTTCTTGTGTGTTTGTTTTGTTTTGTCTTTTTCTTGCCTTGGAGATTATTGAAAGATTTTCTTTGAAAAAGATACCAAATTCTTCCTCAATTGGAAACCATTACAAGATAACTACAAATAAATTTGAAAGAAATGTAATTAATACAAAGAAAGCATCAAGAGTAACTGTGACGTTAAAGACAGGAACTGGATGCATGAGTAATAACTGACAGAGCAGCGGAGGAAGGCATTTGCTGATACAAAACATGAGATTCAGATACAAGAGCAGCAGACTATCAGGACATTTCTGGGATGTAACATTGGATTCCAGACCCTTCAAAAGACTGATTCATATCTGGGGGAACAGTACAAAAATATTTCCAAATGCACTAAACATCATCTCATAGATATAAGAAGATCCAAAGCAGGATCACATATATACAGCACACACACACACACATACATGCACACAAATACATACACACAAAGAGAAAGAGAGAGAAAAGAAAAAGAAAGAAAGAGAAGGAAAGAAAAAGAAATAACTGTGCTGAAGATTGTATTAGCAAAATTTTTGAAAACCAGTAAAGAATAGCTGGACCAAATAGACCCATCATCTACATTGAAACAGACACAGGACACTTGAAGACTTGTGTTTAAAACATGCAAATCTAAAGATAATTGGAGTTCAACTATAGAGTGCAAAAAAGAAAAAAAAAGAAGAAGAAGAAACCCACCTCTATGTGGAGGAAAGGAAGCCATGTTTCTGTGCTGGAATTTGGAATACTGGAAAGAGAGTTGCTGTCTCACTAACAAAGATAACATCAAGGTACCTTCAAACATCTTCTACAGCCCGACAGCTAAGACTACAGGATAACCTCTAATTTAAACATGAAGAGTAGGTATCACATCTGCTCATAAGGAAATCCCATGCCAGTACTAACTTAAAGGGGCCTTATTATATGTATCCTGCTAGATAAATGAATTCTTTCAGAAGAATTCAAACTGGTGGAAACCAAACCTAGACTTCTGAGAGTGTATGGAAATCTTGGGGGACAACCCTAGGGTACTGATAGAATTCAACTGATGCCATATTGAGAAGAGAACATGACCACACACAACAGAGTCCACTGGGGAAGACAGGAAGCTACTAAAGGGACAAAGACATGGCTTAGGAGAAGACAAGGTGTCTGCAACCCCAGTAACTGAACATGGACCACTGCATTGAGTTAGTACTGGTAATATAACTACAAGAACAACACTAAAGTACTCCTGATGCATGTCTCTCCTATCTGCAGCATAATCCCTGAGAGGCTGAGGGTGACGCATCATCAAGAGCTGACACATGTGACATTTGTAAGCACAGACGTGTGCCATGTGGTGTGTCTGAGTGAGCGTCCCCACCCCACTTCTCCACTGTGGAAAAATGATGGGGAAATTATATAATTTTGTGTTTTTGACTTTTGGATAATCTCAAATTTCTGTTAGTAAGAATCACTATATTGTTATTTGTATTTCAGAAATGACATTGCCTAATCACCTATAAACTCCATAAAGCTGAATATAAAGTGGACTAATAAGATTATTAACCGACACTGGCAAAAGTTTTCAGAAACTCTCAAGTTATCCTGCGCTAACATAGTACCTCATCCCTGGTGGGATTAGGGTTAGTTCCAGGGGATGCACAGAGCAGTTCTGTGTGAGCTAATAGAAGGCTTCTGCTTGGAAATGTTGCTTTGACTCTCAGAGTATTCTCTATTACAAATGTCTCAGACATATTCCCACAGGGTCATACATGATACAAGCAGCTCATTTCTGAAGGTCACAGCTAGACATGTGAAAAACCCTTGGGTTTGAGCTTCCAGAAAAACCATGATGTAAATGTAACTTCTGAACCTCAATGGCACAATCACAGACTTAACAGCAGACAGAGCAGCACAACTCTTGGTTTTGAGCCTTGCTGAGTCCTCAAACAAAGAGAAAGACACCAGTTTCTACTCATGGATGAATTTCCATTACTGGAAAGACCTTGCAGTTAGACTTCTTAATTGTTCAGAATTGACAGTGGCCATTCTGAGCCTCAGGTGACAGCAAGACTGGATACCTCTGAAGTTCTTTCCAAGCCCTGGAACAAGCCTTGTATCTCAAGCCCTGTACTGCTTCTGTGTCTTACTTGTTTTGCCAGGCTATTTTTTGACAGTATGGTTCTTTCATATCAGTTATCACTGACTAGAAGATCTCTCAGTGACCCATATTCTTCTTGTTATTCTTCACACATACAAACAATCTGTTTCCAAGATAAACATCTGAGTCAAAAATTAACATCCTTCATTGTGGCTTTCCCCTGCTTGCTTCTCTGAGCCTCGTGCATTTTCATTCCTCATCAGATTTCAGCTGCACTCTTCTGGCTTTGCTTTCCTTGCTCTTGGAAACACTTTGAAAACAAAAAAAATCAAAAAAACCCCAAAAAACTAGGGATTCCTTGTACAAAGATAGCCTTTTGTTTTATTATCACTCTACCTTCTTAATAATACAAGCCTATGCAGTTTTTCCCCAAACATAACATTCTTTTTGATTATTTGGGAATTTCACATCATGTACCCTGATCACACTCACTTCCCTATCCTCCCAGGTCCACCCTCCCACTTGTGACCTTCCCCCCAGAAGAAGAAGAGGAGGAAGAGAAAGAGAAAGATGAAGAGGGAGAAGGAAAGGAAGAGGAAGAGGAAGAAGAAGAAGAAGAGGAAGAGGAAGAAGAAGAAGACAACAAATCCAATTCGTGTTGTCCTTATCTCATTGAAAAATGGCCAAACTCCCAGTGGCCAACCTCTTAAAGAAAACTGAGTCCTTCCCCACCCACACTTCTGCCAGAAGCCATTAATCGTGGAGAGCTACACTTCAGCATCCTTATCATAATTTTTAAGAGTTCTCTTTGACTGGTTCCTGTCTAGGCTATTACTTTTTTTGGGAGGTGGTAGGGAGAAGGAGAAGATGGAGACTGTGAAAAGTGGTTGTAAGTGATCAACTGTAGATGAGAAATCCATATACACACCAATTAAAGGCTCAGGAAGAATCTTGGAAGAAAAGGTAGAAAGAATGTTGTAGTGATATTTCATTTGTACTTTCAGAAATAAAACTTTTCTGAAGTTCAGAGAATAAAACAGCCACATTAATCAGCCTTACAGACCAGGCAGTGGTGACACACACCTTTAATCCCAGTAGCCATGCCAATTTGCCATAGAAACCAGGCGGTAGTAGTACATGCCTTTAATCGCAGCACTAAAGAGAAATATAAGATGGGAGGAGACAGCTCTCACACACAGTCTCATTCTGAGATTCCTGGAGGCAAGATCGCCATCTTGGGCTGAGGTGGAAGTAAGAGTCAGTGGCTGGCTATTTTGCTTTTCTGACCTTCAGGTTGAAACACCCAATTTCTGTCTTTGGGTTTTTATTGCTACATTTCCCCTTTTTGACTAGTATTTAAAAAAAGAAGGCTATAACTAATATAAGAAAAACTATATACAATAAGTACAATGATTATATACAATATATACAGGCAATAAGTACATCAACAATGTCAGTCCATTGGCATTTGACAAATTTGGAGAAAATACTCCGTATCTATCCTATCTTGGTGAGTCTGGATAGCACCTTTGGGAACTATGAACACTGGCCAATGGAGAGGTCAGTGTCAAATTTATTTGTTGATCATACAACATACTAAAGTGGGTCATAGCCTCAGTATCTCATTTAGTTGTGATAGGCAGCCAAGAACAATAGAAACAGCATTTCCCTGACAGACCAAGATGCTGAACACTTTTTTTTTTTGTGTTTACTACCTGTCCTAGTGTGCTTTCCTGTTGCTGTGTTAAACACCATCACCAACAGAAACTTGGGAAGGAAAGAGTTCATTTCATCTTAAAGGTTATAGTCTATCATTGACAAAAAACAAGGCAGAAAATCAAAACAGAAACCTGGAGGTAAAAACTGGGGTAGAGTCCATAAGAGAACACTGTTCATTGTCTTGCTCTCTCTCCCTGGATCACATTCAGCTGCCTTCTTATACAATCTAGATACAACTACCTACGGATGATACAGTACACGCTCTACTAGACCCACATCAGGTAGCAATGAAAAAAAATGCCCCTGCAGACATGACCTCAGGCCAATTTTATGGAGGCAATCCTTCAGTTTAGGGTTCCCTTTTCTCAGGTGTGAAAAGTTGACAACAAAGGTTGTTCATCACAAGCCACTTGTAAATCTTGTTTTGGTAATGTTCTGTTGAGTTCCAAGGCCCATTTAAATCTTGGATTGTTTGTTATTTTTAGCATTTAGAGTTTTTTAAACTTTTGTATATATATTCTAGATACAACCCCTGCCAGTTATATACCTGACAGAAAGCTTATATACCTATTAGTTGAAGTGAACTCCCTTCTTTGTTCTATAATAAGTATCGGGATATATAAGGTCTTATGTTGAGGTCCTCGATCCAGTTGGAGTGGAGTTTTGTGCAGGATGAAAGAAGACCTTCATTTTTTTGTTGTTTTTTGGTTTTTTTGGGGGGTTACATGTTGAAATTTAGATTTTATGGAAAGATTTATTGAAGATGCTGTCTTTTCTCCAATGTCAGAACATAGTTCAGGAATGGAGTCCTGTGAGGAGAATTATGAGCTCTTGTGAGAACATTCCAAGAGACTAAGTCTTGTGATCTTTGTTTCTTCAAAACATGGAATTGTTCTTGGAATGTGTTTTTCATACTCCTCCCAGATGTAGAGGATAGGAGTGAGTTTACTTCGGAGTACTTATTATACTTGGGATCAGATGCTTTGCTGAAACTGTTTATCAGTTAACTCCTTTTGGTGCAGTCTTAGGGTCTCTTGTATAGAATCCCACAATCTGTAACTAAAGATACATTGTCCTTTCTTTCTTTATGTTTTACTTGTATTTCTTTTAGTTCCATCTTTCATCTTATTGCTCCAGCTAAGATTTAACATAGGATATTGAATACAAGAGGAGGGAGTGGTGGTGCACATCCTTGTCTTGGTCCTAATCTTAATGGGAATATTTGAGTGTTTCTCCATTCATCATAATACTCACTATAGATATTTTACATTTAGGTATGCTCTCTCAATCTCTGTAATTTCTATGAGTTTTGTCATGAAGGTTGAATTTTGTCAAAGTTCTTTTCTGTATCTAATGAGATTATCATGTGATTTCTGTCTTTGAGTCCATTTATGTGATGAATTAGATTTATTGTTTTTTATATATCAACCCATCCCAGTACTTCTGGAATAAATCCAACATGGTCATGATAAATAAGCCTTTTGATATAATCTTGAATTCAGTTTTTCAGTATTTTATTGAAAATTTTTGTGCTGATGCTCATAAGAAAGATTGGTGTTTTTGTATTTGCTATGTCTGTAGTTGGTGAGACATTGAGGTATTAGGGTAATAGTGAATAATAAAAATAAAAGTTTGAAAGTTTTTCTTCCTTTATGTTTCAAGGTTAATATTGGGTTAATTCTTTGAAGTTATGGTACTATTCTGTAGTTAATACATCTGGTCTGGACATTTTCCATTAAAGAGACTTTTTATTACTGCTTCAATCTCATCAGTGGTTATTTGTTTATTTAAATAATTTGCTTCATCTCAATTTAATTTTGGTATATCACAAGTATCTAGAAACTGGTTCTTTTTTTGGATTTTCCAATTTAGTGGAATAGAGATTTTAAAACTATAACTTTACAATTTACTGTATTTCATTGTTATCCATCTAAATGTCTTCTTTGTCATATCTGATTATTTTCTATTAATTTTTGAGATTATAATCTAATTTCCTTTTCCTTTCCCTTTCCTCTCTTGAAACTCTTCCATGTATTCTTCCTTGCTCTCGTTCAAATTTATGGCCTCTTTTCCATTAACTGTTATTGTATGCATATATTTATAAGCATATACATATATAGTCCTAAATATAACCTGTTCATCTATGTAATGTTACTTGTATGTTTGTGTCAGGGCTGCTTATTTGGTACTGGATAACTAATTAATGTTATTTTCCTTGGAGAAGACTATTTCTCCAACTCTCAGCATTTTTTACATGACTGTAGTTTTTGTATAGGGTTGAGGCCATGTGGGCTTTCCCACATCCACTTTGACATGTCTTTTGATGTTGTCTTTGTTTCATTCATATTTGGGCAGTCATGTTGGTGAGATATTGCAAGTATAAAGTCTGGTATAACAAGGAAACAAAAAATCACAGCGAACTCCCTCACCTTCTGGCTTTTACAACCTTCCTGCTTCCTCTTCTACTATGTTGTCTGAGCCTTAGATACCATAGTGTTTTACAGAAATATTCACTGAAACTGGGATCTCAAACCTTACATTTTGATTTGTTGTGGTGTCTTGTAGTTGTCTCCATCTGTTGCAAAGAAAAGTTACCATGATGAGGGGTGTCTTAGTTAGGTTTCTATTGCTGTGAAGAGACACTATGACCGTGGTAACTCTTATGAAAGAAAACATGTAATTGTGGTGACTTGCTTATAGTTCAGAGGTTCAGTCCATTATCATCATGGTGGGACATGATGTTGGAGAAGTAGCTGAGATTCTACTACATTTTGGATGCAACTACTACATCCTACATTTTGGATGCAACAGGAAGTGTACTAAAAAACTGGGCAGTATCTTGAGCACATATGAGACCTCAAAGACTGACTCTACAGTGACACACTTCCTCCAACAAGACCATACCTATACCAGTGTGGCCATAGCTCCTAATAGTGCCACTCCCTTTGGAGGCCATTTTCTTTCAAATTACTATAAGAGGTGAAGATTATACTATCTGGAGATATAAGGATAAGTATTTAGAGTATTTTGTGGATTATGATGGTTTATAAAGTGTGTGTTGTTGGTTCTCCAATATCCATGACTTCACTAGTATTGAGTAGTTAAATAGGTTTCTAGTACCAGACATTTATTCCCTTTTGTTAATTGGGTCTTAAGTCCAATTAGAGAATTGTTGGTTGCCACCAAGGTAAATGTGCCACTATTACACTCATAGGATTATTGTACCATGATGGTTGTTGATGTCATTTATAGGCATCATAGGACTGTTGGTTGCCAACCTTCCCTGGTAGCTTGTATGGAGCCTTACTATACTACCAAAGTTAGTCCTCAAGAGAAGGTATTTGGGTTTTTTATAATAAATACCTGTTTATTTATTTCTGAATTACATAGTGTCTTCAGCAATAAGGACTTACCTTTTCACCACTGGGGCAACCAAGGGCAGTAGCAAGAGGCTATATGTTTTAGAAGTCTTTTGATAAGTTTGTCTAAGTGTTTCTTATCTTTGCAAAGAACTAATTCTTCATTTGATTGGTCCTATGTGTTTTTAAAATTTGTATTTCATTACTTTCTATATACATATCTCCTGTATATTCCCTGGGGATTTAATTTGTTCTGTTTTTCCAAAGGCCTCAAGCATCATTAAGTTTTCAATATAAGGTCTCTTAAAATATTTTGATGTAGGACATTAGAGGTATAAACTTCTCTCTTGGTGATGGTTTTATTATATCTTACAGATTTTTGTATGTTGTATTTTCATTTTCATTCAGTTGTAGATTTTTTTATTTCATTAATGATTTCTTCATTGACCTGATTATCATTTGATAGTGTGTTGTTTAGTCTTTGTCAGTTTTTGTACTTTCTGACGCTTCTATTATTGTTTGTAACTATCTTTGTTTTTTCCATTTTATTCTGATAGAATAAAGAATGGTATTTCATTACCACTCTTGGGAATATACCCAAGAGATGCCCAACCGTACTACAAAAGCATTTGTGCTACTGTGTTCATAGCAGCATTATTTGTAATAGCCAGAACCTGGAAACAACCTAGGTGCCCCTCAGTGGAAGAATGGATCCAGAAAGT
>JAQHUG010000053.1:8946834-8957386 GCA_028555095.1 Dicrostonyx torquatus | reverse complement strand
TAACAGCAAAATAATATTACAGTGCACAAATATACCCCACTTTCATTACCCATTCATCAGTTAATAGACATCTATGCTGTTTCTGTTTCCTGTCTATTGTGAATAGAGCAGTAGCCAACATGGATAAGCAGTTTCCGTATGTTGTGGTTATCTGTATGTTACGATATAGAATCTTTTCTGTATATATGCAAAAGTGATTGGTAAAGCTGTATCATGTGGTAGGTTCCTTTCTAGCTTTTGGAGGAATTGCCACACTGCATTCCACAACGGCTTTGCCGATTTGCATTCTCACCCACCGGCAGTGAATACCTAGTGTCCCCCTTCCCCTAACCACACCAGAATTTGTCATCATTAGTTATTATTTTAATCTTATTCATTCTGACTAGATAAAGATGAAATTCAAGTAGTATTCATTTGTACTACCCTGATAGCAAAAAAAATGCTGATATAAAAAAAAAATATCCAGTACAAGGTCCTTGATCCACTTGGAACTGAGTTTGTTCAGCATAAGAGGTAAGACTTTCATTTCATTCTTCACATGTATCTATGCAGAATAACCAAGCATATTTGCCGGAGATCCCTTTTCCCCACTGTGCACTGTTGGTCTCTACGTCAAATTCATGTGGCTGTAGGAGTGTGGGCTTATGTGTGGGTCTTCAACTGCATTCTGCTAATCAACGACTCTGTTTTTTGTGCCAGTGCCACACTGTTTACATTATTTCAGCACCATAGTATACTTAGAAATCAGGAATGGTGATTCTCCCAATGGATTTTTATCATTTAGGGGTTTTTGACCACCCTGTATCCTTTGCATTTTTGTATGAGAGTCAGAATTAGTTTCTCAGTTTCTGTAAGAATATTGCTGAGGATTGCATTGAGTCTGTAGATTGATTCTTGGTAGAGTGCCCATTTCCACAATATTAATCCTAGCGATCCATGAGCATGGAAAATCTATCAATCTTCTGGAATTTTCTTTAAGTTTTTCATTGCCTTAAAGTTTTCATTGTATACGTTTTTACTTAATTGAATAAGATGTGTGTGTGTGTGTGAGAGAGAGAGAGAGAGAGACAGACAGAGAGAGACAGAGAGAGACAGAGAGAGACAGAGAGAGAGAGAGAGAAAGAGTACTTGAAAAATTATGACTGGTATTGTTTTCCTGATATCTTTCTCTTTATGTTTGTGTGGATGTAGGAAGTGAAGATATCTTACCCAAGATAAACAATTATGTTTTTCATATTTGCCTTTTAAAATTAGGGCTTAATAATTCTTTGAGAAAAAATACTAAAATGTTCTTCCTTGAATCCTCGCTTTCAATTTTTCTCTGCATAGCGTGTATCTTTGCTTTTGTAACAGAGCAGATGGAGAAGCGAGACCTTGATTCTCACTGTTCCTTAGTTTTTATTAAGCAGAATACAGTGTTTTGTGTGCTGTTCCCTTTCTAGGAGCTGCTTAATTTTGTCTTCCCGGGGTGACTGTCCTTACAAAGGGTGAGACCTTATATCTTTGAGAGGGTTTAATTCGAGGCAGAAAATACTAGAAATTCAATTTTGCCATAAATCCAATTCACAGTCTGTTACTGGGTCTTCAAGTAAGGGGTAAAGCTGGTATTTTTTTTTAATATTCATCTGTCTGATTCCAGTATTTCTAAAATTGGTTCCCTATTGAGGAAAGGAGGTACAAGTAATTATCGCCCTCCAACTGCAACAACCGCCAGGCAGTCTCTGCAGGGTTGCTGGGAAAGCAAGGAAAAGCAGCCTACAGGAAGATGGAATACAGGGACTTGAAAAGACAAGCTCAAGTGAAATCCACAGCTCAGTGAAACTTTAATTTTTTATTGTCGTTTCTTCTTCAACTCTGGCTACATTTCTCTCTCCCTTTGAGTCTAGTAAATACACATAAATCTTAAGAATAAATTTTTTGGGGGGAGTAGTAGACTAAGACCCCCAAAACATTCTAGAAAATGCATACTATTTTTTCCATCACGTTAGGAAAGTGTCCAAATTGTATTTTAATAAATAGTTATCCTACCTGAAGGATTAACAAATACCAAAGAACACCACAATTATAGGCTTCTGTTCTGCTGTGAATGTCTTCATCATTATGAGCCAAGAGACAAACAGGAACAGTCAGAATTGATATAAAATGAATTTCCAGGGCTGGAGTCACAAGCTGCCCTTTGTAATAGCTCTGTGTCCTGAATCTAAATGAGAGGGAGAGATGCAATCCACATTTATTACAAACATTCCACACTGGGAGGTGACACTTGCGGGTAACTTCAGCCTCAGGACCACAAAGCGGCTGAAAAATTACTTAGGTAATGCTAAGTCACTTATTAAAATTTTAACTATATATAATGTCATCTTGAATAAAGTATGAGATCACTTCAGTTGAAGGGCATTAAATCATGTGTGCTGGCTACATTAGCTTTGCCCATTTTGTCAAGATTTAGAACGTAGAGCGAGCAAGTAACTCCGGCTCCTAATGAAAACTCTAGACCACTCCAAAGTTACATTCAGAATCATGCATGGGCATGTGCCAAATTAAGAAGAGTGGAAAAAATCATTTCAATCATTTCAGACAAGCCATTCAGGGAAGGAAGTATTAGAATACTGTTTTCCTAATACGAAGGAAATGAGTTTAGTGCTAACTCTACTACCTGTGACGCAATTCCGATCTGCTGGAAGCTGACTGTGCTGTGGCTTTGTGTTTCGCCACTTTGTGCTGCCTGGTGTTTCTCACATGGGTGGGTGTTTGCAGTGCTGTGTCCTGACCCTGACTGCTCCCTTCTGGCTCGAGTTCTGCTTCCACTTCTATACTTTTCTTTCATTGTTTCCATCTTGAGACAGGATCTCCCTTGGCTGTCAAAACCTTCATCTTGACATTCTCCTGCATCATCAGCCTCTTTGATGACTGGGTTTGCAGGCCTGTGTGCCAGGTTGACTTCACTGGTCCTAAGTCCCAGCTCAGTTGCAACACTTCCATACTGTTAAGTGCCTATTCACTTCAGTTTCTTTCATTGTGTATTTATGTCCACCCTTTAACAAAGTGATAACAGGCATATTACAGCCAAAAACAACCAATGAACCAACCTACCAACTGATTAAATAGACACAAAATATATATAGAGAGGAAACAGTTATTTGGGTCAGGAAGGTTGGAATTATCGTACCAGGAGTTTTGAAAACCTCTAAAATGAGTATGCTAAAAGATATAAAGTAAACATAAGTAGTATCAGATAGATAGTGTTAGCCAAAATAAGGAATTTATAAAAAGGACCCCAAACAGTAATGCTACATTTCAAAAGCATTCTGTCAAAAAAATGATGACTGGTTGGCTGGACCCGATTTGTTTGTCAGAGCTCTTACCTGAACGCCCAAAGCTCTGTGCTCAGTCCCTGCCACCACATAAATTGTTGGCAAATGTCTGTCTTCCCACTACTTAGGAGCTAGAGGCAGGAGGATCAGAAGTTTAAGCTCATCCTTAGCTACCTGGAGCCAGTGTGTATGTGTGTGTTTGGAGGGGAGATACATGAAATAGTCTCTAAAAATAATTTTAAAAATGCTTTTTTTTATAATAACAGGGGAAGAAGTCTTCCACCATTGACCACAAAATGGATGAAATTAGAAAACATTATGTTAGCTTAAATAGACTGCAAACGGAAAGGTAAGTACCCTGGATTCCTTCTTGTGTGTGAACATTAAAATCTAATGAATGTAAAGGACAGCAGTGACTACCAGAGCAGGCACAGGCAGGTAGTAGGTGGAAACAGGAAGATTTGATTGGTTTGTCCTAGGTGTGTATGGTAGTTACACATTTAAAAACAATGTATATTTCAAGACTTTTGTAGGAATAAAACCCAAAACTATATGGATATTTTTACAATTACTGATATAAGAGAAATCACAAGGGGCCTGAGAGACGTCTCAGCAGCTAAAAGTATTGACTATCTTTGCAGAGGACTCAAATTCTCTTCCCAACACCAGTGTATGGTGGCTTACAAGCACTTGTAACCAGCACAATGGGATCCAGCACTTCTAGCCTTCAAGAGCATCTATGCTCATGTGCAATATTCGCATGCTGTCACACACACGATTGATTAAAAATAAATCTTTAAAGAAAGAGAAACCCTGGAAATTACAGAATAATGATTTTAATGTGACAATAAATATACAGAAAAACAAAACGTTGTGTTTTATGCTGTATTTGAAATTTTTCTTTATTTTTTATTATTTAATACTTATTTATGTGATTAATCATTATTTTCTACATTATTAGGAAATAGCTAAATTATTAATGCTAAAACTGCTGTGGTAAGTGAAGAAAATGCTTCCATGGAGTCTCAGGGTTTCTGTTTCTGCATCTGTAATTGGATGTTTTTCCCATTTTCCAGTTCCCAAACATTCTCTCTAATGCTTAATACTAATTACAAACTGTTTGGCTTATTAGCTCAAGCTTATTATTAACTAGCTCTTACAACTTAAATGAACCCATTTCTATCATTCTATATTTTACCGTGAATCTTATGACTTTTTACTTCACATTTTGCTTCTCTGGTGGCTGCTGGCATCTCCCAAACTCCACCTTTTTTTCCCCTGTGTCATTGTTTGTATTTCCCTCCTGGCTCTATTCTTTCTGGCTATTGTCCAAATCAGCTTCATTGTTAACCAATGTCAATAAAACATACTCACAGCATACAGAAAGGCATCCCACATCACATAAGGAGATATCAAGACCAAAAGGCATGTTGGGGAAGAAAGGGTTTATTCAGTTTACACTTTAGCCTTGCTGTTCATCACTGAAGTAAATCAGGACAGGAACTCAAACAGGGCAGAATCCTGGAGACAGGAACTGATGCAGAGGCCATGGAGGGGTGCTGCTTACTGGCTTGCTTCCCATGGCTTGTTCATCCTGCTTTCTTATAGAACTCAGGACCAGCAGCCCAGGAATGGCTCCACCCATGATGGACTGGGCCCTTTCCCACTGATCACTAAATGAGAAAATGCCTTACAGCTGGATTTCACGGGGGCCTTTTCTCAAGGAAGGCTCATTCTTCTGATGACTCTAGCTTGTGCCAAGTTGACACCAAACCAACCATTGCACATGGAATTTTAAGTTTCCCCAGCCTCAGAGGTTTATTTCTAAATTGTTACGTTTATTGTACTAAATGTTTGAAACCAAACACCAAAGGACGAGTATTCATTCAGAATACAGGGAATTATATGCAAATAAATTAACTCCCTCATTAAGGACCCATCAAGCAGAGATGAAAATAATACAATTAAGACTTAATTTCTTTAGTGTCATTTTGTACTAATCATTAGACTAGACAATTTCATATGAAAATCAATCACATCTGTCTTCCTTCCACAGCCTAGAGTATCACTCCGTCAACTGCATATGGCAGGCACTTATTTAGCATGGAGGTAGCATGGAAGTTTTGGGAATTGTCTCCTAGTTGGTTCCTCTTCTCACCCCTTGTTAGATTTGGGCATTGTTCACTTAACACATAGACCATTCCTCCGGCATCTTGGTTCCATAGCATTGCCACATTCCTGCTCAGTTACTCAACTTCCTTATTGCTTTAGGGACTCGTGGTCAGTCTTGACCTGTGACAGCCAGTCACAGCATTTGTTTCTCTACCTCTGTTCTAAGCACAGACTGCTCGAACCTTCATCTCCGGTCTTCTCTTTCCTGCTACATTTCTGCTAATACTCCAGTTGCTCCTCTGCATTCTGCTTGCTCATGCAGTTTGTTCAACCACCGATGGTCTCTTCATCGCCGCTTCCTCATCTATTCCCACCCACAGGCCCCACTTGTTGCCTGGCAGAGCCATCACTGTGATGCACTCACTGCTTGATGTCATCTCCTTGTCTCTTCCCACCTTCGTGTCCTCACTTGGCATGTGGCATGCTGTACTGTGACAAACTGTCCAGTGGCACCTCACACCCTTTTCTCTTCCCACCTCTGCAACATCACTGACACGTGGCATGCTGTACTGTGACAAAGCATCATTGGTCTCATGTCACACCATTGCTTTATTTTACTCATGGTGATTAAATTCAGCTGTCTACCCACTGTCCAAAAATGTGGCTGGAAGGTCTGGAGTACAATTGCATCCTGAACTTCAGACGTGTGGAAAGGATAAGCCGTAAAGATTGCCTAATACTGGATCACCTACCAACTGGATCACCTAAACCATTCACTCTCCCGTTACATTCTGATCTGCTTGTTTTTCTTTTTTGTTGCTTTTTTCGAGACAAGGTTTTTCCTGGAACTTGCTCTGTAGACCAGGCTGGCCTCGAACTCACAGAGATCCACCTGTCTCTGCATTGGGAGTGCTGGGATTCAAGGAATGAGCTACCACCGGCTGGCTGCTACTCTTTAAACCATTGGCAATTCCAGATCATGGGTAATCATGCTTTGTATATTCTTGACAAAGCAAGGGACTACCCACAGCCATTTAATTCTTATTTGCAACCATGCCTCTATTTTTTCTTTTTATTCCAGTCACCAGTAGGCAATATTCTCAGTTCCATTTCTCTCTTCTTCTGAAAAGCATTGCTAAAACCATGTTACCATTCTTCTCTCTTTCCTTCCCAGCCAGACTTTTCTCCTTGCTCTGGACGCTGTCCCCTAGAAGATGAATGCTAGACACCCTTGTTTTTCCTGGAATAGAAATCATTTAGTACCACTGCTAGTTTTCTTTCCCCTTTTCCCCCAAATACCCTTGAAATAATACTAGATACTCATTTTTGTTTTATTTTCAATCTTTGAAGCTACTCCAATTAGGTATTTGCTCTAAATATAGTAGAAAACTTGACAGCAAAATAATCCACTTACCAGTTTTCAGGTTTTGTCTCCTAGACCTAACCCTGGCTACTGCTCTATCCTTCTTGATACGCTGCTCCCACACAGCCTTATGGGACATAAAGTCACACTTACTCCTGCCTCTTTTATTCGCTTTCTTTTGATACAATCTCCTCACCTTCCAGCCTTTACAATCAACATCCAATGGAGTATCTCTGTCCAAAGAGAATCATCAGCTGTAATATAATAGCTATAAGGACCAGAATGCTACTGAGTACTTGAAAATCAACAAGTTCAGTCAATGGCCTGAGCTCTCATTCAATATTAAAGTTCAGAGTTTGTGTCCATCTGTGGCTAGTGCCCCTGCTGTGGCCATGGACATGGAGTTCTTTGCATGTGTTTGTCCTTACAAGCCCAGTGACTCACGCCTTTCAGAAACCACCTCAGAATGTTTGCTGAAACATCTATATCTCCAGCTTAGACCTTTATCTGACCTTCAGATTTCTGCCTCTTAATTACTCATTTGAGTGAATAATTGGCAGCATCTATTAAAAATTGCCACAGCCCTCTTGGTACTTCTGTCATTCCTCTCTTTTCACTGTCTTCCTCATCAATACCTTGGCAGGGATTGATATAGCTCATATGTATATACAATACATACATACATACATACACACACACACACACACACATATATATATTATATGCCTTTTCTCAAGTCCCTTAAATAATTGTATTATTTAATCCTAACAAGGTATAAATATTATATAATAATTTTTATACTTCCACTGTTTAGGAAACAACAATAAAATAGAATCTCTTCAGATAGTTCGGATCTGTGATTGTAGCCTCTTTGTTCAGGGGGCTGACTCTACATCCTAAGAGGTGCCTATTCAACAACACTGGGCTATTCCTGAGAACTCCCAATCTCATGCCTCACAACCCCCTCAGATAGTCCTTTGGCTGTAGTCAAAATTAGCATGGATTCTGATGTTTTCCATTACCGCAAAGAGCTCTTGCCACTATGGCAGTAGCCTCTTAATGGTCCCAACACTTGAGCGTTTGTTCCATCTTGCATCAAGTATTTGGAGAGGGATTACTTCAAACATAAATCAAGTTATTTTACTTCCATGACTCAATCCATTAATAATGTTCAAAATACTTACAATAAAAGCATATTTCTTTGACTTTTAAATCCCCATATGATCCAAAATTTTTGTTATTTCTCTCTCCTCATCCATCTCTACTGTTTCTCATTTTCACTACTATCCATTAACATGGACCTCCTTGAACTACTGTCAGCAAACAGTAGGCAGGATCTTGACTCATTACTAAAAAGAAACCATGGGCTAGGGATCAGTGATAGAGAACTTGCTAAGCATACTCAAGTCAACATACAGCACCACCCAAAAAAATGTGTGTGTGCATGTACGTGTGTACATGTGTGCATTTAATCTCTATGTATCAGTAATTTCATCACTCAGGAGTAATACGCATATTCCTTGGGGAGACTAAGGGTTAAAAATGCTTAAATTTGGGGGAGGATTCAATTCTTTATGCTATATTTATTTTCAAGGAGGCTTATTTACTGCAAAGTTCTTAATATTTATATTATTTATTTTTGTTTTTTCAAGAAAGTATTTGTCTATATAAGAGTCCTGAAACTCACTTTGTAAATCAGACTGGCCTCAAACTCAAAGTGATTCATCTGCCTCTTCATCCTGAGTGATGGGATTAAAGACATGCACCACCATTGCCAACTTCTGAAAAGTCCTTAACTACTGCAAAGACTGCATGGATTACAATCCCCAAATATGGAAACCCACCTTTGAGTAAATTAATTGCAGTGAATACAAACAGAAACATGTTTTTCTGGTTTCAGAATAATTCACGTTTCTCTCTGGCTCTGAGCTATACCAGTCATTAAAAACTGCTATAACCAGAACACAAAGAAAAGATAGATATTTAACAAGATTCTATGGTCACCCGACTCAGAGAACAACAGGGGCATTTCATCAAAACAAGGATTGCCCTCATATAGCAAAACATCCAGTTAGTAACTGCAAAGGCCTGTAGTGTTTACTTACATCAAACTGAGCTGTGTGACTCATTTCCACATAGTTTGTTGTATGAAGGGAGGGTGTAGAAGCCAGAAAAAGCAACTCTCAATCTATTCAAAACCCTGAGATAATTCCTACGTACTAAAAAGTAGGTTGCGTTCCTTACGTCAATCAAAATCCCCGAGCGAAGTTACAAATGTCACAGAAACAAGAAGGGACACAGAGACTTCCCTCCAAATGACAACCAGCATCCGAGACAACACACTACAGGAGCCACCCAAAAGGCTTCCTGGAGTGGAACTATGCCCCCGTATTAAACTTCTACTGGCAAGCCCAAAAACAAGTCTGAAATGAAGTCCATGACCCTGGCATTTTCTGCATTATGTTGTGCCTGCATACACCACTTCATATACACAAAATTGCTTATATTAGCTTTAGCAGCTGAGTTTATGCTTTCTACTCTGCTGAAAAATGTTTAGCAAAGGTTTTTGAAGATTGTGAATCTATTTATACATGTTTAAGAGCAAGGCCATATTCTTCATAACAACAAAATCCACCGCTGTCTTTGAAGTATCCATGGTATTAATGCTCCCCATGCCCTGGTACAAATGAACATGAGAATAGCAATGCTTTACTCTGAGCCTGACTGAAGTACTGCATGGAATTAATTGAAGCCCACTGCCCAATGAGTTTATTGTCCAGTGAGTAATTACTAAGCTTTCTGAGAACTGGTAAGCCGCATGTCTACTGTCCTATCAGTATAACACTTTCTCTCTCTTGTCTTTCACAGTAGCAGTCTTGGTTTAGGTTCATCATGTACTCATATTCCTAAAATCCATTCTAGCATATTTGCCTGTTCTAAATTCCTGTACAATGAACTAGTTTATGAAACAGGTTTATAGGACTCTTGACCTGAATCCCTTTGCTCTGTCAAGTTGGAATTTTCAGGACACTGCTTTTTCTTGACTCACAATTATAGTCAATTTTAATAAGAAATTTATCTCCAGATACCTTGTATATAGAAGTAGCTCTCTCATAGAGACAGAAGAGTCAACAACTCTTGGATGAAGCAAAGCTCGCCCTATCCTTGACTAAGTGCTATTTTCTAACCTGATGGTGACCTATGGAATCTCACTTCAAACAAAAGAAAAGGCCCACTGGCTTGTCAACATATGACAATGATGCAGTCATATTTACAGGCATGACAAAAAAATTCCAAAAGACCCAAACAAATTACATGATCCAAGCCAGTGAATGGGAAATTCCAACCGTTTTTGTTCTATCCGTCTAATGTGTCATTTGCCATCTGATATATGGTATAACAGCTTATACATGAAAACAAAGTTTGCTTATTCTTGAAGAAAAGACAGGGAGAAAGTAACGATGCAGAGTAATAATAGCCCACAAATGATAAGGGAAAACTTTTGTACCTTTGTGTTTGTGATCTCATTTGCTTGCATTCGGGTGTGTGCATATAGCTGAAACAACAATCCAGAAGGAAAGTGTCTTAGTTTAAGTCAACTTGATGCAAACCAACAAAATTTTGGGAAAAGGAACTCTCATCTAAGAAAATGCCTCATTGATTTTACCACTGAGTAGTATTCTAATTTGTATATATTCCACACTTTCTGGATCCATTCTTCCATTGAGGGGCACCTAGGTTGTTTCCAGGTTCTGGCTATTAC
>JAQHUG010000053.1:8897668-8921609 GCA_028555095.1 Dicrostonyx torquatus | reverse complement strand
GCCAGGTCCAAGAGACACTGGACAGTTCCACACCACAAATCCTTGACAGGAGTGAAGCAACCAGATATTGCAGGATGTGACCAGCACCCAGCTTTCTCAGGTCCCCCAAGACTCCATCATCCACAAGCCAGCAAGAAGCATTCTTGAGAACTCGATGGCCCGATTCCCTTATCTTGCCATGTCTAACTCCTCACCTCTTTATTATAAGAGAAAGATAGAAATGTTATAATAATGCTTGTCTTTTCTATCACCTTGGTACCCTGTCCCTTTAAAAGACAAGCTCTACCCACCTTCCAGTCTCCTCCATTTCCCACATAAGCAAGTAGATCTCCTGTCTTCTCTTCTCCCCTCTCCCCTCTCTCTGTTGTCCTTCTGAAGAGGTAATCACTGCATCTCCCTTCCCTTTTCCACTTTCCTCTCATTCTCTGTTCTCCCTCTCTCCCTCCCTTTTGCCCCCACTCCATAGCTCCTTATACTTATTCCCTTCCCAATACTCAGTAAATAAACTCTATACCCAAGCTCTGTCCTTATAGTGTATCTGTCTGTCTCCTACCCAGCGTAGTCTCCCACCTTCCAGGGGACCTACCAGGGTTGTGCTGCCATAAATCTTTCAGATCCTATTGGGAATGTCGCTAAGAAGTACACTAGCACGCCTAGCATGTTCAAATGTCTGAATTCAACTCCTGGTACTGCTGACATGGAGAGGAGGAATTCTGCATGAAGTGACTCTTAGCTATGAACTTCTTTTGGCTTGAAAATGTTCAGTGAAACCAACCTGATCCATACATCATGAATATTGAATACACAATACATCAAACCCAGTTCTCACATCACTGCTGTTATTGCCCTCAATGTTTCTATCTCAGGAAAGACAAGGAGAGTCAAGGAGAGCAAAACAAGAAAAGAGAATCAAGCAAATACATTTTCCTAATACCTGGCACAGGACTTGTCTTCCAAGGACTATGCAGCCTTTGTATGGCCAAATTTGCTCCAATGTAGAGTTCAAAGGTGGAATCTTAAGGTACCCTGAGACTTGAATGTACCATTAACATACTTGATTTCTTTCTCAGAAATGTGAGCTTCATAATAGTCTGTTAAAATAGAACTAATTAACAAAAAGATCAACAGTAGATCAAGTAAATAACACTCTAGATGGTTACAGAAAAACCATTGCATAGAATCAACCACATCAGCTGTAAATGCATCACCATTGACACCAATTACCAATATATGGGCTGTGCTGCATCTCATCCACATTGCTGTAGAGGCTTTCATTCCTAGATCATTGTCACCCCTCAAGGTAGACAGAAATGAATTCATGCTCTATAGTTGTACAATGCAGAATTAATATCAGCAAATTGAAAACTTTTCTATACAGAAAATTAGGAAGCAAAGGCTTAGAAAAATGGATAAAGGTTTTGATGTATAAAGAAAAAAACTTGCTTTTTATTAAAATGGAAAAGGCAGCAGTGTTTATGATCTCCACAGCTGTCAGAGCAACTACCCCTGAGAGTCAGGAAGCCAGTTAGGTCCAGTACAACTCCGTAGCCAGTGTTGGTTCAAACTTCTGGAGTAGACCCTGAGTAGTTTATTTCAGACATGTTTAAGCACAGCATAATTTGGTGAAAACTTTTTCTGATGATAATTCACTCAATCTTACACGTACAACAAAGCATATATAAATTTCTTTGAGGAGCAAAGTAGCCTTGGTTTCATCAGAAACAGTTATGAACACTTAGCACATGGACTGACTCTGTATCCTGGTCTCTTTTAACTTACCTAGTCTTGGGATAAAGTGCATGTCTTTGAGGTTAATAGCCATAGTTCCAATTCTTGCCTTGCTAATTCTGCTAGAGAGAAACTGTGAATTCCTAGAGCTTTCATTTTCATAACTTACCTCCTATGGACACTGTGTGTAATTGATGAAGTGACAGTTACCACAGCTGCAAAGCAGAGAAACCTGGCACCTTGCTGCCCCACAACCTGACTTGCCAGCCCACTGCAGCACTTTGCTTTTCCTTCATCTTAAAAATGGGACGAAAATACCTGCTTTACTCCTTCTGGTAACAAAGATTATGCCCAAGTGCTTTGTAAGCAAACATTAATACCAGCAACTTTGTATTGCATATGCTCAAAGTTTTCACATACCACGTCAGCTCGATAGTTCTTTAACATAGCCACGCAGTTGGTGCAATCACATTCAACAAGTAAATCTGGGACCATGGAAGGCACAATACTGAGATAAAATAATTCAAAATACACCAGTCCACTACTCATCCCTGGTATAGGAGGTCCTTCTCTTTGTGTGTTGCTTTCGTTGGTTGAATAAAGAGACTGCCTTGGCCTTTTGATAGGGCAGCCCTTAGATGGGTGGAGCAAACAGAACAGAATGCTGGGAAGAAGGCAGTGTGGCAGATGCCATGCTTCTCCTGCCCAAGATGAACACTGGTTAGACTCATGCCAGTAAGCCACATCCTCGTGGTGAACACAAATTAATAGAATGGGCTAATCAAGATGTGAGAGTTAGCCAATAAGAGGCTAGAGCTAATGGGCCAGGCAATGTTTAAATTAATATAATTTTTATGTGGTTATTTTGGGTTAAGCTAGCGGGTGGCCAAGAGCCGGGCGCCAGGAATGCAGCCTACTCACCTCATTACTACACATCCCAGTGGAGGGAGATTCGACAGCCAGACACGAAGAAAGTTGGACATATGTTATTGAGCCACACTGCAGAATGCAGACTAATATGAACAGCTTAATTTAAGTTTTAATAGCTAGTTGGGAACAAGTCTAAGCTAAGGTGAAGATTTGATAATAAGAAGTCTCAGTGTCATTATTTGGGAGCTGGTGGTCCAAAGAAAGTCCTGTTTTTTTTGTAATAGCTAATTTTCCTCCTTGTACATTAAGATGCGTTTATGTTTCTTCCTTGACATGGCCACATTGTCACTCTACAAAAAATTCTCTCCCAGAAAACAGAATCATCACACTAGATTCTAAATGGCATCACTAAAAATGTAGCTGGACACACCAATGACAATCCTCTTGAGATATTTCTCAAAATGGATTTCAGCCCTGGAATGCATAGTTTCTCAGAAAAGGAGCATTGGCTCAAATACAAAATGACTTGGTAGTCCATTTCACTCTTTCTGGTAATGTAAGGCTTCCTAAGCAAGAGTCCTGAGATCCCTTTTATGTGGCTTCGTCCAGATGAGAACATTCTGAGAGGCTGCTAATGATGTCTAAGTGGACTGCTCAGAGCTCTGTCTCCTCATAACGACTCTGTCAGACACAATCATGAGTCCCTGCTTCATCTACTTATGGCCAGTAGGAAGACTACTATCGACTTCTATATCAAAAGATGGGAACTGGGTCCTGAATCAGGGAGTCTATGACCTAATTTTGAGTGAGTTCCTTTCCTCCAGGCTCAGGTTCTACTGCTAGAACCAAGGCTATATCTATCAGATTAGTCCATTGGATCAAATAGATAACTGTAGTTTCTGGTTTGATGTTAAGTTTAGCCCTCATTTCATTCTTAGGTAAGTCTTTTTTTTTTTAAAGATTTATTTATTTATTATGTATACAACCTTCTACCTCCATGTATACCTGCACGCCAGAAAAGGGCGCCAGATCTCATTACAGATGGCTGTGAGCCACCATGTGGTTGCTGGGAATTGAACTCAGGACCTCTGGAAGAGCAGCCAGTGCTCTTAACCACTGAGCCATCTCTCCAGCCCCTTAGGTAAGTCTTTAATCAAAGTCCCTCTACCCTTATTAGCTTCCAAATGAAAGGATAATGATGAGCACCTGCTAGAGCCATTGACTTTATGCACTATTCTGGCCTGGATGTCAGAGAAGTGTCCTGCCTTGGCTGTTTTCAGAGTTTTGCCACCACCAGGCATTCTGGGACAAAATGCTTATCCATTGCATCAAAATTCAGGCAACCAATCTGACCCGTCATGATGCAGCTCCCCAGAGCTAGTTCCCTGTCTTTATTATTAAGATGGTAAGACTCTATACATCCAAAGGTTTTGTTATAATTCAATTGTTGTATAAAGTATTTAAATGCCCTGGTACCAGTGAATATAAAATGATGAAATCCATTACAAGGTTCTAACCTTGGGTTAGATTTATATTGTGGATCTGGAGAAGGTTACAAAAGGGAGAATGGATAAAAGTTGCACCTTTAAACCTCTTGTGAAATAACAAAGGGCATAGGTGGTGATGGGGGTGCAGCAGGTTGCATTATACTGGGGACTAGATGCTCTAAGATCACCAGGAGACACAAACCAACTTCTCAGAGAGTGTAAAGACTTTGCTGAAAATTCAGTGCTGTTCTGATTCCAGGTGCTGGTACAATACTTTCAGAATTCACATAGGCAATGGCAGGTTACCTGGACCTGACTTCACTGGAATGTACTGGACAATGTAGCTTGATGTACCTGAATTTAATCAGTTCTAGCATGGTCATATGGTATTTAATTTTGATCATGTGCTGATTAATTTTAAAACAAAATTTTCTCTTTAGCATAACCAACCTCAATTCACTTTGCTGATTTGGGCTTCACTACATGATTCAGGATGGATCATGAAAGTAACTTCTTTTCTTGCACATTAATGGGTGTCCCAAAAGGACCAATCCCTTAGCTGGTGTTATTTTCAGATGCAGACTGATATGAAATCTTACATTTGTAGCTTTACAGGTTTCTCAAAAATCTCAGAATAACAGCAAAGAAGTAGAAATTCAAACAGAACATGTGGCCTGATAAGACAGGAAGATAGCATATTTGTGTAATCATTTCTAAGTTACAATAAGGTATTAGGTTTAATAAACATGCCATTCTGGTCATCAAAACATTAATTATTGGTATCTTATCATAATCAACCACCTTGATGGCCCTAAAGCATTTTAACCTACACTATTTGTGCTTCTTTTGCAATATCTTGAGAAATGAGGTTTCCATAGTACTGATAATATTCCCCCAAATTGTCAACACCATTTTCTCTGTGACATGGTAATGGAAAATGTTTGAGCTTCCAGCTCACCTACAAGTCAGCTACAAGTGATGATGGCTTGTGGGAGGGTGAGTTGTGTGTGTTTCTTAAATGATGCCTCACTAAAAACAAGATCATAATGCCGTCAAGAAGCTAAGAAAATTCTCCTCTTCCTGATACTTGAGATGTTGTACCTCTGCAAGTAGAATTTTATGTCACTTTGAAAAAGGAAAATTTGTGATCTGCTTCTTAGCAATGAGATGAAGACACAGAGTTTTTTCCAGAGTGTTCTGATTCTAAACTGACTGCAGCTAAAAATTACTGCAAATGTGGCATGTTTTGGAGACACATATTCTGACCCTGTTGTTGATAGTAAGGACATGAAAATATGACCACTACTGTAATCAAGGAAATGTAAAATGCAAAACAATATGATGTCTATTTGATTGGCCAAAAGTAATTAATTAGTTAATTATTAATTGATAACATGGCACTTTCTCAAAACAAAGAATTTCAATAAACAAAGCTTCCATTTGTATTCATGATATAATAAAAGGATGGTAATTTTTATTCTTTGTCTTCTTACAGGTGATGTGTGCCACCTGCTTCACGGTCACTCACCTTGAAAGGCAGAGAGACTTTTGTGCTTTCCATGGAAGCATGTGCTGCTTCTAGAGGGATCTCCAAGCATGAAGAATACGTAACATACTTGAGCCTAGCCTTAGACCTATGTACTTGATTTTATACATGATAATACCTTTAAATAATAAGCAGTCCAATTTTTTATTTTATTTAAATCTGTAGGGCAATTCAAATGCACATTGTTGTCCCCAGATCTAAACCAGCATGACACTATCTCTACTCTATCTACCTCATTACCAAAGATTTATTTACAGAACTACTCAAGGATAGTGTGGCTTGTCATCGTCCTATAACTGTCCCTAATAATAACCTAGGCTTAATTAAACACTTACTTACCAAGTCTTACATCACAAAGAGAAGTTTTAAGCTTCTAGATGTCCGCTGGATATTTCTTTAGGACACTGACGTTGATGAAGGTAGGAGGGAGATGGGGGAGGGGAGCTGTACATTTGTACAAAATGTCAAAGAACAGATTTAATATGAAAATTTAAATAAGGAAATAAATAGAAAAGAAAGTGATTAAGGACTTGTACTAAATAATACTTGCTTTCTTTTTGGTTTGTCACTACTTAAAATGAGAATCTTGGTCTATATTATCAGAACGCTGAAACAGCTAATTTTGTGTTTGTATATTTGACCAGTTTCCATCTCTACCTTCAAAGGATGGCTCATAACACTTGAAGGTAAAACTTGAGTGATTTATGTAAACTGCTTTGCCAGGGACTAACATCTGTCAAATTTTGAGTGGTAGCTATGTCAGCACCAGCTTCTCATTGTTATTCCTTCACACAACTAGGATGTATCTCCCCGCCACATACCCCATATAGACAGAAAGGGAGGACACACAGTGCACAGAGTTCAAGACGCAAAATGATATGATACCAAAGAAATCCAAGGTCACTTAAGCATTGACCACTTAATACCACCAACAGTCAAAATGTGCAAGTCTTTTAAACAAAAATTATTGTTTATTTAGAAAAATATATATCAAGAAATCTTTTATCTGTACTATGGTTTTGTCTCTGGCAATATTTTAAGAAGAATTTCCATTTCTGCCTCTGCAGCCACAATTATGCTTTTATTGATTTTCAATTTGTTTCACACATGTCTTACTACATTGTAAATGACTCCAAATCATGAACAATGGATGGGTTGTCAATCACAGCTGTCAATCAGGCTTACTGCATCTTTTCAGCTGGAAGTGTTCAGAAAACAATGTTTCATTTGTTTCTTTTAGTTCTCTTTTGTACAATACCCCTGTTTGGGGGCCATGATTTACAATCTTTATGGGAATACCTTGCTGCTGCCTTAACTACCTCTATAACTTAGGGCATCAATCTATAATGGATAATATCATAACTATGGCTATCACATCCTGAATCTGCCCTATCACATTTGTCTCAGAAAATGGCTAGTATTTTGTGAGCTTTCAAAGAAGATAAAATTAATATATAGGTCACTGGTGGAAAATTCTCATGAAAAATTCTCAACAACTTAGCAACTCAATTCTGGACCCTGTATGCTATACTACTGAGTAGTCAGGGACATATGATGTAGCTGTGATAAGTCTCTGGTAGGAATTCTGGTCCACTCTACATTAATAATCTCACATATGATCATATAGATCTTGTCAAAACCCATGACTTGGGGGAGGCCACAGGCCCTAATGGGAAAACAATATTTGATTTTTGTGAAGTTCACATGACATGACTGTCAAATTGCCTTCTAATTAATGATGATTATGCCCATAGATTAGTGATGCTGTCACTTGAAGAAGATTCTTTTCATAATGGACAGTGGTAACTTCAGACTCAAACAACTGGAAAATAAGTGAATAATGAGTACACAGCCTTGAATATGATATCTAATTACTCAAGGAACATCATAGTGAAAAGGATGAAAGACTGTGAGATGCAGAGGATGACGTGAGTGTTGAGGAACAATATCTTCTGGGCGTGAATGGCTCTTGTACTCATGGACTCCTGGCAGCTGTGATTACCTTCATAAAACTGAAAAAACCCTGCCATGGCAAGGGAAGGTGTCCCATGGTTTCCCTGAGTATCCACAGACAGTTAAAGGTTTCTAGGGGAGTCACAAACATTTCCTTCAAAGACATAGCCACTGGTAAGATATTCAGGATCCTGTCAATAGCGTCTCATTTTAGCTACTGCAAGCAATCTGAATGAAACTTTTTGGGTAGGAGAAGAAGAAGAATGAGAAGGAGGAGAAGGAGGAGAAGGAGGAGAAGGAGGAAGAGAAGAAGAAGAAGAAGAGGAAGAGGAAGAGGAAGAAGAAGAAGAAGAAGAAGAAGAAGAAGAAGAAGAAGAAGAAGAAGAAGAAGATAGAAAGTGAAAGTGGAAAGTGGACCGTTTGAGGAAAAGAATGGATAAACAGGACAGGAAGGGTGACAAGAGGGGACAATAGGAGTGAATATGAACAAAGTACATTGCCTATGTATTTGAAATTATTAAGCCAAACCTTTTTGTTGTGCACAGTTGATATATGCTAACAAAAAAGCATAAGAAGTACAGAAGGACACTTCACCTAGATCGTTAAGAAGAAAAAGAACCAAAGAAAATATATCTGTGTGTTTGTTTGATTTAGGCACATCATGGTTATGTATTCTATTTTATTTAGGACTATAAAATGATTGAAATTAAAATAATTCCATTTATAAGCACACTGTGCACATATTATATATTATATTATTTTTATAATAATACAATATTTTATAATATTATATATTATTACATTACATAATATATCAAATTAACATATACTTGCATATAATAAATATTTATAATAATATATAATATATTATTATAATAAATCAATATTAAAATTGAATCAGATGCTTTTTATGGCAGAAACCATTGAAATTTTCATTAAAGTAACTAACCTCTTTGAAGATTATGTATATATATATATATATGTGTGTGTGTGTGTGTGTGTGTGTATGTACACACACAAAAAATATATATATACACACACACACACACACACACATGAGAGGGAGGGTCAATACTGAGCCAAATCTTCAGTCCACTCTACTTAATTGGTGGTATGTTTCTCAGTAGATTGCTTTATTTTTGTTTCTGGTTTGTAAGAAATGCTGTCTGTCAGCCAGCTAGACATGGTGGCTTTTATCTTCAGTTTTGGTATGAAGCGGGAGGATTGCTGCAGCCTTGAGGCCAGACTGGACTATAGAGTGAGATCTTCCCTCCATCTCACCCTCCCAAAAGAAAAGCAAACAACAACAGAAAGAAATGTTTTAAGGAATCAAAGCCACTCCTTCACTTCTAGAAACACCTTTGTGAAACAGAATTAGGACATTTCATCTCCAAAGTGAATGAATCTGTCATGTAAGTCCCTGTGTGAAAGTAAGTTCAATGCAATTACAATGTGGTTTCTATCCTCTGCACAAATGTTGCTGTATGTGTCATACAGGACTTGAGACTTTTTGTGTTTTCTTATAATTACGCCACACCCCATTTCTACCCCTCAATAACATTCTGTGAAACACATAGATGCAGGGGAATGGGATATCATTTTTTCCTGGCTGCCTTGGACTAGCTGTATATTTGAGTATGATCTTCAAATTTCTGATCCTTTTGTCTGGGTTCTGGGATCATAGGCATGTAACATCATACTTAACTTTATGTATACAAGGGACTGAACCCAGAGTTCTGTACATCCTAGATAAGGAGTCTATCAACTTTGCCACATCTGCAGCCCCCACAATGTGAAAATTTCAAAACTAAACACTTTTTACTCTAAATAATACTACCAAGGCAATGTTGCCATTTAGAGAAAAATCCATTTTGTGTAAATAGAACATCTGGTCTACAAGAGCTAGTTCCAGTGCAGGCTCCAAAGCCACAGAGAAACCCATCTCGAAAAACAAAAACAAAAAAAAAAAAAAACCAAACGAATAGAATATCTGATAAATTTCCTCACCTAAGATTAAAATTTTAGTGACATTCAAATTCATATTTATATAATCCCCAGTTTATGAGTGTGTGCATGGGAGGGGGAATATATTCACCACATATGTGCCGATGCCCTGCCCAGAGAGAACAAGAGAGAATAGGATCCCCTGCAATCAGAGTTAGAAGCAGTTATGAGACACCATGTGAGTATTAGCAAATAAAAAAAGCTCCTCTGTAAGAGCAATGAACTCTTTTAATTACCGAGCCTTTACTCTAGCCCCATAAATATATATTTCTGTGTCCACAAGCAAAGCAAGTAAAACAAATACATGAATAAAAATCTTCTGATGCAAGTCTGATGCTGATTCTGTGCTGTTTGTGTGCAGCACAATCTTTGAAGTATTTGATTTGTATCATCACTGACAAAATTAATATCATTGACCAGGGCACAAAACGAGCTACAGCAAATGGACAGAGGTATGACCTTGGCTATGCAGTCATGAAGAATGCACAACTTAAAATTGGTTTGATTCTTCCAATCCACCTACGCCAAGAACACTTACTCAATTAGAAAACAAGAAAAGACATTAGGGTCTAGAGAGATGGCTTAAAAGCAGTTCTCAACTTGTGGGTCAAGACTCCTTTGAGTGCCAAATGATCCTTTCACAGGAGTTGCCTAAGCCTATTTAAAGCACAGATATATTTACATTATGATTCAAAACAGTAGAAAAATTACAGCTATGAAATGGCAATGAAAATAATTTTATGATTGAAGTCAGCACAGCATGAGGAACTGCATTAAAGGGTCACAGCATTAGGATGATTGAGAACCAGTGGCTGTTGAATGCATGCACTATACTCTCAGAAGATAAGGGTTTGGTTCAGAGCACCGACATGGCTTACATCTGTCTGTAACTCCAGCTCCATATGACTCAGCACCCAAACATACATGGTATACATTCACACATGTATACACAAATGTTGGGAGCTGCAGACCCTCAGACCCTGAACTTTCTATGACCTCTTGCCTGCTGGAGTAAACAACTTGTTTTTCTATGCTTGCAGCTGCTCTGAGCACAAAACCCTCAAGAGTTCATGATAACAAGAAAGTGGTTTCTGGTGGGCTTGCAGTAGAAAATCCTGAGAGCTAGGGTGTGGCCCCTAGTCAAGGAGAGCATTATATAAGCTGGCTTAGAACACAATAAAATTGGCATTCTTGCTTCAAGACTGACCCACATTTCTTTGTGTTCTTTAATCCCCAGGCCCTTTCCCAACCACAGTTTCAGGTGGTACAGGCACCAGACACAAAGAACTGTTATAATCTTTAAAAAATGCAAATTGCAATCAATATCATACCACAGTCTGGTTACAGTCTCTATCTACAGATGCTTGCATATCCCCCTAAGCTGAAATTATGACGTGCTGAACTCAGTTTAGTTTAGCTAGACAACTTGATATGCCATGCTTTGTTGATACCCATGGGAGGCCTGCCCCTTTATGAACAGAAATAGGAGGAGTGAATGGGGAGAGAGAAAAGGAATTGGAGGAGGGGAAGGAGGGTAAACTACTATCATGATGTCAAATAAATGAAAAATTAATGATAATAACAATAATGATAATTAATAATAATAATGAAAACCAGAACCTAAATTTCATTTAAAATATAAGACAAAAGCATGTGATTATATTGTTTTCTTGAGATCTATAAACTCCCATCTGGAAATCACTTGCTATACATTAAAAATAGAAAATTAAGGTGATTAAAAAAAGAAGAAATAAACCCTGGCCTCTTCAAAAACAAACAAAGTTTTATTCTTTTTTCTATAGTTTTAACTTTATTAATTTAATTTCCTTTCTGTATCAGTGAAATATGTCTTCTCTTTCTATTTGCAGAAGTAAATGACTATTTCCAATCATGACAAACAGCAGGGAAAGAAGTAACAATGGAACCCTGACTGGTGTGAATATTGTCTGACACCAGGGCCTGTCCTCCCTAACAGGTAAGGTTGGGTCACAGTGACTGCATGGACTAAGAAAGGCAAAACACAGCTAAGGAGGTTATTTACAAGGAAAAACTCTTATTATGGAAAGAAAAGAGAAGCAAGAAAAATGAATTAAATTTCTCAATTATAGATTCTCAGTCAATTTATAAAACCTCTTATCAAGTTTATAAATGCAATTGTTAAATGTCTGCGAAGAGTGGCAAACAAGTAGGCCAACACTCAGAATAATAATCTCTTATTGAAAGAAAAAAAAACAAGAAAAAATGTCATTTTATAATGCCAAGCCTGGGGCATGAAAACAAGTCCCTATTTCATTGGAACTATAAGTGCATCTGTGTGCAGCTTCTTCCTCCATTCAGAGTTTCCTGGCAGTATTGTTCTATATGAGATCTTTGGCCTTAGTAAGTGGTAAGTGCTGTTGCCATATATGTACACCCACATGAGTTTTGCATTACCTCTTGCAAGAAGAAGTGAAATCCACTAATTATTTAGATATTTAAATAATTCCAGACACAGTCTTAAAACATTTCAGAGTTAGGGACCCAACACTTCTTCATTTGGTCAACTTTGACAGTATTTGACTAGGACTCATTTCTACTCCTTGACTAGGAAAATACTTTAGCTTTACCCAAAACACATCAAGACAGGCTCAACGTTGAATTCTGTAGGAAAACATAGAATGTATAGAATAATGACATTTTCTGCAGGGGTCTTGCATGTGTTAGAATACTCATGTGTAAATGAATTTGTACCTCACATTTCTATCTTAACAGGAATGCTACAGTATTTACTCTTACAGACTAACAACTGTTTTCCATTTTGCCGCACTTCAAGTGACCATGTTTCAGACAGGATATTGTATTGGATTATCTCTGGACCAAACAGTCACATCTCAGGGGTTCATATCTGCTCGCAAAAAAAGTAACATGTGAGTTTGATTGTTGACATTTCTTCATAAAAGGAATAGGTCTGGAAGGTCATGGGACCCTCATGTGACTATTGAGACCCCTCTTTCCTGCTTGTTGTATGTAATTCTTCCCTAATTATAAATGGATCTCATAGGAAAGGGATTGATTTTATAGGCTTGGAAATACTAGGCAATCAACATCCATACTGGATAAAGACCTCACCATCTGATAGCTTTAAGGTCACCCACACTCCTGCCAACAGCCCCTCTCTCACGGTCTGTAAGCAAAGCCTAATGAACTTGTTGAAACCAGGGTGAATTATGGTGGGAATTATGGGTCTGTAACTAGGAACTGTGGAAAGAGTGGGAGTCAAAATTGCTTAGTCCTTGGGAGGACAAAAATTCTTGGGACACATTGGCATCATCAGCAAGCTATGACAAGTATGGAGGCAGCCTTGCCATTGTTCCTGCTAGAGGTGATGAGACAAAGAGGTAAAGTTTTGCCCTTTGAGGGCAGAGACTTACAGAGGGATTTTTGACATGGGTGTCTGTCCTGTGTGGCTTGTGGTAGACTTTTTGAGCTGGCAGTTCAGGAGTAGTGAGAGTATGTGACTAAAGTGAGCCATCTGACTATGAGGTGTTTCTGAGGACAATCCTAGGATGATAGTCTTCTAGGGCCTCCTTCTGTCTCCACCTCCTTCAGCAAATCCTACTGGCATGTGCCACCATAACCTGGAGAGATGCCTCAGGGGTAAGAGCACTACATGCTCTTCCAAAGGTCCTGAGTTCAATTTCCAGCAACCACATGATAGTTCGCAACCATTTGTAATGAGATCCGGTGACCTCTTGAGGAAGGGATATGGTCAGTTTTCCTTGTCAACTTAGACCATGAAACCCACATGGATAAGTTCAACAGAACAGCCATATGTGGGTTGCCCTTGCATGCTTCAGCATTCTCAGGGCATAAATTTCATTAATTTTTCAGTCTTCTAGGAGTATGGAATAGGATGCTTTCCATGGATGGGGTCTACCCCATGAGTGTGGAGATGCCCTGAGAACAATTAATGGTCTAAAACAGATACTACACTCATTGAGAATAGCATGCCAGAGACAGGGCATCAGTAAGCAGTTACAGAGGAAGACTGGCCACTGCTATGTGTAATAAGCAAAACTTATGAGATTAAGATGGGCACTTGGAAGAAAATTGTAGGTTTAAGGAAGGAAATACCATGGGATGTGGGGGTCATGTGTTCTCTATGTTGGTTTCCAATCTAGCCAAAAATCTGGTTAAAAGAAGGGGAGATTGAGATGTTGGCATGCCACTTTTCAATGGGAGGAGGCAGAATGGTAAGAAGTACATAAATCAAATCTGTATTAAAGAGTCCTTCCTGGAACCTAAAACTTGGAACCTGGGAGGAGTCATGTAGCATAAAACAAGGGAGCAAAATGGAGGTTTCAATGACAATTCCTAGAAAGAAACTATGTCTTCAAAAGCAAAGCAAAACAAAACAACTGATTAGAACTGCAGTAAATACATATACAGAGGTTTGAATGTTACAGATCAGAGGATAATTATCTTTCTTTTTCCCCTAGCTTTAGCTCCCTCGATAGCCATTCCTTGTCCATCTCTGTCAGAAAAAAAAATACCCTATGTTCCTGGGCCATGGTTACTCTGAACAAACTCCAGAACATGGCTCCAGAACAAACTATCTTCTATTCTCTTTAAGGTGAAAGCTGTGGAGGTTTTTCTTTTATTGTTTGTCTGTTTTTGCAACAACAGATACAACAAAAGACCCCCTTGAGTCCCACCTGTGATGCCAAGAAAGAGAAAAAATCTATGATTCAGTATGAAGATAGTGGTATTAACAATAGTCTGGTGTAGGATCTATCCTTGGTGCATGAGCTAGTTTGTTGAAGCCTATTCCCTATGGGGTGATGCCATGCTCAGCCTTAATGCAGTGGAGAGAAGCCTGGTCCTGCCTCAACTTAATGGGCCAGGCTTTGTTGACTTCCCATGGAAGGCCTTACCCTTTGGGAGGAGTGGATAGGGATGGGTTGAGGGGAAGTGAGAGGAGTGGTAGGAAGGGTAAGAGGGAGAACTGAGGTTGGAATGTATGTTTGTATGTGTGTGTGTGCATCCCTAAAGGGATAAAACAAACAAAAAGCCAATAGTCTGGTGTGAGAGACCATGATGATCGGAAAACATTCAGCACTTGAACTGCTGGAATAAGAGAAAATTTAAACAAGTAATATGAATCCCTTCCATCCTGGCTAATGGGGCTGGCAGAGATGGGGGCAGATGGAATCAGTGTGAGCACTGTAGAAGTAGAATCAAATGAGCTATCTAATCACGCCCCCTTCTTGGGACACAGGCTGGATAACTGTGGTTTGAAGTCAACTTTACGCCTCCCGTTATGTCTCTATAAACTCTAAATAGAGGCATTCCCTCCTAGAGGTATGGGAGAAGAAGCACATGAGGCTCAGGAGGTAGAAGGCCCTGGAAGCTTAGGAACCCATAAGAGATGTGGGTCACATTCAATGGTTGTAAACAGTGAGCAGTCACAGAGACGATAACTCTCCTGTGGAAGCTGCATGCCAGTGGGGCAGTGAGCTCCAGGGAGGCCACTTTCCCTCACTGTCAGTTATGCTGGAGTGGGATTTGTTAATGCAGCTGCCTTTGAGCCATCCATGCTACTGTAAGCAACCCCATTGAACTCATGGGTTCTGCAATGATTTATGATGCAGGTGACCCGAGGCAGGTCCCATGAGCGGCCACGGGTGGGAGACAGACAGATATGATATGCAGAGAGACAGTTTGGGTATAGAGTTTATTTAGTGGGTATTAGGTAGGGTAAAGGGTATAAGAGTAAGGAGGGAGGGAGAGAGGGAGGGAGGGAGAGAGAGAGAGAGAGAGAGAGAGAGAGAGAGAGAGAGAGAGAGAGAGAGAGAGAGAGAGAGAGAGAGAGAGAGAGAGAAGACATGCTTGGAAGAAGAAACATTCCAGCAGGAAAAAAAAGGAGGGGGAGAAAACGGGGTAGTAGGAAGTAAAAAGAACTGAAGTTCATATATAAATGTATGAAACTATCAAAGAATAAAAATAAAAATTTATAAAGAACATAGCAATGCTTTCTCATATTATTTAAATAGATTTGCTAAGAAAATATAATATTCCTTCTTTAAGTTCCCTGTAAAAAACATCTAAGAGGTTTGTGAAAATTTGGAGTCAGGATTTGGAGCCATTTCCTAAAACCACAAGGTACACATAATGGTGGGATCATAGAAGATCCAGACCTTGAATCAAGGATCTATGAATGTGTAAGTCATAAAGAAAATTACAAAGCAATTGAGGCGGAACTGTTTGCTAACCAACATAACATAGAGAGATGATATTAACTTTTTGAGAAGCTTTAAATAGAGACAGACACCTTCATACCTGAGGAGGAAATCAGAAGAGAAGGAAAGTTTAATATGAAGTGAGAATTATAGATTCCTCTTCCTTTAAGGGTGGAGGAGAACACCATTTATCAACTAATAATTGGCCCTAGGCACATGGCTATCCAAAATAAAGACTCCATTTCCTTATCAGTCTTGGTCATCGCTGTGGTCCTGTATCTAAGTTTGTTGATGGAAGTGATTCAGGAGAGTGAGGCCTAAGGAAGAGATGTATCAAGAGTAATGCTTAAAAGCAGCCAGGTTGACTTGGCATAATGGTGCACACCTATTTTTGGAAGCAGAGGCAGGTGAATCTCTGTGAATTCTATGCCAGTCTGGTCTATATAATGTGTTCTAGACCAGCCAGATTTATAGACTGATGCCTTCTGATGCCTTCAACCTTGTATATTATATTAATCTGGGTTGCAGGATATTTGATCACACCGTGAACCCTGAGATTGCATTGCTTAATGAAAAAACCTGCTTCTGGCTATGGTGTGGATCAGTCCTAGCATATACCTTTAATACAAGAGCTTTCTGATTGAATATTATAATTAGAATTAAATAAAATTAACCTTAGCTCAAGAGACAGAGGAAATAATCTGTTGACAGGAAAAATAAACATAGTGGGTAAGAGAAAGTAAGGTGGATAGAGAGAGACACACAGGAAGTAAAAGGGAGACACATCTGGTTGAGGAGTTTTCATTTGAGATGGCACAGGAAGAAGTCTCTTTGAGGAGGATGGCAGAGGAAGAGTAGTGTGGGGCTTTCTCTGTCTCTTTGAGCTACCAGGTTTTCACCCCAGCATCTGGCTCCTGAGTCTTTATTGATAAAAGGGAAAGATAGAGACTTAAATAAAAATGAAAAATCTGCTGAGATGCCTTCTGGAAAAAGCATGCATTTGAGTTTAGGACCCTGGTCTTGTTCGTTTTTCTATTGATATGATAAACATCATGACCAAAAGCAAGTTATGAGGGAAATAGGGTTTATTTCAGCTTACACTTCAAGTTAACAGTCCATCACTGAAGGAAGTTAGGAAAGAACTGAAGGCAAGAGCCTAGAACACAAATCACACAAAAACACCTATGAACCACATAAATGACCAGCATGACACAACAACCGTACAGGTGCAAAGATGATATACATTCTTTAGGGGTAAAGTATGCTCTCTAATTAGACTTAAAACTTACTAAACAAGAAGAATATCATACCTGCTATTGGAAACTTAGCTAACTAATCAATGCTAGTAGAAAAAGCTGAACAACCACTAATTTATTAAACCAGCATAATTTCTAATAACAATCTATATAAACATTTGTCATTATACCCACAGATAAGTGGAGTCTTTACCGCTCATCAAGGAAACTTACTTCTCTTTGCGACAGACAGACCACTACAAACATGTGCACACACACACACACACACACACACACACACAACCAATCAATACACAGTTAAGGATCCCAGTTCCATTGGATACTTCTAACCTCCCACCCCCCACATATACACACTTAAGGCTCAGGAAGCATTTCAGAATAGGAGGTAGTAAGATTATAAAGGCAAGACTATCAGGGACTTTGCTGTGAGATTGTATCTCCTAGTAAAAGCCGTAGTAAAAGCTATACCCACAAATCTCACCAACATGACTGCCTAAGCATGGGCTGAACAAGCACAATACCAATGAACATGCCAAACTGGAAGGGGAAAAGTGCTGTAAAAGAAAGATTTGTAAAAATTTGTCACTTTTATTGGTTTAATAAAATGCTGATTGGCCAGTAGCCAGGCAGGAAGTATAGATGGGGTGACCAGACTAGGAGAATTCTGGAAAGAGAAAAGGCAGAGATGCAGCCACAAGCCAGATGCAGAAAAAGTAAGACAAGAATACTTTAGTGAGAAAAGGTACCAAACCACGTGGTTAAATATAGATGAGAATTATGGGTTAGTTTAAGTTGTAAGAGCTAGGTAGTAATAAGCCTGGGCAATAGGCCAAGCAGTTTGTAATTAATATAAGCCTCTGTGTGTTTATTTGGAACTAAACAGCTGCAGGACCTGGAGGGACAGAAACTTCCATCTACAGAGAAGCCCATGAGTCCTCAACGCTACACAAAGAACTGTATGCAATTGAGTAAAACTGGGAATTGGAGAGGTGGCCCTCCTCAGGGAAGGGCATACCAATTAGTTGTCCAATGCCAAACAGTCAGTTGAAAACATATAAGTAACATCATATGTAACAACAGGTTATATTTAGGAATATATGTGTGTGTGTGTGCATGTGTGTGTGTGTATACAAATATATATATATATATATATATGCTATATCTTTTGATAAAAAAAGAGGCCATAAATTTGAAGGAGAGTTGGCAGAGGTATATGGAAGAACTAGGAGTGGGGAAAGAGAAGAGGGAAATGTAATTTAAATACAATCTCAAAAATAAAAACAATTTAGGGGAGTAAAAGGATTTCTTTCAGGTACCATTTGTACATGGCAGTCCATTACTGAGAGAAGCTGGGGCAAGAATTGAAGATAGGAACCTGGAACACAAGCAAGGAGGAAGGCTGCCTATACTCTCATTCAGTGACTCATTTTCAACATGATTTCTTTTCCAGTTCTACCTAGGGATGATATCCCCCAAAGTGGTCTGGATCCTCCCACATCATCAATCAGCATTGCCATAGTGGTAGAAGATTAATTTAACATCACCTTTTTCTTCCTCCAGAAGATGTTTGGAGCCACAGCTCTCAAGGGACAATTGGGGCAGGATCATAGGAGAAAGAAACATCAAAATCAACATAAAGAAGCTAGTTGTAACAGAAAAAGCATAAATCATTCCTCACGCCAGCTACATACAGAACCTGCTCAAGAAAAGCCAGCATTTTATAAATGTGTCTGAGAGGCAGGTGTTGCATAAATGTCCATAAAATGAAATGGAACTTGTGGCAAATAGCTTTGCAGATGTCCCCTGCCCACTCACTAGCTAACTTCCATCACTGAGAGTACTTTCCTGTCTTGATAGAATCTTTCTTTTTCTATTTCTAGCCATGTGTCCCTAGTGAAATTCATTGTCCCAGAACAAAAGAGCCTGGGAACTATGTCAGGGGCCCTGGGCTTCAGATCTGCACCTGTAAGAGAGTGCTACATAAAATGTCTAGACAATATCCTTAAAAGAAGGGGATGTGCCCTGGGTGGCCCATTTGTTCTATCCTACTTGCTTGAAGCTGATTCTGTAAGCTTTTCTGCTTTAAAATTAGAGGATGAAGGCATTAACACCTAGGAAATCTACAGAGTACCAAAGAGAGCCTTGAATTTTCTCATTCAGACCTCAGAATAAGAGAAAAACAATCTTTTATCATGTTTTAGCAACTTTAATTTTGAATTTGTTACATATATACAATCATCAACTTATAGAATTTTTGTGCTATGACTATCAAAGACTATTAAACCTAATTAAATTGATAACTAGATGCATAAGTCACACTTTGTATCTTTTGTCTTTGTCAGTTAGCAATGTCAGCACCTACAGGAAAAAGAAGGACATCTTTATACAATTATATTCCAATAAATATAAATAGACTAAATGAAAGTTGAAACTTCTAAACTTTGTCATACAAGGTGAAACTTTCAGCCACAATCGTAATACTATTTTCAATTTAGCTGTCCTCACAAGAATCTTCAAAGCCAAAACACAATTAACTATCTTAAAATGAAGATGTCTGCAGAAAAAAAAAACATATTTACAGACCAGCGTTATAACCAGTCTTTTATGTAACAGTTACTGGATGTTCTAAAAGATTTCAGGTAAATATGATTCTATGCACTTAAATTAAAAAATAGAAGGCACCATATCCTGAATTGGTTAGAATTGGTGACAATAACATGGTGAACTTTCTTGTTAGCTTATTCAGTGGGCATGAATTCATGATTCACTATCAAAATGTAAACTAAAGCAAAACTGATTTTGAAAGAGTTGGATATTTTTAGTCAGAAAGATGGGACTCCCCTGCTGCTACTGATGTGAAATCGGAGAAATATTGACAGGATACACAAGAAGTAAAGTTAAAGACATCACATGCTAATAGATTTCTGCACTAAGACTGATAACATACCCCAGAGAAGCAGAAGAGGGCATTCTATAGGTCTCTGCAAAGATAGAGTTTAGATGCTGTAGAGTTAGATTTAATGAAACATGGGATAAAGTCCTGTACGGAGGAGTAATTATAAGGATCTGTACTGAAGTCTCTACTAGAAATAGTACTATCTAGTCAAATATGGGCGTAATAGGTGTCTACAGAAGTCCTGATGCTGGGTAGTCAGCAAAAGTTATCCTACGCGGTTGACGAATGTTAGTGTTAGCATTGGGATAGGAGTCAAAGATGGTTTTAAAGTCAAAATTAGTAGGAAGTATGCTAAGACATGGTTCAGTGGCAGAGAGCTTACCTAGGAGATACAAGACCCTAGGATCAAGCACCAACACTAGAGAAACGATAAAATAGGGAAGAAGATATGAGTTCTAAGAAGGGACCTTGCTAGGGGGAGTAGAGAGGCAGAATGTAGAATTTTTTTTTTCACACACATGGGCTATAAGGAAGAAACCCCAGTTCATACCGGGAACACCAACATCAACACCAAGGATGTCTGAGCTCCAAGCTGAGCACTCAATTTATTTTTTTTCACACATCTCCTAGACTAGGATCAAATGATAATGGAAGGAAGCCCAGTTTCAAGAGCCTTCAGGTAGCAGCTGTGATGGTTATTTTTTACTATCGGCTGAATTAGATTAAGAAATGCTTAAAGGGCTGAAGAGATTATTTAGCAGTTATGATCACTAAGTGCTCTTCTAGAACTCCTGGACTTGATTCTCAGAATCCTAAAACCCTTTTATTGGCTTCACAACCATTTATAACTTGAGTTTTAAGAGATCTATTGCCATTTTCTGTTCCCAATGGATATCAGACATTCATACAAGCAGACCTAACACCTATAACAAAACACTTAAAATAAAATGAAATCGAAATGAAATACAAAATAATAACGCCTAGAGCATTATAAAGCCACTTATTTAGGTTTGTTTTTGGAGAAATTTCCAAAAAGGGTTAAATGATGAGAAATACCCTTTCTCACTCTGGATGGCAATGTCCCATTGCCTGTGATCCTGGACTGAATACAAAGGAAAGGAAACTCCAACTGAATGCCACCATTCACCTGTGTCCACACTCAGGCCATGAGGCAAAATAAATCATCCCTGAAGTTGCTTCTTGTTAGGTATTTGAACATAAGGCTGAGAAAAGTGGCCAATGCACAAACTAAACAAGACCTTTTTCTTAATTTTCTACTTAAGGAAGCATAGACCAAAGTTACAGTCCCAAAAGTAACTACTGAGGGGAAAAGAGAGACAGCCCATAGCAGGGTATCAGTGATGGGCAAGGCCAGGTGTCATACTGTATTGTTGACAAAATAAACTGTTGTCAGAGGTTTCTGTCCTGCCCAGTACTACAATAAACACACAGAAACTGTATTATTTACGGTACCATTTGGCCAAGTGCTTAAGTGTATTGGGAGCTAGCTCTAACATTTTAAATTAACCCATTTCTATTATTTTATGTTTTACCATGAGACTCGTGGCCTACTGTCAAGGTTCTGGCTGGCAGCTCATGCCTTTCTTCTCTGGTTTCTACATGGCCTCTCACTAACTCCACCTACTTTCTCTATATATCTTTTCCAGCCTGGCTATATTCTATTAAGCCATTGGCAAAAGCAGCTTCTTCATTTACCAATGGCAATAATACATATTCACAACATATAGAGGGGAAATCTTACATCAATAAACCAAAGAAATTAGAAAAGAACTGGAATTTTAAAGGAAGAAAGAAAACTAGAAGGTAAGGCAACCAAGGTGTTAAAATGCAAAATTCACTATTGATGACATTAAAATAGAATGGAGCCCAGACCAAAGAACCCCTGTTAGATATTTTTGAAGCCTTAAATGAAAAATAAAAATCAGAACATTTTTGTTGTTGCTTAAGGCACATCAATAAGCAAATAAATCTCTAATTCTCCACTGTGTCTGAGGGAAAAATGTTTGGGAAACAGAGAAATCTAGAGGAAATGCTCTAAATGATTTTGCTTTAGATGTACACATTAAATGACAATGTTTATTTTTTAACAAACAGTATAGAAATTGAATTACATTGAAAATTATAAAGGGAATGTGGAGAAGGTTGCTATGTTTATCATCACTTTACTGTCTAGAAATACATAGTAGAGATGACATGGTTAAAGAGACCTGGTCATGTTTGAACACACTTGAGTTTCCAAATACTTGTTATTGGTGCATGCTACATAAGAAATGTTTATGCTAGATAGTCACCCACATTACTTAATTTCTTTATCCATTCTTTACACAAATGCTATTTTTTTCCATGAGCCCTTAGTAACTGATTATGTCCATGTTTGTTCTTTATTATATTAAATACCTTTACTTGCTAGAATGTAAATTTCAGTTGGAAAGTATTGTAAAGATTATGAATCCCAGTTAGGTACACACTCACAGTTAGAAATAACCAGGAGGGGTAACTCCATCTTGAGAAACTAATACCCATACATGGCTGTGTATAACTGTTTCACCTTTAGTATCCTTTCATTCTTGCTTTTGCTTTATCTGTATCTTTTCCTCTCTCCTTCAATCTTAATGTATATATTGAGTTATATTAAAATATTTTTAATAAACTATAATTTTGTCCCCAAATTTTTCTATGTTGTAAGATGTAACATTCACTTGAGTTGAAGTCATTTCTTTCTATTCGTTTACCTTCTTTGAACTCCTCCAATGGCCCTCTGGGTTCTTCTCCCAATCTTCTTTAATTGTTATATATGCATACAACTTACTGAGTCTATTCAGTGTTGATTTCAAGAAAGGCCATTTAGTATTAGATAATCAATTGGGGAATTGATAATTGATAATTATACATAGTAGAGATGGGATTATCATGGGGAAGACTACATTTTCCTCTCTCAGCAGTTATCATTTGCCTGTTGTTTGCTGTTGTTTTGTTGTTTGTTTATTTGGTTTAGGTATAGGAGTGATGCCCTATGAGGTTTCTGGTTTCCAGATTAACATAGATATTGATGTTGTCCTTGTTTGGTCTTGTTTAGGCAGTTACATTGTTGAGGCATTGTGGATGAAACTTCCTTGTCATTTCTAGAGACACAGTTTCATGGCAGATTTCCTGATCCTGTGGCTCTTAAAATTTCCCCACTCACTCTTCCAAAATGTTCCCTGATCATTAGGTGCAGGAATCATGTCATAAATATACCCATTGGGGCTGGGTAATCCATGATAGTTGTCCTCTACATTTTAACTAGTTGTGGTTTTTGTATTACTTTTTTTTCCTTGATGGTCTCTGTTTCTAAGAGAAGCTTCATTGGTGAGGACTAGAAGATACACTTACCTGTGGATTTGAGGATCTGTATTTAAATGCAGTTAGGAATGATGCAGGTTTAGTAAACATGATGATGGTAGGTTGTCCTCTAAGAGACATGACCTCACTAGCCCCAGAAATGGGCTAGTTTTCCAGGATCCCACATGATTTCCCTCCTGCTGACAGATGCTGGTTACCACCAGGATGGGGATGTCACTACTGCACTTTTAGGGATATCTTGCCATGCTTGCTTTTGATTACCTAATTAAAACCCCAGTACCAGGCAGGAGAAACTCTCTTTCAAGTTGTTGGTCAGGGAAGTACAAGAGACTCCCCAAACAGCACAGGCTATAATCATTGCTGTTGGTTGTCTCCCAGATGTCCACATTGTTAATGACATCACAAATTTCAGACACAGGACATAGTGAATCTGAGCTAGATTTGGCCTCAAAGCCCTCTCACTAAGGACTAGCTTTCATAGAGCTGGAAGACTCCATCCATGCAACCAAGGTAGTGTATGAGCTACAACAGCAAATCTTTTGTTTTCATTTAAGCTCTTTTCAAGGATTCCTTGATTAAGCTCTCAGATAAAATATAAATTTTTTGCCGGGCGGTGGTAG
>JAQHUG010000053.1:8863763-8874736 GCA_028555095.1 Dicrostonyx torquatus | reverse complement strand
TCCCCCCCTTTTTTTTTCTTTTCGGAAAGAGATCCCTGAATCTAACCTCTTTTGCATAGTATTTTCCCTGACTGTGGCCAGTACCAACTTGCGAAGGACCCTCCTAAACAATGACAAAGATCCATAACCCACTCAACAGTCAAAAACCATCTACCCCACCTCTTGGAAATGTGGATGTCATGTTCTTAAAATTACTTCTTGATGTCTAGGGGTGATGGTATCTTTAGGGGACCCTGAGAAAATTGGGATATGGTCAAGTCCTAGCTGTATCACTTGTCACTTGTTGTCTCTGAGTGAGAGGTAAGCGCAGAGCTTATCTGAAGTCCTGGCTGTAGCAGTCTGTGAGGCTGGACCATCTCAGCTAGCTGATTTAAATTTGTTCTGAATGCACAACTATGAGGAAACTACAACAGAGACATTCTGAGTGACTGGATCACCCAGGCTACTTGTCTTCATTGATGTCTGGTTCTTTTGTTCTGAAAACAAACATGTAAAGGTAGCAAACAAGAATGTAATGTGCCGTATGCATAAATCAGCTATGTTTGGGCAGGTAAAGGGCATCTGCCAACTTTATAAGTCCATTTGGATTGCATACCGTGCTATAATATAAATCTCTATCCATGCCATATGAAAGGATGGCATGTAATAATAAGTCATGAGGACTCTGTAGCCAACAAGCTTTATCATGTCTCATTCAGTCTCAGAGCTGATCCCATGTGGCCCTCCATGTTTTTCACCTGTCTTGTAGTTTTCCTTGGTTTCTTCCTTCATTGCCACAGCCAAGATTTTCAGGAGGTCTCCCCCAGTCAAATGTGATCTTTAGTAGCTTTGAAGAAATCCATAGCTTTTCATTTTCTGTGGAAACAACGGCATAACCTCTCTCCTAACATAATGCATTTCCTGACTTCCACTCAGAAGTTAAAACATTCTTAAATGTTTTAACATTAAGGCTGATTGAATTCAGGAGTTTTTTTCACAATCTAATGTCTCTCATCAGCTGTTGCTTTTTTCTCATTACCACTTTAAAAATTTAAAGTTAATAAAGCACTATATAGGAGCCAATTATCTTGTGCCATAATATTTCCCATCATTACATGGTTTATATTTTTTATATTGTTTTACTCTTCCTTCAAAGATTTTATTTTATTATTATTAAACTATTTATTTATGCTTTCTATGACTTTTCATATGCATTTTCTTTTCTTTCTTCAGCACCTAAGCACCTTTTAAACATACTGTACCTGTTCCAAGCCTTTTTGGGGGTTGGTCTAGACCTGACCCTCTGCATGTATGCAGCTATCTTTGACTGCATGAGACAAACCTTAAACTGTCAGACCACCTGCTGAGTGGCTCCGCTGAGCACATGGTGCTGGCAGCTGGCAACACCCCCTTTGAGTTGGTCCCTCAGGCTACCCTATTGGTGCTGAACTGTAATCCCTGTTTGCCTTCCCGTGAGACCCTAGCCTCATGCCTGTGGGCATCAGAAGGAAGCCACATTTGTCTGTCTTAGCTCTGGGAAGTCGGTGGGCCCATGCTGCAACAGGCATTTCTACCTAGTGCCAAGTACTATGCCCACTGCTCAAGTACTTGACTGTGCAGCAGCACCTCTTAAAGGAGCTCTGCCACTGTATGCCATGAGCACCAACACTGAGTAAGAGACTGCCTTGCTAGGAAGCCCCCTCTGGCTCCATGCCCAGAACTATTTATTTCCTTTTTCTCGGGCTCTATGTGAGTATATGTATATTAGACACCAAATGTAGTCAGGCTTTCTTTGGACCATCCAGTTCCCAGCTCCCAAAGAATGACCTTACTATTCTTTGGGAATGACTTACTATTAATTGTGAATACTTGGCCTTAGTTTAGGCCTCTTCACAGCTAGCTCTTATAGCTTAAATAGATACATTTCTATTAATCTACGTTCAGCCACATGGCCCTTTAGCTCTCCTCCATTCTGTACACCTGACTCCCTCCAAATCTGGCTTGTGAGATCCGGTCACCTCAGATTCTTCCTGAGTTCCTCTCCCCCACCCCAAAGTCCTGCCTATTATTTCCTGCCTATATATTTGCCATTTGGTTCTTTATTAAACCAATCAGAAGGAACCTTAGTTGAAGACACATCTTCACAGTGTACAGCAATATTATCCTACAACAAAGATTTGGGGTCATCTTAGGAATTGGTCGATTACCACCCATCATAGGCCGAAGGGAATGAAATAGATGGGTGGTTTTTGGAACTTTAGGTGAGAAGGTTTATCTGGAGGAAAAAGTCACTGAGCATTTTGCTAGGTGCCAGCTGTGATCTGGTAGTAGAGACTTAAAATGGGAAAGCTGTGGATGAGTTAACCAGAAATAGATATTGGCTGACATTGCTTGGACAGTGCATTCTGAATTCTTTGTCTGACTTCCCTGACTTCTATATAACAATGAAATTCTGTCTACAGCTTGGCTACTATCCATTTGTATAGTCAGTATCTCCTCCATGAAGATAATATTAAATTTTTGGAGGTATAAGTGGGATTTTAAAAGTCTCTTGGGTTCATTATAATAGACTATACTCATCTCTGGCTTATTAGACCCACATTGAACATACAAACAGTTGTGAGAGAAATAAGAGAACTTTATACTGACATTTCCTGTGCTTCAGAGCTTATGGGTCTGACGTATGCAAAGAATGACAATATTTGTAACTGGTTTGTAATTGTCTGTGAAGATCTGCGATTGCTCTCCAGTGCCCCGTCCGTTGCCTTTAGACTCCTCCTTGATGCCTGCATTTGCTGTTTTTTCTCCTCCAAGTTCAGGACAATAATTTTACTTAGTAAAGGTTTTCAGCCCAATTCTGTATTTTTGCTTTGATTTTATTTACTGAAAACTCTGCCTTGTATTTAAAAATAAATTTCTTAAAAGACTTTATCTTTATTTAGACATCTATGCTCAGACCGGGGTGCAGCCCGCTTATCTTTTGAACTGGGATCCATGTCCCATACAAATAATTAATCGTTACATGTCAATTTGAATTAAATTAATTGTCCTGGACACGTGTGTGCATTTGGACTTCAGTACAGTTGATGGCTTCCATGAATCTTATTTTCTTGAAATAATTCTGATTCCCAGAATCATCCTTTGGCTTTCCTCTTATGTTCCAACTCATTCCCCCTCTCATAAACACCTCATCCAGTATTTTTCTTATCCCTTGTCCTTCATGGTTTTCAAGTTTATTTCAGTCTTCTTGTCCTGAGTAGATTTTATGTCAACTTGACATAGGCTAGAGTAGTCTTGGAAGAGTGAACCTCAATTGAGAAATTCCTCCTAGAGATTGCCTTGAGGGCAAGGTTGTGGAAGATTTTCTTGCTTGATGATTGATGTGGGAGGGAGCATCCCACAGTGGGTGGTGACATCTGTGAGTGAGTTATGTCTGTGAGTGTGAGGTCCTTGATGGCATTTAAAAAAAAAGCAGGCTAAGCAACCCACAAGGAGCAAGCAGCACTTGACCATGGCCTCTGTATCAGTTTCTGCTTCCAGGTTCTCACCCCAAGTTCTTTCCCTGGCCCCCTCAGTGATGGATTTATAAGTCAAAAAATGAAATAAACCATTTCCTCCCCAAGTTGATTTTGGACATGATATTTTATCACAGCAATAGAAACCCAAACTAAGGAGCTTCGTTTTGTGTAACTCAGCCTGTGTAAATTCCTATGTATTCACATGGCTTCCAAACAATGGCAGTTGCTTTCCCACCTTGGTGGACTCCCCAGCAAGCTGTAAACCTGATCAGAAACTTGTTAATCCATGTCAATATTGCACTACCTGGCTTATCTTGCCAGGGATTCCAATGGTATGTGATATTTACTCTTTTTATTTTTCTCAAAAAAGATCTAATGGCCTTGAGTCTGCGCCCCCTTATGCTTCATGCCCTAGCTCACCTCCCACCCTGAGAATTTGTTTTATTAGTCATTTGTTAAATAAACCTGTTTGACCTGGTGTAATCAACGTCTTGCAATTCCTGAAAATGATTAAACATCCAAGCATTGCTAATTCTTCACTCTCCTCTGTTCTTTCTTTTTTGCCACCTTCTAAATTAGCCAGTTGTGTGGAGAGTGTGAGACTGAACCTCGACCAATGAGGAATAGTAGAATTTCCCCCCTTGAATTAGGGATAAAAGGAAAAGGCAGAAGTCATCTAGGCCATGATTAACACCCTAATTTGGGGGTGGCAGGTACACTATAAAAGAGAAAAGAATTTCTTACCGAATTACTTTTATTTTTGCTCAGGTGTTTCTTTTATGTGACATTACAAACTTCCCTTTTCCAGCGTTAGTGTGTCCCACAGGGTCTGTTCTGAGCAGGCTGGTTAGCAATAATTCTACTCCACAGTTCACATGGCACATCCCAGCACTTTCAAAAGGAGCCAGTAAGGAAAAAACACTTTAAATTCATTCAAAGCTTGATTTATCCATGACATTCAGTCCAAGTGTGTGATATCTTCAGCAGCAGGTTCTCGCATATAGCTGCTTACAAAAATAAACCCAATTCTCAAGTTGTTTTAGTTTCTGTTCTATTGCTGTGGAAAAACACCATGACAGGCAAAGTATAGAATAAAGCATTTATTTTGGGGCTCACAGTTCCAGGGAGTTAGTACTTGTCCATCATCATAGGGAGCATGGCAGCAGGAAAGCCAGCATGATGCTGGAGCAGTAATTGAGAGTGTACATCCTGACCCATAAGCAAGAGGCTAAGAAAAGTGCTAATAGGGATAATGTGGGCTTCCACAACCTCAGAATCTACCCCCAGCGATGCACCTCTTCCAACAAAGCCACACCTACTAACCCTTTGCAAACAGCTTCACAAACTGAAGAGAAAGCATTCAAACATATCAGTCTCGGGAGGCCATTCTCACTGAAACCACCAGACTTACAGAATTGGGTTTATTCAGGAGCCAAATATGAGTGCTTATTGACCAAGGATGAGTTTCCCCAAATGTCCCAAATGTATCACCATGGAAGTGGTTACATGAGACTTTATCAGTTCCAGGAAAAAGAAAGCCATAAATCAAAGTATTTGTCAAACACATGGTAATACATCGGTGGGGGTGACAGGTGGACAGATTACAGCAAGGCAGGAAAACTTTGCTACAGGTTTCAAATGCTAGCTGTGAGGTTCTTTGCTTTGCTGTGATGAAATCTGGTAGTCTGCTTAGACAATCATAAAACGTTAGTTTAGAGGCAGATGTGGGCAATGGTGTGGACTAAAAACAACCCATGGTAACTTAGCTCTGGTTTGTCACATTGAAACTGTCTATAGTCTTGAAATTCAGTCTGTTGGCCTTGTGAAACCTTTAACATAGGTATACTCCCTCCCCTTGGGAACTTCAGTCCATACAAGCAATAGCCATATAATTATCCTATATCATTTACCTCCCTGACTAACAACTATCAGCGTAACCCACTCCTCACACTGGAATTATCCTTGCGTCTTTGGGGAATGTCTTTCTACCCATTTGGAATACCTCCTTTTAAAACTGTCACTGTTTCCCACATCTGTGAGACAGTCAGAGGTTGCAACGGGTGGGCAGCACCTCCACATGCCCACACTTGTCCTTCCAATGTCAGCTGATCTCAGAAGCCAGCAGCTAAGGAGATACAAAAGAAAAAAGATGGCAAGGTCTAGTACAACATGAAAAGACTCCATCAGTTGCCCACAAATGATCAATCTTTAGCACTGTTACCATGGACCTAGATAGCATTGATTGTTTTGCTCTAGTTGCCATGACAATCAGGGGCAAAGCCCAAGGGAGCATCATGTTATGCCCAGAGGAAAGAGCTGCTACACAACAGTTATGCTTTTTTTCAAAGCTAGAAATAGCTTTCTCTAACTTTTCTGTCTGGAAAATCTATAATCCTTCAAGATGCAAGTCAAATGCCACTTCCTTTACTAAAACATCTCTCTCCATATCAAAATTAAAATTTTGTTCTCCTAAAATTCAGTACTGCTGATTTCTTTTATAAAACATTCTCTTGTATTCCAGTGATTATTCTTTGCCTTCCTGTGAGGGAAGCTCCTTGATGATCCATCACTAAATGGTAGAAACATGGAGCTAAATAGTTGATGTCTTGTTCTTGAGGCATCCACGCTTTCGTGAGAATGGAACATGCTACATAGTTAACATCAGGGCATGAAAACTTCAAGGGACCAAAACAGAAGGAGTGGATCCTACCTTGCAGGAATATGAATCTATTTAAGTGGAAGGAAAATATTGATGTACCACCAAACATTATGATCCTCTCTGATGCCTTTCTTCCATCAAGCTAGCCTGGGGCACAGGAGTGAGAACTCTGCTCTCTCAGTGTTGATCTTACCTAGGTGTAAGCTTCAGAGCTAAATAACTGGACTATGTTTCTGGATAACATATAACTTAGAAATTAAAATTCTAGACAACGTTGCTATTAATTAAACAGAAATAATGCACAGCTTGTAATAGCTGTTTTCTGCCATGTACAGGGTAAGGCAGACTCCAATTTCAGACACAGATATGGATAAAGCAGATGATGAAGTGGAGAGAAAAAAGCATGACAGTTCTGAGTCCAGGCTGCTTTTCTGTCTGCCTCTAGAGGCCGTCTGCACATCTTGTCCTTCTGTTTTATTTGATAACCAGTGTGTTCTCTCATTAAATCCCAGTTTGCATTAAATCTAGCTTACGGTGATCTCTGTTAACTACATCCAAACAACCTCTGAATATAATAGCTGTGTCTTGAGGCATAAATAGCAGTTTGTTAGATTTGTGGACAGAGCAGGGCACTCCACCACAGAATAATATGGAAAGGCATCAAAAGGTGAAGCTAATGTTTGAGAATCAAGTACATCAAGCAGTTAAATCATATATTGAGTGAAAGGATTGTTTTGCCTCATCAAAAGTAAGCATAGATACCTTATGAAAGGTTTTGAACTTTGGACAAATTGTAGTAGAGAAATAACATGGAAAAATTTCCCACCCAGATGTTAGACTGGACATGTGCCAGTCCTACCGTGGCTTTATATAACATTCCTCTTCTTTGTTCTCGTCCTAGAAATAACAATAACAGTAATAACACCAATTATCAGTAACTAACATGTATTCAGTACTAACTTTGTGCCCTAGAGCATGCTAATCATTTTAGACTCATTATCTGGTTCCTTTCTTGTGTGATCCCTATGCTAGGGACTATCATTATCCCCATTGTGTTGAGGACATTGAAACACAGATTGATTGAACTTACTCAAAGCCATATAGAAAATGACTGACCTGGGCTCTCCAAAAACTAGGGTTTGAATATGAAACCAATCATGTTACTTTACTCCTAGAATTACAGATCCCTAACACCTAGGATCTGTCTATGGATTTAAGATCCTAAGTTGAATAATAGCTCGTCACAAGTGGGCTTTGCTTACTAATCAAGACTTCTAGAAACAGACTTGCAGCACCAAAAGCACTGATGTCTGCCCATTAATTTAACCAACACAAGTGTGATTTAGTGACTAAATCCTTGCAGATATAACTTAAGTGTTTTTTTATAATTGTTATAAAAAATAAAATCTTCAGATAAGACTTTTCATGATACAGATACCCACTTAATGGACGAAACATAGTTGGTATTCTGGGGGTCATGAATTGATTAAACATTCTTTGCCTCCAAATTCTTGTTCAATTTCAGGAACCATTATGTCTTCAGTGGCTTTTCTTCTCAACTCTCCCAAACAGCTGTCCATCCTTAGGTGTTCATTCTCTCCAGTAACCTAGTTAGTAAACACTTGGTTTATAATCTTGCATTCTGTAGCTGCCACTGGCTTATTTCAGGTTCAAGAGATTTTCTACCCTGGTTCCTCACTTCCAAGAATTATTTTCCAAGCACTGTTATTATTAAACACAGTAAACACATACACACAAACACACGCACACACACACATCAAATAAGAAATATCTGCTATAGTTTTCTGTGAAACTTATTACCTGTATTAAAAACAGCTCTTCTTGGAGCTGGAGAGATGGCTCAGAGATTAAGAGCATTGACTGCTTTTCTGGATGTCCCATGTTCAATTCCCAGCAACCACATGGTGCCTCACAACCATCTGTAATGAGATCTGATGCCCTCTTCTGGTGTGCAGGGAAACATGCTGTATATATAACAAAAAAAATCTTTAAAAAAAAGAAAAAAGAAAACAGCTTTTCTTTAAGGTTAAGAAGACTGGAGATAGACCATCTTGTGCATGTGCATGCACACATACAGACAAACAGGTACATGTACATATGCACACATGCACAGATACCTGTATGTGTATATTCATACACACATGTGCATGTGCACACACATACATGCATGTACAGAGAACCTTGTTCTCCAGTGTCTATTACTAGGGTTTATACATATAATCCTTTCATCCATGAGTTTACCTATGGATATTAAGCTGCCATTTAATCATAAAATTTGGAAAGGAGAGCCAGTTTCTAGGCATCTGTGAGATGTATCACTATGTACAGTTTCCCAGGACCTAAAAATCCATCATTTTGCACTTAATACTTCATCATGACCTGGATGGTGCTGACCATGAGTAATATGATATCTACAATCATATCTTCAATTTCAATAACAATAAGAGCTCCAAAATATTTGTAAAAGAATAAACTTCCTGCTAGCCATAAATATTCTAACCCTGATATTTTCCTAATTCCCCTAGGCACACAAGTACAAATGACACAAAAAAATGGGTGTAACTAATTCAGTGGAAGATAGATCTTTGCAATCTGATTATGATTTGGATTCAGAATACACAAAGAATAATCACACTCAACAGTACAAATAACAACAATAATGCAAACAGTAAGAAATCATATGGCATGGCAAGCATAGAGATAAACAACTGTTTTCTGATGGCATTTGAAGTACCGTAAGCCTGATCAAGAGAGATCGTAGGCTCGGTGGGGGAACATATTGCTAACATTTGCTAAATGGTCATGCTGTAAAGACTGCCTTTTAAATATTCATGTTTATGTTCACAGATTAATGCTGTGCTCAGTCTTCTTTAGAAGCCCTTCTTAGTGCAGAGGCTGCAGTGATTACAAAGCATCACAATTGCTCAAAGTACCAAGAAGAAGTAACAGAGGAGTGAGCAGTCAGCCATAAATAATAAGAAGGATAAAAATATAGATTATCCCTTTTGAGGTGCAGAAGAATGTAAGAGCCAGAGGATGAGGAGATGTGTGGCACAAAGGTGTCCTCTGGACATGTCACAGGCACAGGGGAGACTTGCATAAGACAGAGACCAACGGTTTACCATGGATAGGGGAGTGGCCTCTAAGGGCCCACCCCTGCCTGATTAATATTGCTTGTGGGAAGAAATTCCGTTTTCTATAGTGATGTAGTCACTGGTAAGTTGCCCCTGCTCCAATGCATGACCTCCCACCAGCGCTTGCCCAAGAAACTCTAACTAAACCCGTGAGCCACACAACAAAAAGTACCGAATTATCTGGAAGACTTATTGAAACAAAGGAGGATTTCAGCAGGGAGGAGAGAGGGCAACGAGACTGAAAATGTCTATTCATTACACACATGCCTGAGCTGTCAGATAATTTTTAAAAAGTTTAAAGAACAAAGACATTTTGTCGAATAGAATATTTAAACACTCACCACCCATTAGGTAAATGAACATTTAAACCACAATTATCTATCAACTAATGCTATTAGAATAATTGAAGTACAATGAACAGGAATTATACTTTTTATTCACTGTTCCTTGCCATATAAAACAGTGAAATCATTTTGGAAAACAACTTGGCAGTCTCTTGCAATGTTACATGTATACTGACTGCATGATCCAGATGTTCTATTCCTGGATGTTCGCCACCTTTCCTTTTGGAATGAAAACAATGTTCACACAGAGACTCAAACCATCCAAGTTATTCATAGCTTTATTAATGTATTCCCAGACCAAAAGGGGGTGGTGGTTTGAATGAAACCATCTCTCAAGGGCTCATGTATTTGGTCACTTGGCCTCCAGTTGGTGAGGGACAATATGACACAAAGCCTTGCTGAAAGAAATAAAAAGACAGAGTGGACTTTGAGAGTTTGTAGCTACACCTCTCTTACAGTTCCCTGTCTGCTTCCTGTGTGTGTTTGAAAAACGCAGTCAGCTTCCTAATTCCACCACTGCTTGCCATGATATTCCTGCCCTTACAAACTCTCCCTCTGGAAGGAACATAAATCCAAATAAGCTCTTCCTTAAGCTGCCTCTGGTCTTGGTATTTTTATCACAACCACAGATGCAATGGCAAATAAATAAATAAATAGTTATCTGGAGAGTTGGCGGCAAACTACTACTCAGCAGCACAAAGGATTGCATAGACTACAAGACATAACAAAATGAATAAATATTCAGAATAACACCAGTGAACTAAAAAAGCCCTATGCCAAAGAGTACGCTTCTAGAAAGTTCTTGAAGGTGCAAACCAGTCTGTGGTCTTAAAAAGCAGAATAATGGCTACATGGAGACATAGGGGAAGAGTAAGGAGTGGAAGGAGGTTACAAAGAAGTATCATAAACAAGTGGAAGGTGCCGGCGATGCCTGCTGTATTCAACAAGGTCATTCATAGGCCACCAGATGCATGCCTACTGTTACTAGGCTCTTTATTTCACACATGTTCAGCATGTTGTGTATGTATAACACATGAAACTAGCACACACAAAAAGGAAAAGAAAAAAAGTAAATCTTTGCCAGAGCTACATCCTAGTGGGATAGATTTGTTTGTTTGTATGTTTTTGATTTTTTCCCCTGTGGTGACCCTGGGCTTCTTCTTTTTTTTTTTAATTGATTTTTATTGAGCTCTACATTTTTCTCTGCTCCCCTCCCTGCCTCTTCCCTGCCCTCTTCAATCCTCCCCCAAGGTTCCCATGCTCCCAATTTACTCAGGAGATCTTGTCTTTTTCTACTTTCTACTTCCCATGTAGATTA
>JAQHUG010000053.1:8801307-8839806 GCA_028555095.1 Dicrostonyx torquatus | reverse complement strand
GCACAGTGGTGCTGAGCACAGTACTCACACCTGCACAATGGTGCTGAGCACAGTACTTATACCTGCACAGCACTTTAAGTGCTGGACACAGAAAAGAAGCATCTAACACCCCAAATGTCCCAGTTCCCACAAATGTCACTTCTGATTTTTCTGCATCCAATAATAGCAACAAAATATCTCAAAGCATAGATTTGATTAAACAAGGCAATAATTTTGTTGGTCATACTCTAAAGTGTCACAAGTAATGAAAGCTAAAATTTACTCTTCAAAATAAATGAGCCAAGTCAATTTATAGCACTGTGACCTTGCTTTAGTAACATGGAGTTTTTAAATCATTCGTTTGCTAATCAAAACACTGTATAATCTTTAATAGAGAGCTCTCCGTTCTAGTTTACTTCCTTATTTTAATGAGGCAACATTCAATTTCCATGAAATGTTGTTTAAAGTGATATTAAGATCAACAAAAATTCATTAAATATTTATCGAGGACATGTCAAACAGAAGACTCATTATTCACACATCAACTGACTATTTTATAGACCAAATTATTTGCATATTCTTGAGCAAGAGGCTTTGTACCATGTTAAGCTGTCTCATCACATTCCCGCATCCCTAACATCCAGTCCATCTCAACTGCCCCAGTGATTTTAACCACTTTTCACCTTCCATACAGCTCATTTGGTACTATATCTCCTATCCCTGTCAGTTTATTTTCATCCTTTATCCATGTACGCACTCATTTAGTAACATGTCATTTCTATCAGATTTAGAAGCTAAGTTAGTCTATTTTGTACTGTTGAAGCAAAACACCTGAGGCTGGGAACTTTATAAAGACCTCTTTTAAATCCAAGGTCCGAGGGCCCAAGTGTACAGATTCAGGTTCTGGTGAGGGCCTCGTCATGGCTCTACTCAGGGCCTCAAAGTGTGAAGGGAAAAGGTTTGTGTGGAGCAGTGTGCGTGCCAGATGCACCAACTCTCCTAGGGCTCACGTAGACCGGCACAAGCAAGAATGAAATCCCTCAAGAAATGCACAAGTCCATCTTAATGCCATGTACCTCCCAGAACAGCCCCTGGAGATGAAGCCTCAGCAGAACTCATTTGAGAACAAGTCACATCTAAACTAGGGCACATGGCGGTTTGTAGCAACGTGATCCTTGCAACAGTGTCAGCAGGCTTTGCAGCAGAAACAAGTGCCCCATATGTTGGCTGCTGTGACTTGATCCTGCATAGGTTTCCATCTGGAGCCCAGGCTGAAGAGACATTCTCATGGGAGTGAGGCCACTGCGCTGATTCTGCCCACATTTGACACACACTTGATTCTCTATAATGGCAGCAGTAATGTTTAACTAAGGATATAATGTGATATATTACGGATTTGTTATGAACATCCACGGTGGAAAACTAATATCATCCCACAAAATTCTCAGTCTCTGAGCTGTTGTTTAGGCCAATGCTATTGACACAAAACAAATACAGAGATCAATTCCGATACAGGCAGCGATGTGGATTTTCTCCACGAAGGTAAGTATAACTTCCAATAAAGTTGCTTGCTATGTTTGTGAAAAATGACAGATAAGTGGCTGATAAGTTGAATCAAAATATTTTTATCAAGCCATTTGGCATACATTTTAACTTGTTTTGGGTATACAGATTTGGCTAGTGAGTGTATGAAGACACTGTGGGGGAGGGTTGCATTTACCTCCATGAAGGACTGGACACAGACCAGGTTCCATAGATAAATAAATTTTACTTGAATCAATTCCAGATTTGTAAAATAGATTTATTTTTAAGAGAATTCACAATAATAATAATAACTATAAGTATATAATTAAAATAAATTTGAGTTGCAAAATATACCGTAAATTTTCTGAACCAGGTTATTGATGAATTTGTGTATGTCTGTGTCTTTCTGTAGCTCACATCTATTTGGACTTACTATGTCATCTAGGCAGTATGAACTCCCACACTGAGCTAGGATGCGATTTGTGTCACCACTGTCTAAACTAAGTGGAGTGTGGAACTGAATAGAACCGTTGCATTAGAGGTGCATTAACACTGTTTTCTTTTCTCTCCCCATCAGAAACAGAAGCCTAGCATAAAAGCTGATTGCAAAGTTTGCCATTTTTTTCTGTCAGAATCTTTCTGTGCTTGTGAAAGATCTTTCACAGTCTGGTGTACTAAAACCTCAGTCCATCCCTATCCGGCAGCTCCATTTGAGGAGATTCTGGGAACTTTAGGGGTTGGGACATTGTGGCAAGAAGTACCTTTGCAGGTCATTTAGGATTCTGAATCTCGTTCCTTTTCTTTGCTTTCTGTCACCAACAAAGTGATTAAGCTTTTCTGGCTCCTGCTCTTTCTAACACGATGTTCTACCAAGTGCTCAGAGCCAAGTGAAAATGGGCTGAACTCTCTGAAATGGGAAGCCCAGAGCCTCCCTCTGTCCAGCTGTCTATAACAGGTATTTTTCCCAGTGATATGACGGTAACTAACACACTATCATATCCACTTTGTAAGCATGTGTGCACAGTACGATGTCCAAGCTTCCAGGGGGAAGACCAACATGCAAAAAGGTGCCCTTTGTCTTTGATAAAAACTTTTATTGGTATATATTAACTGTGAAAAATAAGAGGTTTTATTGTAATCATTTCATACATACACATGATCTACTTTAGGCATATTTGCCTATCTATCACTCTTTTTTTCTTTACAAGCAGAGTTTTTGGCTTATACAACCTTAGTATGGTTACTAAGATTTATTTTGTTTTGAGAAACATAGTAGGTATTTTATTTTGTTGGAGAGAAGAATTTAATGCTGAGCGTGGAAAAGGGAAGAAGTGGGTGCTTCAGCATGCATTTGTGGGAAAAGGAAAAAAAATTTGGTGCTTATGAGAAAGTTTAGTTATTGCAGGCTAGCTCATAAGCAACAGTGTATTTTGTATGTATGATGGGTGGATGTGTGTGTGTGTGTGTGTGTTTATTTACAGGTATAGTTACCTGCATGTGTGTTGTGGGTGGGGGTGTGGGTGGGGGTATGGGGCTGTTGGTGGGGATGCCGACATCAGAATTCTTCCTCTGTCACTCCCAACCTTGTTTTTGAGTCTTTTAGTGAATCTATAGACTGCTGTTTCACCTGAATGGTAGGCCATCCAGCCCTAGGGTCTCTCCAATCTCTTCCCTCTGAGACATACATGGCCACATGTGGCTATATGTCAGTGTTAAGGATTCATGTGCTGATTCTCATACATAGGATGCACTTCACCCACTATACCGTCTCCCTACCCCACAGGTAATATTTTAGGCAATCACCAGACACTGGATTTTCAACACATGAAAAAGGGAAAGGGAGGTATATTGAGAGGAAGTAGCATGGTCATGTGTTTTCTAAACCATCAGGTTAACATGCCTAGTGCCTTCTGGGTATGGGATGAAGTCAAACTTCTTACATTTTATTTTTAGTTAAAGTTTTGTTTATTATAAGACTTTTAAAGTTTTTCTCAATGCACATAAAGGGAGATGCTTCTTCAATTTTTAATGATTATATGTTGACAATCCTATCAAAAACAGTTAAATGAATCAATGCAAATGAGAAATGAAAGAAGAATAGGATGTATATGAAATATAGAAGCACTTTTCAGACGTTAGATCCCAGGGACATAAAATTACTCTGACACTCTGCTATATAGAGGGATCAAAGTCCTTATTCCTTTGACAGTTAGGTGTTTTGTAGTTATTTGTCTTGCTTTGGTTTGGGTTTTTTCAACTTGACTCAAGGTGGATACTTTTGGAGGATTCTCAATTGAAGAACTGTCTCCATCAGTTTGAGCTGTAAGAAAATCTGTGAGGCATTTTCTTGTTGAATGATTGATGTGAGTCAGGGTTGGCCAAGCTGGGACAGGTTATCCTCGGTTCTATAAGAAAGGAAAGGAAGCAAACTGAGGGAGGAAGCTAGCAGACACTCCTCCGTGTTCCCTCCCACAGGTCCTGCCTAAGTTCCCACTCTGCTTTTCAAGGTGATTGATTGGGATTGGGATGTACAAGCCAAACACACCCCTTTCTCCTCAAATTCCTTTTGGCTATAGCATTTATCACATCAACAGAGAAGCAAACCAACACAGTCTTGGTCTTCATCTCCATCCGGTCACACATTGATCCTACAATGTTCTAGACTGGTACCAGTTCACAACACATTTTATTCTCCCAATGTAGGCAATTCCATCAAGGACCTTGTGCATACTAAGCAAGACTCCGCCACTGAACTAAATCCCCATGTACAGAACACACTTGCAACCGAATTCTAAAAGTAAGCCAAGTATAAGACACTGCAATTTTTCTAAATAAGTGACACTATTTTTACCAATCTCTGATTATTTCCTCTCAGCTATAACCTCATAAACTCTCTAAACCTATTCTTCTGACTCTGCACATTAGTATCGCTTGATTTCGTCAGCACTAGACAATCTCAGGTGTATATGGGTGGGGGGGGGATAGAAGTCTATGATGTAGCTTCAGTTACACAGAGTATTCTTCTGATATTCCCTCACCACACAGTTTTCAAGATTGATGTTAACCATTGAAATACAAGGTTCTGAATTATGGAGTCTTCCTGAATACTTTAAAAAGCACATGCAAACACAAACCGTGAGAGAAAAAATATTCCAAAGATGCAGCAGCAAAAGAGCTCATGTCCTGGAGATGATGAGAACAAGGTCAAAGACAGATAGAAGCTGGACTTTAAAAGTCAGAAGCTGGCAACTGGCTAAAATTCTATTACATTTAAAGAAAATTATTATTTTGAAATATCCTGCCAATCTCGGACCATTTAGAGCATTTTAGATGACAACACAGAGCCTGTAATAACTATGATTGAAATTCAAGATGTCTTGCTTTCATTCTTGAACAATGATGTGGGAATTATTCATTTTCAATATTTAGTGAAGTTCTTTTTGGTAAACTTCTTGGGCAATGTTTTCAAATGCATACATATAAAACAGGACTGTGGGAGTATAAAAGAAGCAGGCAGGCAGACTTCAGAATAATCCCCACTGCTATCAGAGCTTGGTCCTGATGCTGTGAGTGCTTTCCAGCCCAGAAGCAAGCAACTCCCGCTCCTCTTAGGAGACTGGTACTTCACACAGCAGTGACATTGGCCAGTCACTAGCCAAACATTTGCATGGGTTTTCAGAACTGTTCTAACTGCCATCAAAGTTGTCTCTTGTATAAAAGGACAATAGAACTGATAAAGACCTCTTAAAAGAGAGTGTATTAAAGTGAGCCATGAGCCATAAACAATATTTCAACTGTCATCAGAAAAAGCAAATTAAAACTAAATGCCATACCATTACCTATGCACTAGAGTATGTAAAATAAGAAAATAAACAGCATTAGGTGTTGACTAGGGAACTTCTTAAACACACACTGTTTGAAGAAGTATAAATTACTGCAATCATCTCCCAACCCTCTTGCCAATACCTGACCTAGAAAATGCACACAGTTTTGAAAGAGCCACTATGACATTGGAATACATCCTATAACCTAAGTGTGTGCTTTGGATACATAATCAAAGCACATAATTGGGCTTTAAAAAGTGGTTTTCTGGACAGTGGTGGTGCACATTTTAATCCCAGCACTGGGGAGGCAGAGGCAGGCAGATCTCTGTGAGTTCTAGGCCAGCCTGGTCAACAGAAACTTCAAAGAGTTGCCATGGGAATATACAGAAGATGACAATTCGTGTTCAGCAGGTCGACCCATCAGAGGTGTTTTTTAAGGGGCATCTGTGTCCCCACTGAGGAGCGGGGCCATTTTCCTGGCACCCAGCTCTCAGCTGCTGGCTAGCTTACATTAGAAATAACTACAGAAAAAGTATATTCATTTAAATTACTGCCTGGCCCATTATCTCTAGCCTTTGCTTGGCTAAGTCTTATATCTGATTCAGCCCATTTCTAAAAGTCTGTGTGTCACCACGAGGTGGTGGCTTACTGAACGATTCTAATGTACGTCCATCTCTGGTAGGAGCATCATGGCGTCTGCACACTTCCCTTCTCCCCAGCCTTCCATTCTGTCTACTCCGCCCACCTAAGGGCTGACCTATCCTACAGGCCAGGCAGTCTCTTTATTTAACCAATGAAAGCACAGAAATACAGAAAAACCCTCCTACACCACAGAGGCATGATTCCCTGGTGGGGAGACCCACCCGGCAAAGCCATGGGGTTACTGGCTGTGGAAACTGTGCTCCTGTCTGTAATTCCTCTCATGAGTCACTTAGTTTCTCCCCTGAGAACTTCATTTCTTTCCTAATAACAGCTTTGGGTGTATTCCTGCTGCTTGTGTGTTTATCTCATGTGTATATTCCATCTATTGGGCACACATAAAGCTGTAGATGATCTAGAAGACGATTCTGCTTATATTATATAATATTGATAAAGTGTGAGTGCATTCCTTTTTTCTTAGGTTACCAGCAGAAAGCATGTTTCCTTCTATGCACCCCAGAGAGAAAAGTCTAGCCTCCCCCGACCTACATTCATGGATTTTCTTTGTATACCCTGGTGCTGACTTCTGGGACCTGGACCCTCAATAGTCAACAATACAAAACAAAACCAAAAAAAAATGGATATCTGTTTCAAATGCTTGTACAGATTTGCCTTTCCTATACCATAGGTGCCTCTTGTCAGCTGTCCTTCCAAGTCTGGAGGGGCCACCCCTGCCCGGCTTCATCCTTTGGCAGCACTGAGCTACTTATCACCGGGAGCAGCACTCACGGTAAGAGACAACCTGAACCTGCATCATGGTCCCCTTTGGTGAGAACCAGTCTCGTACTCTGAGGATATCTTTTCCACTGTTCACCTCCAATGCTAGGATGGTCTGAGGTAGTTCCAGATCCTGCAGTATTTCCTGCTTCCAGCAGAAGCACAGACCCCTGCTTTGGATTAATGGAGAATCCTGGCCTAAAGCCTTTTTGACACTCCAACCAGAAAGGGCAGAATGTTTTCCCTTCTCTCTCCTTTCTGTCGGATCTCTGCTTGAGTCCTGGGATAGAAACCTTCCCCAGAGATAAGAACTTTACCTCTTGTGACTGTTGGGTCCAAAAACGTGTTCTCTAGCCATTCCCAGGGGCAGTCTACAAACAAACCCCTGCATGCGTGCTTCTCTGACACACTCTCCAGTCTCTCTCCTGCTTCCAAAAGTTCTGGTCTGCTCCTAAGACTGTTGGAGAATACAATATAGAAAACAAAAAACAATACTGAGGAATTATTGCTAATGAAAACTATGAACTTCAAAAGCTGATAAATAGAGCCCCCTGCATGGCAGGCTCATTAGGCAAATATCTGATTACCTGTCATGGAGGACTGATAATGAACTGCAAAGGCAATAAACGGGTCCTGATTCTGCTGAAGCCGTCATCACCCTCTAGTGGAAGTAGGTGTTATCACACCCATATAACGGCACAGACCTCTCTCACACTTAGAATTAAATGGCTGAAACTCAATAATTACAGAAGCTACCATTTTGAGACAATAATAAACAGAAGTATATTTCATTTTAATATGTTAAATAAGTGTAAACTATTTAATGTAGTCTGTCACCTTCTTCAGAGAAAGAACACAAAGCAAACAAGAAGGGAAGGACAGGAACCACAGATGAGGGAATTCTTCTAGTGTGGACTCTGCTCTGAAAGGAATCTGAACTTAAATTTTATTAATGAAACTCATGTTATATATGCTTATACTAAATCCAAAGCATAAACATAGCTAAAGAATATTTTAAATGTGTTCCAATCTATTAACCTACACTGTGTATTAAATCACTAAAGATGCCCCAATATTTCCTTTGCTTCTAAAACCAAAGGGACAAATTCACCTACCCCATCTTCACTCATACATCATTTTGGCTGAAACCTAGCTTTTCAGTTTTAAATCTGGATGGTGAAACTCAGTTCCAACTCTGAGATTTCCAAGTTAGATGACATCATAGTGTCAGTTAAAATATAAGTTGTTTATAAATTAAAATTGGGTCACTGTCAAGTCTCATTTCTCACATTAGTGTTTAAATTATTCTGAAACTTCACCTCTATGGTTATCAGCCTCATTTAATCACCAACTCATGATACATAAGTTTTATATGAATTAAATGCAAAAAAATCCCAGAGCTTCATGAAATTTGTTTTGAAATTTTTTTCATCTATAAGCAGCAATAGCACGAAAAAGTTCTTTCTCTTGATATAGAAATCTTCCAAGAAAAAAATTAATCCAAATATGAACATATGGTCAAAAATACTAAACTGTGCACTTTGCTTTGTGGTAAACCCCAAGATAAAGATCCAGGAGAGCCTCATTTCTCCACGGGAAGGGCCAGGAACAAACACGACAAGACTATCAGAGGAAACAAGGCTGCATGACCGTCAGAGGAACAAGAACTGCTGTGGAAACTCACATGCATGGGGTGCAGATAGGTAAGACAGTCATAACTGACCTGTGTGTGGAGCGTTGCATTCATGTGCATGTGTCCTTTGTACACAGGGGTGTGTGCACACGTGTGTACCTGCATGTGGAGGCCAGACAGTGATGACATCACACTGCTCTCTACCTTAATTCTTTGAGACAGGGTCTCAAAATGATCTATAGCAGTGGTTCTTAACCTTCCTAATGCTGAGATCATTTAATGGAATTCTTCATGTTGTGAGACCTCTGTGAAAGTGTCAGTCAACCCCCAGGTTGAGAACCACTGATCTGAGCTTACCAGTTTGGCTGAGCCTGATGGCTAGTGGAATCTCAAGCTCTTCCTGCTAGGACTAAGGCATACACCACCATGCCTGAAGGTGTTTTGTTGTTGTTTTTGTTTTTTCAGCTGTTGGTATCTGAACTCAAGTGTTCATACTTACACAGGAAGCATTTTACCTACCAAACCATCTCCCCAGTCCTGTAATTGATTATTAAGTGAATGGCTAACCCTTAGTTATTTGCTTTAATTTCTGAGGTTCTGCTTCATGAGTTCAAGGCACTAACTTGATGACTCGGATTTGTTACAGGTTTTTGGGTGCTGCTAGCGTTGTTGGTGTGGGGGTCACATTTTAAGAATCATAAATTGGGTTGTATGGTGTACAACATACAATTTCTAGATGATTGGTCACCAATGCTTATTTGAGATGATCAGGGCCAGCCAGAACTGGAACAGCTCCAGAAAAGCAGGCAGATTTGTCCCCCCACCATATCTTCAATATTTTCAGTTAAATGCTTGCTAGTGCTTTTTTTTGTCACAAGAGCTGTAAGTTGCCTATGGTGACTCTGTTTTGTTACCTTGGATGAACTTTGTTTTCCTGAGTGCCGGTACCTGGAAGGGAGAACCTAAGAAAAACAATTCTGCGAACAAAAACAACTCCAGGATACTGGCTCTCTGCAATGGTCAGCCTGACCTCGCTGTTTTTACTAATTGCACATTTTGGCTTTTGTGACTATCTTCTTAGCTTGCAGCTACAAGAAGGGAACCTTGAGGACTTCTGTGATGAGACACCACAACCATGGCAACTCTTATGAAGGGAAACATTTAATTACGGTTGGCTTACAATTCAGAGGTTTAGTCCAGTATTTTCATGGCAGCACACAGGCAGACATGGTGCTGGAGAAGAAGCTGAGAGTTCTACATATAGATGGGCAGGCGGCAGGAAGAAAATGACACACTGGGCCTGGCTTGAGTATCTGATACCTCAAACCCTGACCCCAGTGACACACTTCCTCCAAGAAGGACACACCTACTTCAACAAGGACACAACTCTTAATAGTGCCACTCCCTATTAACCTATGGGGGGCATTTTCTTTCAAACCACCACAACTTTCCATCCAAGATGTGGTTTTCTTGCTTCAGTATGGGTCTTGAGAAAGGCGCAGGGCTGCACATAGATTCTGATTATGTAGGCATAGTTACCAGCTGGCTGGAATAAACACTTTCAACAGACTGTGTCTGGGTGGTCTTCTCTGCTGGGAGCCCCACCACATTTTGAACTAAAACTTTTTGCATATTTCCTTTCATTTAAAACTTTCTGTTTGCTCATTTTCCGGTGATAAGACATCAACCAATATTGATTGCAAGTCTAAAATTGCATTTTGGAGGCTCCTGTGTAGGATGTTGGCTCAGGTTTGTAGTCCTTGCTGTATAGATCCAAATGTCACTTCACTGAGTAAAACAGCACTGCTACTGTAAGTAGCCGAAGTCTGATTCAGTAGTATGCGAAAAGGGACAGTAAGGCAGAATGTCTATCCTGAAGTATTTGACAATACTTCAGTGTAAGGGAACACTTTTTTTAACCTATAAGTATAATATTTGGGAACCCTTATTCAGAAAGTGTGTTTTGCTCAGAAGCATACTTTATATTCACTAAACAAAGGCTCTCTAAATAAGATGCATAAATTCATAGGCAGTGGTAAATGCAAAAATTTCAACTGTTTTAACCAAAGGCTTACTTCTTTGCTGAGATCTTTAGATCTCAGCAAAATTATTTTCCCACAATACCAAATGTTGTAATTTAAGTAACAAGCCTCAAATAGTTTGACACTCAGTAATAATGGATTTAACCACCTTACTGGTGAATCTTTTTAAAAAATAAACATCTATTTAAAATGATCCAGTTTCTAGAAATAGGTCTAAGGAGATACAGTGTTTTTCATCAAAACCCCAATAGTTACTATTTTAATGGATGTCTTGATTTAGGGGCAGAATTTAGGAAAATGTTTAGTTTATCAAAACATTTTACTTATCAGCTGGATATGGTGACACACACCTTAACTCCAGGTGACAAAGATGAGCAGATCTTTGAGTTTGAGGCTAACCTGGTCTACAGAGTGAGCTTTAGGACAGTCAGGGCTACATAGAGAAACCATATCTCAAAAACCAAACAAATATTGTTACTTATCATCTAGGGGTCATTTTCCCTGCCAGTTGAAGATTGAAAAGGCAGGAAAATCTTAGACAACAGAAAGTAGTAAAGAGATTCAGCACATAAAGAAAAAGTTATTAGGGATGAGGAAACACACACACACACACACACGTGTACATATACACACATACATGCACATGATGCACAAAGAGAAAGACCCTCTGTAAAGCAGAGGGCGGGTGGTGTAAGGAATAAGAAATAAGTCAACATAAGAAAATGAATGGACTCATTTCGATCCTAAAACGGCAAGAGCAGACTGTATTGGTCTGTGAGGGTGGTGTCTGCAGATCAATATTGGATGTTACAGGAGAGAGCACCATGCAGGGCCTAAGAATAAGTTTTCATATGGGGGCTAAGACAAAGTGCGTAGTTGGCTTCATGAGCATGAGAAACTGCTCTTTATTGAAATAAACTTCTGGGAAGTAGTTAAATTCGATTGCCTGGTTTTGCGGCCTCAGAACTGGGGGCCTATGGTAATGGTTGGCTACTTTCCAGTATTCAAGGTTTCTTGAAGACTTGGGTCTATCTTATGGCCCTGATTTGGGGTGGGAGGTTTCCTTTAGATGCAAAAACAAAGCCAGGTGTCTCCTTGCAAGCTAGGGGTTTTAATTGTCTTGGAGGAGTCTTCCTCCCCTAATTTAGGATTGGAACAAGGGGAAGCTAATAGGTCCACAAGTCTGGGGTAAACAGACCAAGGTCCGACCTTGAACTTCTCAAGGATATTGAACTTGTCAGACTGGTCCACAGGCAGGCATGGGGGTCCTTAATGGTGACAGAAAATGCTGCCAGGCTTTTGTTGTTTTTCTTTTATGGTTTTTCAAGACAAGGTTTCTCTGTAGCTTTGGAACCTGTCCTGGCACACTGCCCACCCTGCCAGGCTATTATTTATTTAGTCTCAGGTCAGGAGGCTGAGGAAGAAGCCAGCTGCTATCTTGGAAGTTCACCATCTTTGTTACATAATCATGGCCTTCTCCCTACATCTGTCTATCTGAGAATCTAACTCCCAGTCACCCAGAGTGTCATAATTCAACACTGCTGAAGTGGTAATAGTAAGACCTCCAGTTTGTAGCAGAGCTCCTCCCATCTGGAAATGGCGGCTCTGTGTTTTGAGAGAGTGCTTACTCTACTTCTCTGTCTACAGTGCTCTCCAGCACATTCTGACATAATCTGCAAAGTGAACTCTCTGAGCCACTGAGCTTAATTTGGGTTCTCACAGGAGCATGACGGAGTAGGGAGCAAATTACCAGTGGTTACAGCACAGGGAAAAAAAAAAATTGTCTCTTTCTCCCTGACCATTAACTGCCTCTAGATGAGAACTTTTTCATCTGATGCAGTATATGTTTGTCTACTTGACTGATGGAAAAAGAGGTGGGATATAAATTTAAATTACAAATGATGAAAAGCATTCAGTTTATTAGAAATTAGTTATAAACCATAACACTATAGCTACAGTTCTTATTCCAATTCTTACCCATCTTCTAGACAGTCATTTTCTACATAATTTTAGATGTTACCTATCTTCATCTTGTTTCCATAAAACAAACTTATATACATTATTAGAAAAGGTACCTAGCAGTTCTGAAATCTTGTGCTTGCTTGCAACATTCCAGTTAAGCAAGAAAGTGGGGAACCTAAATACAGGAGTTGGACTTCTAAGTGAGTTCTTGGTAGCAACTATTATGAGAACGTGTGCATAAAGAGGTATTTGTGCTACTCCCTTCAAAAATTGTCCATTATGTCTAGCAAAGGCTAGATGCTTCTATGGTGTGTATTGTCATAATTGTATGTATGGTCAGGATAGAGCAAGCATACTGGGTCTGTGGTTGTAGTCTAAATTATCTGAAATGGCCTCAGATTGTTAAGTTTATCTCAGTAATTAAAGGGGAGATAAAAGGTGGAGGGGAGATAAATAACACATCATCATGAAATTTAATTCCAGTTATTTCTAATAGGAGAGGGGGAATAGTGGTACGACCAAATCAGGTATGACTCAAGGAAAGAACCGAATTGACAATTCCAAGGTTTACACTTTAAAACAAATCTCAACTGCTTTGAGATGTGTGGCTGCCAAAAGCAACCTGAGATCAGCAGAAATGTTTTCCTACAAATCGTCACCGACCACACTCAAAGCATACTTTTCAATTTTCTTCAAATATCTTCTCAATCTTCAGTGTCAACTCCAATTTCAGAATAAAAGTATTATGTGAAGCCTACAACTTTTACATGTGAGTACCATTTTGAGACCACACACCTAAATATTTCATAGTACCACAGTTAAGGTACTTAAGGTCACATTTTAGAACGCACTAGAATAGAGATAGATATTAATGGCTTTATTGTTTATTTTTAAGGAAGAATCTTACACTGTATCCCAAGTTGGTCTGGAACTAGGAACAATCCTCCTGCCGCAACCTCTCCATTGCCTCGACTACAGGTCTGAGCCAGCACCCACCGCAAAAGTAACTAAAATGATAAGCACAGGACAAGTGTTCCTCACCTAAAACGCACCAACTCTGAATGTTAACTCAGTCTCTCCAGGCGTGGCACATGGAAAACACTGCCTGTGCACTTAGAGCGAAGGGCTGTTTGCCTGTGTCAGTCAGAAAGCGTCAATCTTCACTACCTGCTAGAGACGGCAGGATGACACAGATTGTCATGAAGCTTCTAGCAATTCATCTCACTGGCAATGGAGAACAGCAAGCAGTTGACTGGAAAGAAAATGCAGTTTGGGAGCTTGGAGGTTAGAAAGCTTCAGCAGAGCAACAGAGGGCGCAAGAACCCCTTCTCTCCGGAGCCTGCTGGCCGCGGTTCCCGCGCCCGAGCCTAGACCCGCCCCTCCCTCGGGCTCTGGCCACTCGGAGCACTCTGAGCAGAGTGATTGACAGGACAGCCGCCCGCTGCGTTGCGTAAGCGCTGCACTCCGGAAACGGTGACATCTTTGTGCTTCCGGCCAACGCTCTCCCAGCATCCCTTGCGTGCCGGCCCTGCCGTAGCTCGCCTGGCCGCCGCGGGCCTTGCGCGCTGGATTTTGAGCGCGCGTCTGCCCTGGGCTGGGCCCGGGACGCGGCTGCACGGCATGGCGCAGCTGGAGGGCTACTACTTCTCGGCCGCCCTGAGCTGCACCTTCTTGGTGTCTTGCCTGCTCTTCTCCGCCTTCAGCCGTGCCCTGCGCGAGCCCTACATGGACGAGATCTTCCACCTGCCGCAGGCGCAGCGCTACTGCGAGGGCCGCTTCTCGCCGTCGCAGGTTGGTCCCTGCTGGCCCTGCCCCAGGACGGGCTCCTCCCAACCTCTGTGTGTTTCCCTTTTCCTGTCTGCCCTGCCAGACTCAAAACGTGAAAGGAACTGGGTAAAGGCTGACTGTACCTAGCCTGGAGAGCCATGGCATATTTGTTAGGTGATGCGAGAAATGCGGACCCCAAATTATAGAGCTCTTGGCAGCTGACCAGTTTGCCTTTCTAAGTCCCAGGACTAAAGGCCTGCAGGTGTTCCTTGGAAATGCAGAAAACAGAACAAAACAAAACCAAAAACCCAAACTTTAAGGTATTCCACTCAGTGTTTTGGACGCCGAATGGAGACTCTTAGGCCACCAAACAGTGATAGTTTCATTCTAACTTCATCCTTGGATGTTTTTAGAAGCTTGCTCTTGTCTAGAGAAATTGGCAACTAGTCAGATTGCATCATTAAAAAATAATATATATGTTCAGTTACATAAATATACACAATGCCATATAGTCTTTCTTTCATGAACACAGTATGGGTTACTGCTTCAAAATATAAAGTCCGTTTAAGAAAATCCTGATTCCCTGGTGCTGTTGCTCATAACCTTTGCCATTTTAAGGACCACGAGGCTGCAAAGTAAATAGTAACAGTCTCTAATACAGAATGCATTGCAAGATGTCAAACAGGGCTAAGCACAGGTTTCAGACTGACAGGTTTTGTGTTTAGAAGTCTTGCACTGCAGTCTCTCTAAATTCTTCAGTATCATAAGCTCCTCCAGAGTCCAACTGTTGTTGGCCTGGCTTGTGAAATTGGGGCCTGTGCAATTTAGTCACAGAATACATGTTTTCTAAAGAGCAAGCCTTGGAAAGTAGAAACAAATTATAAACTTCCTGTCTGTTGGTTGTTGGTACCTTAATAATTGCAAACAGGTTTGTGACAGGGAGCAAAATGGTTTCTTAAAATGGACTGGAGCGGTGCCTCAGTGATTGATAGCTCTTGCTGTTTGGGCTAGAGACCAGACTTCCCTTCACCCACATTGAGTTGCGCACAAACTCTCTGTAACTCCAGTTCCAGGGGACCCAGTGACCTCTCTGTCTTCCATAGGCACCTGCTGGTCTAGTTTGCACATACTCAGATGTGTGGGCACACACATTCAATCCTAAGACTAGAACTTAAAGACATCTCATCTGCCAGGATTAATTTAATTATGTTATAGAATGTCCTCAACAAATTATTCATTATTGGAACAATTGAAAGCTAGATTTTGACATATTTGTATCAATGGCATCATTGTTTCTTCAGCTTCCCTGACGGTCTTTTCTCTTTAAGTGGGATCCTATGATTACTACGTTGCCTGGCCTGTACCTGGTGTCAGTTGGAGTGGTCAAACCCGCCAGCTGGATCCTTGGATGGTCTGAACATGTTGTCTGTTCCATTGGAATGCTCAGATTTGTTAATCTTCTCTTCAGTGTTGGCAACTTCTATTTACTGTATTTGCTTTTCAGAAAGGTACAACCCAGAAACAAGGTATGTACAGAATAGAGCTATTGCAAGTTTCAGTGCAGTCAAGTTACAGTTATATAAGATGGAGGAAAATGTCCAACGGTTACTTTTTGTATGTTTTATAAAGCTAAATAGATGCTCTCTACTTATGTAGAAGGTGTTTATATTTAAATATGAGAATAGTTTTATTTGGAAATCTAAAGAAGATGTTTGTTAATAAACCATATCGGTTTAATAACTTCATGCTTTCTCTAGGAAATTAGATAGTCTAATGAATTTTAGCTGAGGGAGCTGGATGTGACTTCATATAGTCTTAGAGGTAGGTTGCCTGGGTTTAAGTTCAATCCTGGCTACTATTTATATGAACATGAGCAAAATTACCCCTTTGTGATTTTATATCTTTATCTACTTAAAGTAATTTAAATATTAACAGTAATAATGCATTTTGCCTCATTGAGTTTGTATTAAGAGTAAAGGAGCTTGCTTAATAAAGGGAAGTTGCTTAGGCTAGTACCTAGTACAGAGTTTTCATAAATGTTAACCTTGGCAGCAATACATGACTGTATTTACCTGTGACAGAGTACTTTGAGTTTTACAATTTTTCCCTTATTAGTTTTAATTATATGTTTGTGAATTGCAGTTTCTACTATTTAATATTTTGTATAAAACTGTTTACAGTACACAGATTTTCAGTTGCAGCCGGGTGTATCATATATGTGCCAAGTTTACAAGCTGTTGTGGAGCTCTATCTATGTAGTTTTGAGACAGGGTCTCACTGTGCAGCCCTGGCTGTCCTAGAACTCATAGAGATCCACTGGCCTCTGCTTTCCAAGTTCTGAGTTTAAAGTTGTGTGTCAGCACACCTGACCTAAAGAGGGCTTTAATCGAAGGGTTGGCATGGACTGACTGTGTGTGACAGAGTTAAGTGAAGGATATAGGTCAGGGAGATTCAGAATAGTTATTTCTGAAATTATCAAAGAAGCTAAAAGAAGATACTTAGTTTAGAGTAGGCCCGAATTTCTTTTTTTAGGAAAAATTCCTTGTGATTTCATTGTACGAACAGTAAGCTCATTGGGCAGGGTGATGAATACTGTCAACACTTTCAGTTTTTTTTAGTGTAGAGATTTGAAGGGCTGTCCTTAACTGGGTGAGATGAGCTAAGATCCAAGTTCAAGGTAGCAAGGTGATGTAGCTGTGTCATCTTTACTGCGGTCTGCTCATCCCTGCGGTCCCCATGTCCAGGGTCTCCTGTTCAGCAGCCCCTAAATAATTAGTTCAGTGATTCAAAAAATTTAAAGCTCTTAAGAGGTTTACACCATTAGTATTTTAATGGTTTCCAAGCTGATTAATGTAACTAAAAATTGCCAGAGGTATTACACATGGTGTTGCAAAGTCAGAAATATGCTTCATTTGAATTAAACTGCAGTGAGTTTTTAAATGAATCTCTTCATTAATTCAGCAGAAATAGTGTATTTATTTTACCCTAAAAATATTTTTTTCTTTTTCCTTCAAGGCTTCTTCAAGTATCCAGAGAATCTTGTCAACATTAACCCTGGCACTATTTCCGACCCTCTATTTCTTTAACTTCCTTTATTATACAGAACCTGGCTCTGTGTTCTTTACTCTTTTTGCCTACTTGATGTGTCTTTACGGCAATCATAGGACTTCAGCCTTGCTTGGGTTTTGTGGCTTCATGTTTCGTCAGACCAATATCATCTGGGCTGCCTTCTGTGCGGGACACATCATTGCACAGAAGCTCAGTGACGCCTGGAAAACTGAGCTGCAGAAGAAGAAGGAAGAGAGGCTTCCCCCCGTTAAAGGACCATTTTCAGAACTCAGAAGAGTTCTTCACTTTCTTCTGGTGTATTCCATGTCGTTTAAGAACCTAAGTATGCTTTTCCTTTTGACCTGGCCCTACATCCTCCTGCTGGTTGCATTTCTTGCTTTTGTGGTAGTTAATGGTGGGATTGTTATTGGTGACCGGAGTAGTCATGAAGCCTGTCTTCATTTCCCTCAGTTATTCTACTTTTTTTCATTTACTGTTTTTTTTTCCTTCCCTCACCTCCTTTCTCCTACGAAAGTCAAGACTTTTCTTAGCTTAGTTTGGAAACGTAGAGTTCAGTTCTCTGTGATTCTGGTAGTCTCAGTAGTTTTTGTTTGGAGATTCACTTATGTCCATAAGTATTTACTGGCGGACAATAGGCATTACACATTTTATGTGTGGAAAAGGATATTTCAGAGACATGAAATTGTGAAATATTTATTAGTTCCAGCTTACATGTTTGCTGGTTGGACCATAGCTGACTCTTTGAAATCAAAGTCAATTTTCTGGAATTTAATGTTTCTTGTATGCTTAGTCACTTCTACAGTTCCTCAGAAACTACTGGAATTCCGTTACTTCATTTTACCGTATATTATATATAGGCTTAACATACCTCTGCCGTCCGTATCTAGACTTGTTTGTGAGCTTGGCTGTTACACAGTTGTTAATTTTCTAACTTTTTATATCTTTCTGAACAAGACTTTTCAGTGGCCAGATAATCAGGACATACAGAGGTTTATGTGGTAATGGCAGCAATATTTTGAATTTTAAAAGTAGACTTTCTACAACAAATGACTGGGTAAGTAGAAGTGGAATTCCTTTTAGATAAATTCAGGGAAGTTGAATGAAAAGCATTAAGTTTGAGGCCAACCTAAAAGCCTGACTAATGACCATAGAGTAGTTAACAGTTGTCTTGAGAAGCACTGGAGCTGCCAGCTTCTCAGGTCTGGGCACTTTTCTGTGTGTGCACATGGAAGGTGCTGGGAAAGCTCCGCAGCCCTCAAACCAGCTTGCTCATTTTCTTTTGTAAAGGACGGCAAAGAATTTGAAAACCATTTACATTGAACTAGCAGTAAATATAGCTCCGATCTTAAATTAGAATGGATAGAGGCTTTGGGATGTTTATCTAGGAATCAAGTTTTTTAATTAAAAATGCAGAAGTGGTCTTCATCACTTGAACTAATTCCTAATTTGATGTTCATACAGGCCAAAGATAAACTGTGTTAATGAGAATACCTGTTACAGATAATCTTTCTGTTAGGTACCTAGGGCTCATGTACAAAAATAACTGTAAACCTCGCGACTTAGAACTTTCCCTCACATACTTAGAGACAACAGCACCTGGGCTCACCGTGCTACCATAGCTCGCTCCTTCAAGGGAAGGGAGTCCATTGTCCCCGCTTAGCTCGCTCCAGCAATTGTTTGGGGTGCCTTATATTTGGACAGGTCCCTCCAGTCTGCCTGTGTCTTCACAGGGTTGTCTCCATGGGCTTAGTGTACAGATAAGGCCTTTGGATTTAGGGATCCTCTGGTTCAGGCTGGCTTTACCTGGGGACTCCTAGTTATTATCTGTAAAACATTTTCAAGTCAGGTCCCATTCACAAGTTCCAGGTATACATCGTCTTTGGGGGGACATAATAACTTTTTAGGAGATGTCCTTGCTAAGATCTTTTAAGTAAAAGTTTGTTTTTAACTGAGAGACCAAATCAAACCAGAAAAACTCAAAGGTGAGACGTTACTGGTTTAGCTTTATCTTATAATTTAGGGAAAAGTGTTGGAAATGACTCTGGGATTTTTTTTTTTTTGTCTTTTGGCTCTGTGTTTACTGTTTGTTCATTTTATTAAATTCGAGTTTAATAAAATGAATTAATAAATTTAGTAGAAGTTTTTTCATTCAACTGATACTCCATTACAGACACACAGACACTTGGTTAGTTGTGTGCTGTGACTGTAAACCCAGAACTGTGAACAGAGATTACTTTTTAGCCCATTTTTCTTTGAGTTTTATACATGTGCACACACAGACACACACGCACAAAGGGACCAAAAACTTTGCTTTTATTGTTGGATTATGTTTTCTTTGAGTTTTAAATATGCGTAAATTTGTATATGTTTAAAAACTACTTGAATAAAGTTACACACGTAGTCCTGAGTGATCAGTCATCACAGACCACTGCTTTGCTTGATATTTAGAAGGTGACTCCAGTAAAACAGCGATGGAGTTGTGAGCAGATCTGGAGGCGTCCTCCATTTCTGCCTTCACAGTGGATTTATTATGATAGAGAACTAAGTCCAGGAAGGTGATATTGCATACACGTGCATGTGAATAAAGCAACTGCTGTCTGCTGCTCTTAGGCCAGGCCTTTTATATCTAGGAACACTGAAGGGATGGAGGAAACACTTTGGCCCACGTGATGAAAGGAGACTGCTTTTAGAGGCCCTGCTCCCTTCTGGTTGTAGGTACTGAGCATTGTGGAGGTCTACAGGGAGTGAAGCAGTCTACACCGCTTTCCATAAGTATTGTTAGTAGGACTTGGCATTCCAAAATGGGAGGTCATGAATTAAAAGGTGCTATTTATTTTTCATTATGATTTAAAAATGGATATATGTTGATGCTTTATAGGGTAGATGCTTGGTTAAATTTTCCTGGGCAGTTGACAAGAAGATGGTCATTGGCTGGTGAATTTCTCAGTCTTTGTCACTAAATGAGTATGTGAGAGAAATAAGCTTCACACAGCAGGTGTCACCTTTGGTTATTCAAAATAACAGGTTCATCTCTGGAAAATCATTTCTCTTGGAAATAGCCTTTTACAAATACTGTAAATTATATTTCTAAAAAAGTTTGAAACTTTTCCAAAAATTAAGTATTTTTACTTATTAGACTTAATTGAATTTATTGATTAATAAGTGATTATAAAGGGGCTCAGTGGTTAAAAGCACAAACCACCATTGCAGGGGACCCTAGTGTGGTTCCTAACCTTATACAGGGCAGCACACCAGCCCTGTGAGCTCCACCTCTAGATCTCAGACCTCTGGCTTCTGCAGCCACCTGCACTCCTGCATATACCTCACTGCCCACACATAATCCAGTTACAAATTCTCTAAGGTGGTTGTAGAAAATGTACCTCCTGCTGAAGGACTTGTGGAGCCCTGCGGTCTTTATCACTCCTTTCCAGGAAGGTTGTTGGAAAGTGTCTCATTTGAAAGGCCTAGCCTTTAGCTTGAGTTGCTTGAGGCTCAGTAATCAAGTTAACCAGCTCTACGTTATGTGAAAATCCATACGCATAGACTATCATTTCCAGATGTATTAGTAAGGGTTTGTGTGCAATGTATTTTGTTCACATTTATGTTTTCCCTGGGTACTCCTTTTATGGCTCTGCCTCACTAAATGGTGTGGAAATAGTGTTCTTTACATAATAAATATGATTTAGTACATAATAGTGCAAGAGGAATTATTCTCATAGTTACCTGTGTTTATCCTGTTATAAAATACCCACTATAAACTAATGTCTATAATGTATTTCTAGTGTAAACTTTACTGACGTGACATTGTGCTCACCCTAGTTGTGTAGAGAGAAGGGATCAACAGCTTTAATGTAGATTTTCTAAAGAATTCTAATTCAGGTCCACCTTAGAACTACTCAGATAAAAAGAATATAGATCACTATTATCTTTGAAGCAATTGGAATGTCTCTAAATGGTTAAAAAAATGGACATGATATTTTACCTAGAGGAAGTAAAAATAAGATTGTAGATTGTACTTGATTTTGGTTCTAGAATAAAAAGACAAGTTGTTGGAAGGACGATTGTTTATTCCTAATTGCAAATGAGAATGTTATGTGTGAATTCAGGTTAGTATCTGATGTATGTCTTACCATTTCAACGTGGATCTATACCCATTACACAGCCATAAAGCGCATAAATACATTATATGGTATATGTTGGATAAATGTATATTGAATGGAGTTTTCAGTATCAAAGCAAGCAGGTGTCCTAGAAAATAACTTTATTACCAACTTAGGAAGTAAATTGTGTTTTCTAATGAGAGCTACCCTGGCACCTCTTCTGTCTGTTTTTCTGAGTAGTATTTCCAGTAGTATTTAGTACAGATGTGTACATTTAGTGTATGTGCTACCTGCAATAGGGTATGATTTTAATACTATTTGAAACACAGTCATCTCAATAATTATAATAGAAGTTTTGATGATTTGTGATACTTTATGAAATATCAGCTGGTTAGAAACATCTGGTGTTCGGCTATTTTAGCTCTAGGAAGGAATGAATTACTTGTATTTGGGTGATTTTCATGACAATGAGACACGTCTGCTCCTGGCAGCACCAAGCTATTTCTTGAAGTATTCTGCCTTTCATATAGTTTGTTTCTGAATTAAAGTGGAACTTTTAGTTCTTGTTACCCTATTTGTGAGACAAATTTGAGTTGTGCAACATAGCCAAAGGTGATACAATATTTCAGTGTACCAGTAATACAGTATTTATCTTACCTACATTTATATTTCTTTGTTAGTGACAAAAATGTGTTGTGTTTTCCCTATTTAGTTCTAAATAGGAAAGTACTGTCTGTATACATTTTTAATGAAGTGTTTACCAGGTGATGACAATGTGCTATATTTTGAAGTGTTCTTGTAATTTAACTTTTTTTACTAGTCTATGTTAAACTTTTTATAGTTTTGTATTTTGAACCACAAATATTTATAATTATTCACTTTTATTATTGTTTGGTTTTTAGGAAGGGTCTTATAATCCAGGCTAGCCTGAAATTTGCAATGTAGCCAAGAATGACCCTGAACTCCTGATACCTTTGCCTCTACCTCTGCTCTGCTGGGATTACAGGCATGCTGCACCAGGCCTAGTTTATGCAGTGCTGGGGATAAAGCATTCGACTTAGAACTTGCCTGGCCCTGCTTATTATACTGTGACTCAAAATGTTTTCCTGAGTTACATGAAGTGAAGGTTAATGTAAAAACAGAAGTCACTTGTTCCATAATTATGTCTCAGGTGAGGTAACCTAACATACCCTGCTATGGGATTGCTTACCTCATGGAGTTTAGGACTGTTTCCAATAGTAGTGATGGGTTTGGAAACTGCTGTACGGCTACTGCTGTTAGGCTTTGCTCACTCACTGTATCTCAGTTCTCTGCTATTAACTCTACCCACGCATGGAGAAACTATACCGAGAGAGATGTTCAGTATTACAGAGTAGCTGGTTGAGCTTAGGTTTATGAATAGGCAGCCTGGGCATAATCCCATGGTTGTTTGGGGGAGTGAGTAAAGGACACTAAACCTACCTTCACTTTTGTAGCATTTTAGGGGGAAAAAATGCCATGGAACTGTAATTAGACGAACTACTTTTCTAGCTCAGACAAGTGAGGCACACACTAACTAGCTCTTCTAGAGCAGACAATCTTCCATTTCCCATGTGTCCATCCGTGCTTCAGATTGTTAGTGAACACAAAATCTACAATGCAGGCTGAAGTTTTCAGTCCTATTAATTTACAAGGAAGCAAAGATCTTTGTTACCAAATAGAGATGTAACTGCTTAAAACTTAATTTCTCAAAAAGACTCCTATTTTGAAAAAATGGTTTTAAATGATCTGTCATTTTTAAATCTTTCTGAAAGAATTTGATCTTTGTTTTAATATGGTTTTTAAGGTTTTACATTTTATTAAAGACTGCAATGTTTGACTCTAAAATTGTAATTCATGTCATTTAAACTGTTAAATCTATTTATAAGAATAAAAACTTTTTAAATAATTTGTTTTATATATTTATTCATAAGAAAATTAGTATTTTGAATATATTGTGCCCTCTCAACATGCTTTAGTCAAAACTGATGCCAATTGCTCTTTCCATTCACTCTACTTCAAGCCATTTTCCCACCTAACTTTAGACTGCTGGTCCAAGTCGCAGTGGTCAGTTAAGTTACTGGATGGTCACTGAGTTTCTGGGCTTGGTTTTCTTTGTTAGTCTAGGTTCAGAGAAAGGTCAGTATTTACCAACACTGCTAACTTGAAAGACTCTAACTTTGGCTTTGTCCTTTATGAAGACATGAATACTGCTGTGTCTTCATTCTTTGTATGCACTTTACCCTCACACACCTGCTAAGAGGTTAGCCAAGGACTTACATACTACAGATTTGTGGACTGTAGGCAGAGGGTGCTTGTTCATTTCCCAGCCACCCAGACCCAAAATAATTACACAGAAACTATATTAATTAAAATATTGCTTGGCCTATTAGCTTAGGCTTCTTATTAACTATTACATCTTGAATTAACCCATTCTATTATTTGGCTCATGGTTTACTGGCAAGGTTTTGGGGTGTCTTGTCTCCTTGGCACCTACATTACATCTCACTGACTCCATTTTCTTTCCTCCATCTCTGCTCGAATTCCCACCTTACTCTATTCTGCCCTGTTAGAGGAACAAAGCAGCTTCTTTATTAACCAATGGTATACAGAGAGGAATCCCTCATCACTTTTCCTTTTCTGTCTAAATAAAAAAGGTTTTAACTGTGACATAATAGAATTACATATAAGAAAACAGTTATCAATCAAGAATTATAGTTACAATATATCTACTTTATCTTTTGTCATAACTAAGGAAAACTATAACTATAGCTAGCTATTCTACAACTCCATCAAACACCCCAGAAGGACGTAATGTTATCTAAGTTAACAGGAAGTACATTGTAAGCAACTTCCAAAACTCTAAAATTGATATAGATAAATCTACTTGGACAGTGACCCAAAGTTCTATAACCTTTTGGCATCCATCTTAGCCTACAGGCTTATATTATCTGGCAGATTTTTCCGTGAAGCAGGAAATTTCTGTTCTGTCTATATTGGCAGTTTGTCAGTCACTTTCTTCTTTGTCCTTCAGAATATCTGGCAGACTTTCATGAAACGGGAATCGTGAAGAACTGTCTCACCTTTAGGCAAGTTCAGTAATTTTTCTGCAGATCCTGCATGTCCACTTCATACAGCATAGCATCAAGCAGTCCAGACAAGAGCAGTTTCTTGCCCAAATAGCTAAGAAACTCTACAAGGAGCCTATTCGTTGCCCATCCTCTTGAAGTAGATTGGTACTTCCAGGAGCAGATGAGTCTCATTGTCATGAAAAGTCCTAAGCTCTTAAAACATTTTAAATGCCATATTGTATAAGTCTTTGAAGAATTTGAAGAATAACTGTTCTTCTGAAATATATCTCTGTACATTTAGAAAGCCTAACTAAACTGACTACAAGCTTGACTATTATAGGTGACTATTAACCTGTATTTCTTAATTATACATTACATTTTTTAAATGAGCTGCACAAAACAATATCTTAATCAAGAGCAGAAATACACATTGTATCACTAAGCCAAGATCCATACAAATGCAAAGTATTCATCTCTATAACATATTCCCTTTAAATGTAAACAAACGTTTATAAAGAATCATTTTGGGAATTTGGGGTGTAGTTCTCTCCAAAATGTTTCCTGCTTTTTGTTGGTTGAAGTAATTTTAAGGGTTTACAGAGACCTTCAGAGGTTCTTATTCCATTGAACTACATTAGTGTGGAAGAAATCCACAGGTTTTCATCCTCTGTGAAAACAAAAGCAGAACCTTTTCCAAAGCAACATCTTTTGACTCAAATTTTGAAGTCAAGATACCTTTAAAATATATATGTTGGTTTAGTTTTTCAGCACATACAATGAACTATCTCTCTGCACTTAGCTCATTCACAGTCAAAAAATTCAAAGAAAATGTAGTAACGTACATAATCCAGGCTCTCTGTGTATATTCCATCTTTATGTGACTTATTTTTCTTATTCTATTGCTTTTCTACAAGTTTGACATTTATTTTATTATTGTTACTTCTTTAACCTATGACTATACTCTTATATTATTGTCTATACTCTTTTTTCCTCTTTCTCAAGCCTATACATTTATCCAACACTGTGACCCATTTAAAGGTCTTTTCCATCTAAATCTGCCTTTGTTGCATATCTGTAATCCTTTTCTGACCAGGACTGCTTCTTAAAATGCTAAGAGGTATGTTTGGTACTAAGACTGCTTTGCCTTTTGGCTCCACCCAGTCCAACATGGCAGAGGTCTGTTCAGTGCCAGCCTTGCGATCCATGCTCAAGCAGCATTTCCAAGCACTCAGTGGGTCTATGTTGATTTTGGTAAGTTGTAGCTCTCTGCTCACAAACCCCATTTAAATAGTCCATACCCAAACCTTCTGAAAGAGTCAGAATTATTCATACTGGTTAACCAGGAAGCCACTGTTTTTTAAGAAAAAGTCACACAGTTTTTACTGCACTTCTCTTAAAGAAGTCACAGTACCCCTGTTCGCCAAGAGCCCATCCGGAAAAGAAAAAATGCAGCTACCAGGAAGCTATGCTTAACTGTATTCTTTTGTATCTAGATTTACTTCCCAAGCTCCCTCCTGTTTTATGTGGATGAAGTCAGCCCATGTTGGTGCCAATCTGTTGAAGGAGACTGCTTGTTCATTTACCAGCCACCCAGACCTGAAGTAATCACACAGAATCTATATTAATTAAAACATGGCTTTGCGTATTAATTTAGACTTCTTATTAACTATTACATCTTGAATTAACTCATTTCTATTATTTGGCAAAGTTCTGGTGCATCTATCTGTTTCGGCAACTACATGGCATCTCACTGACTCTACCTTCATTCCTCCTCTATCTCTGCTTGGAATTTCCGCCTTACTCTGTTCTGCCCTGCTATAGGTCTAAAGCAGCACTTTTATTAAACAATGGTGTACAGAGGGGAATCCCACATTAGTGGACCTCTTTGTGACTCCCTCTTCTAGATCCCACCTATTTAAAGCTATTTTGCCAATTTTAAATTCTATTCCCTTACAGCATAAACCCGTTATTTCAACTTTCTGATTTTTAGGTACTCTTGGGAAATGATAAATAAATATGGGTCTACCCATATTTATTTATTGATGTAAAATCTTTTTACATCACTCATTGAGTCTGACAATTTCATACATATTTAAAGTACATTTTGATTTCTGTAATTTCTCTCTGTCACCTCCACAAGCCCTTTTTTCACACCTCTTTTGGGACCCATTGAATTTAATCAAGATGATCTTTGTGATCATGGATGAATTTGGAGCTGACAGAGTCTGGTAATATGACTAGTGGGTACATAGGTGAAGATAAGGACTGTCCCTCCAATTGCTGTGGCCAGTGGAGCCATGGATACCCAGGGACCCAGAAAGGAAGATAATGGTAGACAGAGAGGTCTTGGTTCATTTTGAGGATGAACAGTTTATCCTCCCTAAAGTTTTTTATATAGCATTTAGCTACTAAAGAGCACCAAAAGCAGGTCTGAGTAGTCATAATGCATTTGTCCTATCCTCTGAATTCCTTTTACTAAATCTCATGTATTTTTTACTTTATTTATTTAATTTATTTATCTATCTAGTGCTAGAGAACATTGCACTGTACAAGTTATCTCATACAACATTGCACTGTACAAGTTATCTCATACCTATATCTTTCTACAATCAGATAACCACATCTTTGTCAGAATTTGTGCAGACCATCTGGACCTTGACATTCCCCTAGAATCCATTAATAGTAGTATAGAAGGGAGAGGTAGGGTACCATGAACCCTTTCTTCAAACTATGATTGAGTATGATAGGCCCATAGCAGCAACCCCAACTGATGTGCAGTCATGATTATATTTCAGAAGACAACACTTCATAGTCCTCCCTGTCTCTTGGCTCTTATAATCTGTCTTCTCTCCTACAATAATCCATGGGTCTTAGAGAGAGCTGTATAAATGCCCTGCTTGAGGCTGAACACTTGACTTATTTTACTTACCCAATAGCCATATATGTTTGCATTCACCAACATCTATTGCAAGTCTAAGCTTCTCTGATGAAGGCTGGGAGTAACATAGTTATAAACAAATACTTAGGTATCTTAGTGCAAAGATAATTTAGCTAAACAGCAGTAGTAGTTTGCCTTCAGGGACTAAAGCTTCTTCAGACACAGATTTAAAACAAAACAAAGCAAGTTTACCGCACCAAACACGAATTCCTTACAGATTAGATCTCAGATCTGAACTGAGCAGAGCTGGTTATTCCCCTTAACAGTACTGCCACTCCACTATTGGACCAGTGGGTACAGCTTACCAGGAAGGTTGGTATTGTAGTTCATAGTTCATAGGGTGTGACTACTGATGTCTTTTCTTCCCCAGCAGCACATTTTAGCACCATGAAAGCCAATAGGGAGGAAGCATCCATCTCAGTTCCAGCTTCATTTCTTTATTTCTTGGCAAACAAGTGTGGTGTTTTAATCAATAGGGTTTTATCAATTAGTTCTGGTGAGTAAATAAGAAAAGTAGCAAAAGTGTATTCTTTTGAGGAATCTAAGGTGTGCCTGAAAGTTTTGTTTAATAATCCTTGGCTTTCAGCAACAGCATTTTCCAGACATGCAGGCTATCTCTCTTCCAAATTTATGTTTTTAGCTTATACTTCTAATTGGTTTACAAAATAGTAACTTTCCATACATTCTTAGTTTGGGTTAAACCTCCCTCCCTACCCCCTCATCTTTTCCATCCCTCTGCACCATTCTTGTTTAATCTTTCTAACCTCAGCGTTCACCCTTTCAGTTCTCATATCATTATATTCTGTCTTCCTCACTCCTTTAAGTCATGTTTCACCCCAATGTCCCTCTTCTGGTTTCTGTACTTTCCCAGGCAAATAGAAGAGCCTAAAGATTTTTTTAAAAGCTTTCTCTGTCTTTTTAAAAATTTATTTATTTATTTTTAAAAAACGATATTTTTCTCATTTTACATACCAATCCCAGTTCACATTCCCTCCTTTCCTCTCACTTCTCCATCTTCCCCACCCCCATTCCACCCCCTATCCACCCCTCAGAGAGGGTAGAGCTTCTCATGGGGAGTCAACAATGTCTAGCACATTGCTTTGAGGCAGGACCAAGGCCCTCCCGACTATGGATCCACATATGAGAGGTCATGTGGTACTTGTCTTTCTGAGTCTGGGCTACCTTGCTCACTGACTTATTTTCTGACTTATATCTGTTTACTTACAAATTTCATAATTTTGTTTCTTTTTACAGCTGACAAAATTCCATTATGTATATGTATTACATTTTTATTATCCACTCATCAATTGATAGACAGCTAGACTGATCCCATTTCCCAGCTACTGTAAACACAACAGCAATGAACAAGGCTGATCACAATAGAATCCTTTTAGAGTATGCCCAGCAGGTGAAGTTGGGACAATGGTTGTTCTAGTTCTAGTGTTTTGAGGAACATTCACACTCATATCAGTAGTGGCTGTGCCAGTATAAACTTCCACTAGCAGTCAATAAGTGGTTCCCCTTTCTCCATATCCTTGCCAGTATTTGCTGTCATTTGTTTTCTTGATGATAGTCATTGTGATAGGAGAGAGATGGAATCTCAAAGAAATTTAACTTTCCATTTTCCTGATGGCTAATAATACTGATAGCTTTCTTGTCTTTATTTGCTTTTTATACTACTGGTTTTGGGCCAAGGTAATATTGGATATATAAAAATAATTTAGAAACATCCTTTTGTTTTTCTATTTTGTGAAATAATTCAGTCAAGACTGGCCTTTAGTCAAAGTAACCAAAAATGGGGCAAAGTCCCAAATTAAAATCATAGTGAAAAGAGAAACATTACAATAGACATCAACAGAGTTCAGAAAATCATGAGAATATGCTGTAGAAACCTATAAAGGTTTCTTTATAGGTCTTTAAAGGTCTGGTAGAATTCTGCAATGAATCTCTCTTGTCTTAAACATTTTTAGTTGGGAGAGTTTTCATTATTACTTCAATCTCACTGTGTATAAGTCTCCATGTTTATCTTTGTTCAATTTTGGTAATATTTAATTGGAAATTTATCCATTTCTTTTAGTTTTTCTAACTTAGTGGCATATAGGTTTATGCAGCATAGTCTCATGATTTTCTGAACTCTGTTGATGTCTATTGCAATGTTTCTCTTTTCACTATGATTTTAATTTGGGACTTTGCCCCACTTTTGGTTACTTTGACTAAAGGTTCATCAATATTGTTCATGTTTTCAAAGAACTATCTTCATTTTATTGAATTTTGTATGTATTTTTTTATTTTTATCTTATTAATCTCAGATCTGATCTTTTTTATTCAATACCTTTTCTTCTGTTCTGTATACTTAGTGTTTTCCTCATTACTTGACATGAAAGGTTTGTTTTATGCTCCTGTCTACTGTGTTTTGTGTATTTTACACTTGAATGGACATTTCTTTCCTAAGATTTAGGAAATTTTCTTCTATAATTTTATCGAAAGTATTTTATTTGCCTTTTGCTTATATTTGTTTTTCTATGTCCATGATTAATAGTTTTAGACTTCTCATAGTACCACAAATGTCTTGCATGTTCCATTAATGAGCTTCAACATCTCATTTTCTTTGACTAAATGACCTAATTATTTTGTCTTCAAGTTCTGACACTATATATCTACTTGCTTCATTCTATTTATGAAGCTTTGGTCTTTTTATTAGTATTACTGAATATTTCATTTCAATTTTTATTACAGTTTGAGCCATCTTCAGTATTTTCTTTATCAAAGCAGGGACCATTAGTGTAGTCTTAAGAACTTTTGAAGAGTCACACTGTCTTAGTTTTTCATGTTGTTTATGTTTTTATGGTGATGCCTGGTGTCTGGAGTTAAACTGTTGGTGTGTCTTTTGTATTGATGTCTCTCTCTGCATTGTTGAATATGTCCATCTCTAATTCCTGTTACCCTGACTTTGCTGGGTTGTGCTTGAAGCTCGTTCTCGGGACTAGTCAATACTGATTCATGTCTGTCTTAGTTAGGGAAAAATGTCTGCTTCTGTTCTTACTAGCGTGTCCTCACCAGAATATGTCAGTTCTCTCTCTAGTCCCTCAGAAGGCAAGGTTAGATTGCCAGGTAAATGGAGGTGAGAGCAGCCAGTGAGGTGAGTAGGTATTGAATACAGACTCTAGGGTCACCAGTGAGATTTTTACAAGTTCAAATCCTGTTTAGTTCCTGCTTGCTTTTGCTTAACACTTTGGTGGGTTCAGATATTGCTTCTTCTTTACATGATTAAACCATGAGACAACGAATGTAAAAAGCTTCCCCTGCTATTACCTGCTTGAGAACCCCATCTTAATTGTGCTGACATGGAGTGTGTGTAGTCTCCTTGTAGATAAGGAAGATCTTGTTACTTTTGAGAGACTTAAACAGTTCCTGAAATAGTTTAGGTGGGAGTAGTACATTTTTTGGATATGGTTGTCTAACATGGTACTGAATCATAGTATTTTAAGTCCAATGACCACCTACCAGTGGCCTGTGAGGTGACTTTTCCAGACAATGACAAATTACTCTTACCGGTGCCTAACCAAAGTTCCCATAAAGAAGGAAGATGAAAGCCTGTGTGTTTATATGGAACTAGAGGCAACATGTAATCAAAGATCGCTTACAGAGATGTGTAGAGATGCTGTGGCATGCAGTCCAGCCTTTAAGGCATGCAATCAAAAAGTCATAGCAGACGTATTATAAACAGAGTTACTGACCGACATTCCTGGAGCATGCGCCAGGCTCTAGTCTTAAGTGCAAACCACGTATTAATTTAAGTGTTTATTAGTGTAAGCCCTCCCCAAGGCAAATGCTGCTATCATCACAATTTTATTGATGAAAGAAAGGAAGGAACAGGGTATTAAAATTTGGAAAATCTAGCTTCAGAAAAATTCTCAGCTTGGGTACCACATTGACTCCTGCTGAGCTTGAAGACTCATCTTATCCTTGAAAGCACATGAAGTTGATTTGGGGCCGACATAAACAAAGAGAGTGCACAGCACACAGAGAGACTGCACTAGAAGTGCAGTTTAGAGGAAATGTTTAGTACTTGAGAAAGGATAGAAGGGATTCAGCTAAAACAAGATGAATGGAATTCTTCTGTCCCCTCCCCCTCCCCTATTTAATACATTGCTGACTGGTTAGAGGTAGCTGTCTGTCTCTAAGCTTGGCAATATGGAAATCCTCTCCTCCCCAGCAAGGCGTCCTGCTCTCTACCTGCCCTTTTCTGTAGAATGTCCGTGGGCCTGGAGGACTGACCGTATCTAAAAGCTGTCTCTAAGTCAGACGCCTGATTCATCTTTAACTTGACCCTTGGCACAGATCCTTGCTGAGAAGACTTGTCCTAGGGGCTCTGCTATAGGACCCTACTGCCACATACTAAGCCTTACGATAGGCCACTGAAAATTGGGATTTGTCCCCAGGATCCTCAATCCTATATATTTCCTATACTCTGGAATAAAATTGAATTGAACCCCAGAGGGCTGTCTCCATTTGTGCTCATGAACAGTGTACAAATCTTTCTGTACCCCTTATGACTCTTCCCCCTCTTGGACTGATGACTGACAGACCGAGAGGGAAAGAGGATTCCCCATACCTCTTCATCTTAATATTCTTGAAGATGGGACAGATACCCGAGAGAAAGATGCTCTGAATTAGGACTCTTAGCCATTTGTTTGGGATCATTCCTTCTTGTCCCTCCCAGAAAGATTTTGAAGCCTGGAGGAGAGAGGACTTCCCAGGAGAAACAGTTTATGAGAAACAAGTACAATGTCAGATTTGTGCTTACGGCTTATCTATTAACAGTCTGAGAGATAATAAAACCTATATGACCTAACAGTTAGACTAAGGCATTTGGTTCTAGGTGATGCCTCTGTATCTACAGGGTCTTGAGGTTTCTGTGCTAGTTAGTTTTCTTGTCAACTGGATACAAACTGGAGTCATCTAGGAAGAGGGAAATTCAATGGAGAAAATGCATGCATTACATTGGCCTGTAGTTCATTTTCTTGATTGACAATTGATGTGGGAGGGCTCAGCCCATTATACGTAGTGCCAACCATGGACAGGTGGTCCTGGGTTGTATAAGGAAGCAGGTTGAGCAAACCATAAGGAGCAAGCCAGTATGCAGCACTCCTCCATGACCTCTGCATCACTTCTTGCTTCTAGGTTCCTGCCTTGAGCTTCCCTTTATTATGGACTGCATTTGTAAGACACAATAAAAATTTCCTCCCTAATTTGCTTCCGATCATGTTGCTTTTCACAGTAACAGAAAGCAACTTAGGATGGCATCTGAGATGTTATCAGGCCTTGAACCTGGGAAAGTTGTGCACAGGGATCTCAGTAAGTTTTACATAGCACCACATAGAAATCTTTACTTTGGTCAAAGGACTCTGTTCCTCTTTGTAATACAGAGAAAAGCACTCCATTAAAGCATGAGTTATAAATAGTTCAATACCATGTGAGAAAATCTGTGATTTCTCTGACCTTAGGAACATGCACCTGACACTGCATGCCCACACATATGCAAAAGTGTGTCTGCAGACGAAAAGTGTTGCAATGTTAGGAGTACTGTTAAGTAAAGAAGAAGTAAAGTGTGAAAACTACAGACAGACAGAGACAGCCAAAGAGCAGCCTGGAAAGGCAACATTGTTTGCTTCCAGTGAGGACTCTGAGAACACCCCTTTGCATGATGGTATCTCATGAGGGAGGCACTTTGGAAGAAGGTAAGTCCTCTGTATTGTAGAAAGAGGCTACTGACAGACTGCATTCTCTCTGCTTCTACTACTTATTCTAATAATTCCTCAGTAAAAATCACAATGACTACAAATTTGATTTCCAAGGTGCGTTATTTTATGTTTCCCTCCAGGTGGCAGTCTTGGACATCTTTTCTAGTCAGTCTGACAGGCATTTTAAATCATTCTGTTAACCTTTCTATTATCATGTATGTCAATGTTTTTTTTTTTCAGTTCAAGTTGAATCAGATAATCATAGTTACTTTTCATTTGCCATAATTAAAAATATATTCAATTATTTATAATTCCCGGAGTTTTATGTGGTTCTATCATAGAATCCTATGACTATTTTTATTATTAATAATATTTGCCTCATTGACTGAAAAAATCAAACACATTTAGACATTGGTTGCAGACAGCAGTATAGAACATTGAACGATGGGGTTCCAATCATCAAGTATAAGAGAATAACAGCCTCAGCCTTTAGCATTGACCTTTGCTTTAGAAGGGTAGATTTCAGCTGTTACGAGAATCCAGCATTTTTCACTTGGGGCATTTTAAGTGCTTCATACACTGACTTTCTTAGCAAAGAGTTTGTGTGTGTGTGTGTGTGTGTGTGTGTGTGTGTGTCTATAATATGTTTTACATATATTTTTACATGTAGTCCTGAAGTACCAGGAAGGTGTTAGGAGTTTAAAATTCTGTCTTTGATCTTCTAATAATAATCTTTGTGCTTAAATTGGGGCTGTTCCTCTGCTATTCCAAACTAGCAGCCTTTTCTGGGAACATGGGACCAAGTTGTACTCTTGTGGTAAGTAGTAGTACCCTGTGAGTTACTATTACTGAAATGATAAATTTGTTTTTGATATGTCTTTTGGAGTCTCTTTCAAATTATTTCAGAATTCTAAAGTCAGGCATGGGGTGACAAATAAAGCCATTTGTTTCTCCTAGAGATATATCCTTCCTCTTTCTTCTGTGGTTCCTTCCCTTCCTACTTCATTTTCTTTAGTCTATCCAATGCCACTATTCTTTCTTCTCCAGTGTTGGAGGATCCATGGGCAAAGGCCTGGTAGGAATAAGCTGGTGCTGCACTAAAGCCCGAGAAGCTGGAAGCTGTGGGTGAGCACACAGTCTGTCTATCCACTTGCTTCAGCCAGTTGCTTCCATGTTTCAGGGAAGATGTAATGGTTTTAAATAATGGAAAAATAACTCCAACTTAAGCACAAACAAAACAAGGAAGATATTAGAATATCAGTAACACAATTTTAATAACCTAGTACCTTGCTGCCATCTTATGTCTAGACCTGGCTTTCAGCATGGTTTCCCTACCTTAGTCTTTGTTTCTCTTTGCCAGGTTGAGCCTCTTGCTGTAGCAGATGTGGCCAGAGGGAACCTGTACCTATATTATGTCTATAGCTATCATTGAAGATAGAAAGTTAAGGATGGAGGTTTATTTATCCTCTGCCTTTGATTATGCTGAATCCAGAGCAGATGACATTGTAGATGGAAGTTTTTCCATCCGGACTGTCTGCTCCCTGTTCCAGGACCTGCTTCGAAACCACAACACAGAGACTTATACTAATTATAAATGCTTGGATGATAGCTCAGGCTTATTACTAGCTAGCTCTTATATTTAAATTAATCCATTTCTATTAATCTATGTATTGCCACGTGGCTCATGGCTTTACCTGTCCTTTAGTATGTCTTGCTTTTTGGGAGGCTGGCTTATGTCTCCTGATTCCTCCCTCCTTCTTCCCATCATCCTCACTTTGGCTTTCCCACCTAACTTCCTGCCCAGACACTGGGCTGCCAGCTTTTTATTAACCAATGAGAGTAATGCATATTCATAGTATAGAAAAGGATTGTTTCACAGGAGGAAGCTTACTAACATCAATAAGTATGAATGTTCCTTCTCTACTGGTTTTCATTATTAAGTAATTTAGTTCTCCCAGGAACTATGCAAGACAATTATATAAAGAAGACATAATCTCATAATTATGAGAAAAAACAGACAAAGAAGCTCTTCCAAATGCTAAGGGCTAGAGCCGGGTTCAATACAGGGAAGTTTGCCACGGGAATGGTAGTCAGAGAACATGCAGGTTCTGGTGCTAGGGACATATGGAAAGACTATCCCCAATTTTTTACATAGCCCCATCCCAAGAAAAGGCAGTCAGTGGTGTAAAACAGCACTTTATAAGCAACAACTGTGGAAAAGTCATGGATCTGAAATACCTTAATAGCAGTGATTCTTAACCTTCCTAATGATGTGACCCTTTAATGTTTCCTCATGTTGTGGTGGCCCATAAAATTATTTTTGTTGATACTGCATAGCTGTAATTTTGCTACTGCTATAAATTGTACTATAAATATCAGTGTTTTCCTGTGGTCTTGGGTGATCCTGTGAAAAGGTCACTCCACCTCCAGGTGGTTGTGCCCCACGGGTTGAGAATTTCTGGTTTATAGTTTTGGCAACCTTTTGGCAGTGTTCTATTTGGGAATACTTATAAAAATTATTTATTTAGGAGCTGGAGAGATGGCTCAGAGGTTAAGAGCACTGCCTGTTCTTCCAAAGGTCCTGAGTTCAATTCCCAGCAACCACATGGTGGCTCACAACCATCTGTAATGGGGTCTGGTGCCCTCTTCTGGCCTGCAGGCACACACAGAGAATATTGTATACATAATAAATACATAAATATTTAAAAAAATTATTTATTTAAACTCTGTGTGTGAACATGTGTGTGTGTGCACGTGTGTGTATGTCCATGGAGTTGTCAGTTCCCCTGAAGCTGGAATTACAGGCAGTTATGAGATACGCAGCATGGGTGCTGGGAACTGAACTCTGGTCTTCTCTCAACTGCTAAGCCATCTCTCCAATCCATCCATTCAAGAGTTGGAAAACAATTAGCTTCAGGACCTTCTGGCTATCAGGAGTAAAAAAGGATCAAATTTATGTGAAGAAAAGGCCTTAAAATCATCTTAGATCTGGGTTATAGCAATGGCTCAGTGATTAAGAGCACTTGCTGCTCTTCCAGAGACTCAAGAGTAGCTGCCAGTGTTCAGGTCAGGTGGCTCACAACTTCCTGCAGCTTTATCTCCAGGTGATCATGACCTCTTTTATGCCCTGAAGGCACCCAAATAGGTGCATACTCACGCACAGTTAAAAAAATGTGTATGGAATCCTTATGATTAGCCTTGTGTGAGCTTTGTATTGTTTCTTTCTTTTAAATATGGGCAACAGTTACCAATTTCACAAAAATATTCAATTTATGGTTGTTTTAAAAGAAATATCATAAATATTTTGTACAAGTAGTCCAAATTAATGAATTGGTTGTAATGAAAGCCTGTAATGATTTATGGATTACTGTTTCAGACTGTAGAAAAGTTCTTTGAATTATGGACCAACGTGATTGTGAAATATTTTCTAAAGTGTGGTAGGTAGAGCAAGCTAAATTTCTACTAAATTTCTCTCATTTATTGCCTGCCATTAGTTCTTGAACTGATGTTGCATTTCTTTATTTGAATTTCACAGCACATCAAGCTCTTTTGTGACCAGTGACAAGGCTGGAAGGGGATTATTACAGGTTAATGACTGCTTCACTTACCATTTGGGATCAAGCCCAGTAACAATTGTTTTTCCTGACCCAGTTGGTAACCAAGTACAAAACCTGTCATTTCTCTCAAGATTCCAACCACAAGCAGAGACAAGGAAGCCAGTGCTGATGTCTCTAGAGTGAATGTTTGTCTGTAGACATTTCTTACCTGTAACTCCCAGCAGCGTCACTCTTGAATTTTATATAAAGATGCTGGCTGAGAAAGCCAGATGGAGCCATATTCAGAAGAGATAATTGGCTAGCTAAACCAGAAACACATGCAGTACAGTGGTTAATTTTGACTCTCAATTTTGATTGAATTGGGGAATGTCTAGGAGACTAAGAAAGCACACTTATTGGTCTGTGGGGGAAAATTTAGAGATGATTGATTACCTGAGCAGAAATGACCTGCCCTAAATGTGGGCAACACTGTGAAAAGGCTGTGGCTTCGGTGGAATGGGAAATGGTAGAGGGAAGAAGATCGTCAAATTGCTCCTTTCCTCTCTTTGCATCCTGCCCAACATGATTCAAATAGCTGCTGCAGGGTTCCTGTCATGATATTCTGCCTTGCCTCTGGCCCAGATGGACTCAAGCCTCTGGAACCATGAACTAGAACAAAACTTTCTTCCTTGAAGTCTATTTTTTTCTACAGGAATTTACACAGAAACAGAAAAAAAGACAGAATTATATAGGATACTAAAGAACAGGATTCAAGGGATAAATCTTGAAATGTTTCCTGTACAGAAAATGTTCTGATTTCTCACATGGTTTATAGATCACTTACGATCAAGCATGTTGAATGTTGATGATTTCTTCAAGAAGAGAGAGAATAATAATTAACTGAGTAACACGTGTAGAATGTCACCTATTCACTCAATACATTTCCTTTCTAGGAATGGAGATAGAACCATGAGCTGAGGAGCTGGGAAAAATTCCCTGGTTTGGACAGTAACAGTCTAGTAAAGAGGCAGATGGTAACTATGGAAACAAGGTTAAGTCAGAGGGTAAAGTGTTCAATGAAGAAAAACTTTTAAGTAAAGTTGTCTTTTAAAAAAGGCTTAGAAGTAACTCTGGGAGAGAGAAAAGGGAGTCTCTTAGGGGTGTGGAACATTGAATAATAAGAATGGAACACCCTTCTTATAGTAAGTTTATGGATAATATTGTATAAGTATAAGTAGTCTTGTCCAGTAGACAAGAGCCCCAGATATAAAGAATGGCAATGGGACACAGCATTTCCTGCAATCCTGACTAATTTTTACAAAAAGTTTTATAAAAACAGCCCACTTAAATAGGTGGCAAAACTGAAAACCATAACATGTAATTTATTTGGCTCTAAAGGAAGTTGCCAATTGTACCACAAAATATAGTTCTGCTATTTGATGGGATCTAAAGCTTAGCTTCAATGTACTAGTAATGAATTAAAAAGGGGGAGAGATATTCCCATCCCAACCACAGGAAATCTCCTGAATGATGCTGCTAATTCATTTTCTTTCTCTAAGAAGCATGCAGCAGGTTTACTATTTATTAATGAACTCTCTAGCTATTTTGTTTGTCTACAGTATAATTTTATGATTTATATTCAAGAATAAGAATACAGAACTTAATAATATCAATCTGTTTTCTGTCAAGGAACTGATAGTGGTTTTGCTAATAGGCTGTGCCACAGACAAGCTCAGGGGAGCCCCTCAGTCCATGGACAAACAGGGTCTTGATACCAGGAAGGCACAAGTTAGTTGAATGACAGACAGACCAACACACAAGAGAGTGGTTTGAATCTGCTGCAACTTTACTGAATTCACATTTCCATTTTATACAA
>JAQHUG010000053.1:8781933-8793492 GCA_028555095.1 Dicrostonyx torquatus | reverse complement strand
TAGGCTTGTTTACAAAAGCATGGGAGAGGGGTAGCTATAACATCACAGAACAACTTAACATTGTCTACACCACTGGAAAAAAATATCTCTTCGTCTGTCAACAACCATTAAATGCACTTATATCCCCGGGCTTGGAAAGGCTTCATGATCTCCTTCCCCTCTAGGATGGAGTATTGATGAGCCCAATCTTGTGTGTGTCTTATGCTGATAACCACCATTGCAGAGAGCCCAAGAGTACACTGGGCTATGTCCAGAAATGAGATGTTCCCCAGCACTTCAGCTTCCCTCTGACTCTCATATTCTTTCTACACCCGCTTCTGTGATGTTCTCTGAGCCCTGAGGGGGTTGATATATATGTTCTTCTTAGGGTTCATCTTTCAACACTCAGCTCATCTCAACACTTAGAGCAGTTATGTTTGTCAAGTGACCACTACTCACTGTACACAAAAGGCCTCTCTGATTAAGTGTGAGACCAACACTGATGTATGGGAATAAATACAAATACTTAGAAGGTGATTTGACAGGCACATTTGTCCAGTTAGCAGAATAGATGCAGTAGTTTCCCCACTGGCGTCTATAGACTTCCTAGCCATGAGATTTTGACCACATGCTTTGTTCCAGATGTGAAGGCCTTAAATCCAGTCACAGAGCAGTCTGTTACCCCAGTAACAGACTTTCCACTATTGCACAAAAACATACTCTACATGGCTCCTCAGTAGTGTGGAATGCAGGGTCCACAGTTGAGGAAGATTGCCGATGGCAGGTCCCTAGAAGCCTGTGTAACACATTCTGGCCATGGAGAACTAGCCAGTTTCCAGTCTGACACAAATATTTGAAAAAGAGTTAAAACAAACACTGTGTGTGTATGTGTGGGGGAGGGGGGGAGAGCCTATTCAACAAATTGGGTATTCACCCGTAGAAGAATAAAGAGATCCATACGCCTGTCTCATATGTTTGTAATGGACCAAAGACCTTAATTTCAATCCTGAAATACCAAAACTGGTAGACGGTACCATAAAAAATAGACTTTGTGGTACAGGCATATACGAACACTTGCTGACCGGTACCCTGGGAAGAAGTAGCAAATTGAACTGCATGAGATTGGAAAGGTCATGCACAGCAAAGGAAGCTCAGTAGAGCAAACAAAGAACCTGTAAGTGGAGAAAATCTTTGCCAGCAACTCTTCAGACAAAGAATTTATTTTAGAAAAGTATCTAGGCTATATTTTTTTAAAACTACAAAAATAAATGCTCCCCCTCCCCCAATTTGTCAGTCAACAAACAGAGTAATGAAATGAATGGCCGTTCTCACAAGAAAAAACATAACCAATAAATATACTAAAAGTGTTCATTAGGCTAGGAAGTGGTGGTGCACACCTTTAATCCCAGCATTCTGAAGGCAGAGGCAGGGCGATCTCTGAGTTTGAGGCCAGCCTGGTCTACAGAATGAGTTGCAGGACAGGCTCCAAAAGCTACAGAGAAACCCTGTCTCAGAAAACACACAAAGCAATACAATATGATACAATACAAAAAAGTGTTCACCAGCCTTATCCATCAGAGAAAGGCCAACTAAGCCTGAAATCACACCATCTCGGCTTGATGAGAATGGCTATCATCAAGAAGAGTTACAACAGTCATGCTGGTGAGGATGTGGGGAAAGGGGAACCCTCATGCTCTACTGATGGTCTTAGGCAAGCCACTGTGAAAGTTTGCACGATATTTTCTCTGAAAACTAAATTATAACTTCCTTATGACCAGGACTAGACATGCAGCCAAGGAATGCGACATTCCACCACAGAGACACTTGCACATCCATATGTAAAGCTTCATCATTCACAAAAGCGAAGAAATCTCAGGCACCCTAGGTCTCCATCAGTAAACATATGGATAATGAAAATGCACTACGTTTTACATGTATTCAACAGGATTTTATTTATCTATAAATAAAAATGAAATTCTGAATCTTCAGTGAAATGGATGGAACTGAAATATGTAATTCAGTCTCAGGAAGAGAAACACACATTTTATTTTAAGTTATATTTTGTGTGCGCATCTCTACATGGAAATGAGGAAGGTATGTGTCAGGAAATCAGAAATAGATCCATGAGAGGGGAAAATTACTTTCAGCAGAAAACATTTTAGCAAATGCTATCTAGGCGACATTTAGGTAAACATTTCCAGACGGTGTAACTGGAATGCAGATTTGTAATACTGCTCTCTGACCACTGACTGGCACCAGATATCAAGGTTCTGTCCTCACCGAGTTCCGAGCTCTGCTGTCTACCCTCAGCTATTTCCAGCTATGCCATCGTTTCAGCTGTCACCCACTCAGTGAAATCTGAGGCCTGCCGGAGCTTTCCATGTAAAAGTCTCTTAAATACAGTGCCTTGGATTCACCGTGTCCAACAGCAAAACAATATTTGTTCCTAAGTCAACACCTCACTAATGATGCTCCGCACGAATCCTGCCTCCAGCTGGGGAGAAAGGCAGACGTGGAAAGAGGATTCCTAAGCTGCACGGAGAGGGCTTTGCTCCATTGAACGAGAATGTTTCCTGAGGTAGAAAGTAGAAAACTCTTGAATGTGGTGGGGTTAATTTTCTATACCTTTTTGTAAATCTGCTTTACTGTTAAGTTTAGAGTGGTTGCTCCCTCCTGCTCACTTGCTCCTATTAGCTTGCCATCAGTGTAGTAGGCCAGCTTCATAGCTTGCAAAAGTCAGGAGGGCCAGAGTTAGGGGACATTGACTGATGTTTTAAGATTGAAACCTCACTTTTCTTGTTTTTTGCTTTCTCTAGACTAGCCATTTAAACTGACCTGGCTAAAGGATATTGCAACTGCGGTGTCTACGTTTTTGTTACCGAGGGAGTGTTGGTTCATAGTTTCAGGTTTCATCGCATAACCCCTTGTTCTACCATATGTAGGCTGTGGTGAAGTCGAGCTTTGTGTGAGGGTAGCTGGAAAACAGCAAGACAGAGCGACAGGAGGGACCAGAGAAAATCTATGCTCTCCCAGTTACCAAGTTGCTCCAGATAGGTCCCATATCCCACAGTCTCCAGAACTTCTCCAAACAGTGCTGATAACCGGGGATAACGCTGTCAACACATGAGTATAGGGAGGTCATTTCATGTTCAAACTATACCAGTGCATGAAACGGCTTAAAGAATCATGGTCTTGGGCACTGTTTCTTTTGGAAGTTCCATTGTAAGTTTTATAAAAACTTTAAAATATTATAATACTATACTGATGAAATACCTTGAGAACAATTTGTTGTTGCTTTTTATTTTATCTATCTATCTATCTATCGATCTATCGATCTATCTATCTATCTATCTATCTATCTATCTATCTATCTATCTGAGACACGGTTTCTCTGTGGAGCCCTAATTATCCTGGAACTTGCTCTGTAGACCAGGTTGGCCTGGAACTTAGAGATCTGCCTGTCTCTGTCTCCAAGTGCAGGGATTAAAGAGGTGTGCCACTTCTGCCTGGCTAGAGTTTAATATATATTTCACAGACAAGCTTTCTGACAATAACAAAACAGAGCTTAGAAACAGGTAGTGTGATGCAAAATTCAACAACAGAAAGTGCCAAGTATAAAGAAAAAAAGCCGTCACTGGAAAGGACAAAAACAGTGACAATGGCACAGGCATATTAGTGACACTGTGCATTAAGACAGCAGTTAGAGAAAAGTATTCTACCAGGAGCATTCATCTTGTACAACGCCAGGAGGCATAACTTGTTTAGGTCCACATGTGGGCAGACCCACTAGAGCTGTGCTATGTGGCACTACTGTCACTGGTTTGCCCAGAAATAAACCTGTCCCATTTGGAGATAGGTGTATCTGCACATATGTACAGTGCTTCTTGCTGTCAAAGCAGGAGGCCATTAGCTCTGTAATCGAATCAACAGACACCCATGCTTTGATTCCAGAACTGCTAAACAATCTTTTGACTCTAAGTTGACTTCTTATGTATCTTTCTACAGAGATTAAAATATGACCGCCAGAGAAATGAGCATCTATTACTTGATAATGATTAGTTCATTTAACATGAAACCAACCCTCTGGTATAATACACTCATATGTATGTCTTATGTTATGGAAAATAAATATTTTACAATTTCGTACCATATAAGACGTAAGCCAGACTAATTTTAAATTATGCAATCAAATACATGACTGATAAGATTTTGAACATATAGCAGAACTTAATGGAAATTCTTAAGGATTTACCATGGGTATAACCCAGTATTGAAGTCATCCGAACACCTTTACGTTTTAATTTACCACTTTAGGCAGTCTGGCTCCTCTCACAAATCCTTAGAGTCTTTATGAAGGGTACATTTTTGTCCCTTCCATTAGAGAAGAAGAAATTTACATGGCAAATCCACACTAGGATTCCAATTTTTCTGAGTTTTAAAATCCATTTAGCAGCATTAACAGAAATCAAATGTCTCCATCTTACACTCAGTAGGTCATCTTCTGATTTATAAGTCAGCCTACCAATCAAGTAAACTGTGGCACCTCTGTTAGGGTTGGGACCTTCAATGAGAAATCCATGTCAATACATTTAGCTGGACCTGGTTATGTATTCCTTTTTATATTGTCCTACAAACTGTAACTATTAGGAAATTCAAGAATTTTTTTAGGTGTGCTGCTTACTGTCTATGTCAACTTTTGTAGCCTGAACAGACTACATCCCGGTTCTAGGACAAGAGGCAAATATGGGCTATGTTAGTCGTCCTGATTGCCCCCGTCTTTATTGCCATACCCTTCACAGGAGGCTACTGGTGGTGATCCCATTGGTTATGCAGGATTAATTCTCTTGTCAAATGTCAAGATGGCACTGCTGCCAGGGTGTGGGTTGGCATCCATCCACCATTTATGGGTGTGGAAACAGTTTCCTCATATGAAACAAAGCCAATAATCCGAGAGTTCAGTGTCATGGGACCCACCTGAAGGTCACTCCATACATCTCTACTCTGTTTTAAGGTCCTACTTTTTCCCAATTGGTACTTCATTTCAACTGCACATATCTTTCAAGGCTAGGATTTAAGCTTGTATTAAGAGTAGATAATTAAATGATGAGGGCTTGAGTTTGGTTCTTGACAACCCCAGCTCTACAGTTGCTTGAGAAATCTTCTCCCAAAGCACAGTTGGAAGACTTCAGTTTTTATCCGAATCTTGAGCCGGGGATGGGAAATTACAGCTCCGGGCTTTGTTTGTTTGTTTGTTTGTTGTTGTTGTTGCATACACACATATTCAACAAATTCTTTGCTTCTCACAACCAGGAATGTTAAACACATTTATTTTACATAGTTTTAAAGCTCTCTATACCACGGATTATTAATGTTTTCCATAATACCAGGAATAGATTTAGCAACTTTAGGTTAATGACAATCAGAGAGACAGCTCCTGACAGAGCCAAGCTCAAAAATTCGTACAAAAATTCGTCTTTACAACTTTGTAATGTTTCTCTAGAACCACTCCTTGTACTCCAATCTTTATTAGTCTGTCTAGAAGAACCTACACTACAGGTTAATAGATATGTATACAATATGGGATGATTTGTTAGAACTGCTAACAGTATTTGGGGTTAAGTAGTCCTATGGTGACCCTTTACTGTCTGTAGAGGTTAAATATCTGATATATATATGAATTTGGATGTATCAACATCCCCAATCTGCTGCTTAAGTCCCAGAAGATTCTTGGAGAGATACCAGTCTCCCATAACATTAGAAGGCAAGTCAGTTTGATGTCAGTGAGGGATCAGAGCATCAGCAACAACAATGCAGACAAACCCTCACAGATCTGTATAGATCAAATTGTCAATCAAGCTTAGCTATTGGTAGGTTTAATGAAAGACGTATGAGGTAACTAAGTCTTAATAATAGCATGGATGAGCTAGCTTTGGTTATTTTGAAACCTCTTTGGAGAGATATGTATGAGAGTCTCTAAGCAACACACTTTGTGAGCTGAAAATGATTCCTATCATGTCTGCTGGCCATGAAGCCACATCTCATTGTATTAATGGCATGACTAACCAGAGAAACAGATGTGGCCACTTAAATCTAAAAAGTATACTCGTTTATTCTTGGCCAAAGAACTAATACACACAGAAGCATTTTCTTCATCCCTGGTTAAAGAGATGACTTGTTCAGAGTAACTATAATTTCCCTGATGCTTGTGAATAGTTCATGAGTCATGGCCAAAGCCCAATCACCTGCATATTCCTATTTTAAACCCTTTGTAACTACTTACCTTGAGGTACGGGAATTTCTCTGGAATCCTGAAATAGATCTAACACATGTATTACTGTGTTTATTTTGGAGATTAAAACTATATTATGGTTAGAAAGCAAAGAGCTGTCAAATTACTAAAATAAAATTACAGCATTGCAAAGGCCGCCTGTATTCAAATTGAAACTTACAAGCTGCAGAGAGAAAAGATTAGAATTTCATTTGCCTATCTTGGACCTACTACACAACCAAACTCCCTGTGCCATTGTTTGACAATAAATGACCAAATTAACAACTGGTAGAGATCCATTCTGGAGAAGAGCTGAAGATGGCGTGTTAACTATGCTTCAACTTAAAGATCTCAAAAAATTAAATGCTTTCACAATCTAATGTAAAAACATTTTGACAACTTTCCAAGACTTTTGAAAGTTTTATTTAAGTAATAAAGAATGCCTACTGTTTAGTTTATTGGCTAATAAGAAGGAAATCTGCTGTATAAAAGTTCACTTCAAAGCAAAATGTGGGAAGTAGCTTGGGCAAGAAAATTAAATTGTCGTGTGAGAACATAACAATCTATAAGCAAATACAATCTTCATTAAAACCTCAAATGGCCTGCCTTGAATAAATTATCAGATGTAAGATAAAATTCTTATGAAAATTCATGAAGCTCAGGAGAAAATTTAAGTTTGCTAAAATAGTTTCTGCAAAGAACAAATCCAAAGAACTCAGACTTTATTTAATTTCAGTCTTACTAGGAAGGTATAGTAACCAATACATTGGATCAATAGCATGAGCAGAACTGTGTATTTATGAGTTAATGTTTGAGGCTTGGGCATACACTGCCACATTTGGATTCAATTAATTTGACAATTCAAGTCCAAAAGAGAAGGTATTCAAAAAATTGCCTATGCTTATAATCACTGAACTTGAGAGGTCTAGGCGGGGGGAGCAGGGGTTCAAGGCCATCATCAACTATGTAGTATGTTGAAGACCAGTCTGGGATGCATGAGAGCCTATCTCAAACAAACAAACAAACAAACAATAGAATCTATTGGCATAACTAGAGAAGCACGTATTAAAGAATGTAGTAGTAATTATACTTTGTGCTATATAAAAATAACTTAAGAGTGATGGCAAGATGACTCAACAGTTCCTTGCCACCAAGCCAAATAACTTGAATCCCATCCATAGACACCACATGCTGAACTAAGAGAATTGATTCCCACATTTGCTGTCTGACCTCCATCTGGCATATGTGTACTGTGTCATGTGTGTGTGTGTGCTCATAGACATGCAAACACATAAATGTAAATTTAAAAAATCAAAAGGGATCAACCCAAAGAAGAAACTAGAACTGTTCAACTACAGTTGCTCTGAAAATCATTAGGCAGTTCTTCAGAAGATTAACTGAGGTGCTGGTGAGATGACCCATCAATTGAGAGCTGCTATTGTGAAGGACCTGAGCTCAATTACCAACACCCATATCAAGCAGCTCTTCACCACCAGGAGCTGCCTTTCCCTGGCCTCCACAAGCACTGTACTTACATGTACAAACCCATACACAGACACATACATGTGCGCATAATTAAAAATAAAAGAATCTTTAAAATTTAAACATAGATTTGAATCAACAACTTTACTTTAAATACTCCTAAGAAGTAGAACACATGCCAGTATGAATATTGTATATTTATACATTCATTTTCATAACTAACTGCCTCAAATGGAAAGCAACTGAATGTCCATCAATTGATAGAATAAATGTGGCGTGGACAGGCTGTAAAATGCTATCATGCAAGGCAAATAACAATCAAAGGGAAAGTTGGCTAACAACTACCAGGAAGAGTGGGTGGTACCTGTGAAGTTATAGTTTTATAGTAAAGTAAGACAGAGAAATTTATAAAGGCAGGAGAAAATACACAAGCCCACCCAGGGAGATGGGCTTAGATTGGGAGGGCCACGCTTCTAGTGTGGAGGAGTACCAGCTTTATGAGCTAGGAGAATGGGGAGGGCATGGGGCGTATGGAGGGAGTAAAGAGAAGGGATAAATTTAATTAAATTATAATATCAAAAATTAAGAAAAAGAAGTCAAATCAGAAACTCAAGGCACAAAACTGGACACAGGAGCTGAAGAAAAGGCTGGGTAGGATTGTTGTTTCCTGTGCTGCTCATTTACATGGCTTGCTCAGCCTGCTTTCTTAGACAGCTTTTAGGACCACCTGCCTAGCCGTAGCACTGCCCCCAGTGGACTATGTCATTAAACATCAACCATTAATGTACAAATGTTCAACAGACTTGCCTACAAGGTAATCTTATGGAAGCATTTTACCAACTAAGATTCTCTCTTCCCAGATAGGTCTAGGTTTGTGTCAAGTTGTTAAAAACCAACCAGCACACATGTCCTAAATTCACACATATGATACTTGTTTCTCTATATTAGGCACACACATGTGGCTGTATTCTACAATATTATGGTGTCGCTTTCCCCTAGATTGCTTGATTTGGGTGTCTTATTTCTTCTAGGTGTGGTGCTTATTCTCTTGTTTCTTTTCATTTCTTTCTTATGGCAGCTAAGTATCTGCCATATATATATTTAGACGCATGCCTTGGTTTTTTTTGTTTGTCTTCAATCATTTGTAGTGTTATTTCTATTTTTGATTAATTGAGGCCTGGTGTCTATAAATGCTTATTATAATGCCTATAAAAACTTCCAGGAGAAATGACAGTATCTCAACATCATAAAACAAACTTTCCTCCTACTTATTATTTCACATCAAGCGTTGACAAAGAGCCCTGTTCAGTGTGTTTACTGAGCTGTGTGTTTGAACTGACAGAGCATGGCTAAAGCGGGCACATTTCATTCCCTTGTTTAGATCTGTTAGGAGACTAGATGGGTTTAGGGAGGATTTGTTTACCTTCTATTAGGATTGACTAGGTAGAAATTTTGCATAGCATAATGGAGTTAATCCCTGTGAAAGCTGAATGGATTGTCACAGCCTCTCTCCTCCTTCTCTGAAATGTGTAGACATAGATCAAGGTGAAAACTGCGGCTTGTACCAACATGTGCACACACACTGAGAACACATGTCATAAGACATCTACCTGGAGCTGTCAGTCATTTTCAGTATGTGCATGAAACAAAGATCAGACTGTTCTGTTTCCAAGTAAATATCAATGAAGAGAAAAAAGAAATAAAATTGAATCTAAGGTGAATAAAAAATGACAAGGCTTGTTAAAAGTTATCCAATATGTTTGCAATCATAAAATATCTAATTTACTGCAAATAGAATGTAATTAACACAAAAGAGTGAAAATGACTTTATTTGGAGCATGTGAAAATTTACATTTGTAAGGAAGAAAAAATTTATGCAGGTTATAAATATACACAGTAAATTTTTATTGACATCAGTCTCTGTTGGCTTTGTAAAATCACAGAAAGAGCTCAACTTTACACCCCCTTTCAATATTCTAAGCATTAGCTAATGCTTGATCATGCTTCATTTAAACCTCAAAATAACCTTCTGAGGAAGGTGACATTGTCCTTGTAGCAATGACAGAGAATGGGGGGCACACAGATTCATTTGAATAAATTCCCTTCTAAGATGAGTACACAAAGTCTACCACTGTTCTCCATTACATTTTCTTCTTATGCTATTTTTAGTAATGCTTTCCTCACCACCAAGACCGTGTATGTATTTAACTCCACTTCCTTTGATGCTCTCATGCCTGCATTATACAATCAACTATTTCTCCATCTCGAATTTATGTTTAGATGGTGTGGGAAACTGTCTATTTGATTTCATTAACTGAAGTGTGGTAGTTTGAATATCATTGGTCCCCATAAACTCATAGGGAGTGGCGCTATTGGGAGGTATGATCATATTGGAGAAAGTGTGTCACTGTGGAGGCAGGCTTGAAGTCTCATAGATGAAATGCCCAGTGTCTGAGTCCACTTCCGATGAGATTATGGAGACCAATTACATTAAAACTTCCACAGTAAGACACATCTTTCTCTGTTCTAGCGTCTCTAACAATGGAATTCTCGATAAAATCAGGAAGGTAGAGGTCTTTTGTGATTAATTCTGGAAAGGTCAGGACATCAAACTTGAGATGTGAATGCCAAATATCTTGAATGAAAACACATACACATATACAGAGTTAAAATATACTTTAAAAACTCACTAATAGATGTTTAAAATAGATTATATAAAATTCTCAACAAATTAATAAAATCCTGCTAAAATTAAAGAGCCACATCTGTTTTGCTAAATGAACACAATGTCAAACTGCCTTCTAAATACTTCTCTTCATCCTCATAGATCAGTGAAGTGCTCACCCCTTACTAAAGATGCTTTTATTTGCAATGGACTATAGATAATACAGAAAATCACAACTTAGTCCTGCCTGGACATCTACATCATGCCTCTGCCCCATTCTGAGTTCAAGGAACATTTCAGAGTAGGTGATGGAAAGATTAAAACCAATCTTCTTGACGTGACCACATTGGTAGTTGATGGCTGCAATGGGAGGTGTAGGTAAATTTCTCTAAGGGTGTTGATCATGGTAGGATGCCAATGACCTAGTAGATGGCTGTGAACCCATGTACATATTGGCAGTACTAACTGAACTCTGTAGGTTGACAAAACCAGGATATCGGATTAAGAGGTGCATGTGTAAGGTAATTCAGGAGGAGCTGGAGGGGAAAGTTATAGTAAGGTGGTTATAGTAAAAATGCATTGTATAAACATTTGAATATGCAAAAAATTATAAAAAGATACTATACCACCAAAGTTCAAAATGGAAGAAAGGACATCACTCTGTGAAAACAAAAGTAGTCTGGAGAATGACTTCATCTGAGCCCTACTTAATTTAGTCTATGGGCCTTGAACTCCTGGTGTCCTCAACCTCTCTGGAGATGCTACATTTCTTCCTTCCCTTCTTCCATGGGATTCTCTAAGTTTCAAGGGTAGAGACCCATTAGAGATCTTCAGTTTGGGCTCTCTCTGTTTGATGTCTGACTGTAGGTCTCTGTATCTGCTCCCATCAGCTGCTGGTCGTAACCTCTTTGATAACCATTGGGCCACACAGCTACATATGAGTATATAAGTACATCATTAGGAATCATTTTATTGATTATTTTTCTTATTTTTATTGTTGAAAGAAAAATTTACACTTACTCCCCTTGTTCCCAGCCCTCCCGCTCCCCCACTACCCCACCGCCCTCCCCCTGCTTTCTTAAGATGGGGCAGGATACCCTGCCCTATGGGAAGCCCAAGGCCCTCCCCCCTCCGTCTCGGTCTAAGAAGATGTGCATCCATATAG